>WBMV01003601.1:383503-418644 GCA_013396655.1 Campylorhamphus procurvoides | reverse complement strand
ACCCCTTTGCCTTATTGGAGCTTCTCCAAGGCTGCTGGGCTTTGCTTTCTTGTTTTGACTAACATGGTATCTAGTTGCCTTAGCTCTGGTACATGTTTTCTTAGCGCAGTGTTCCAGCTATTATCTGACCCTTAAGACAGCTAACACAGGGTCAAAGGTTGTTAGCTATGCTATATGTGAGAAGTATACCTAGAAGTATAAAAAATCTACAAATTCATGAAAGCCCTACGGCAACAGTTTGTTTAAACTTTGCAGAAGATGAGTAAGACCCTGGTGCCCTCTGCAGCAAATATGACTATGCTTGCTTAAGTTTAGAAACTCACATGATTCATTGGTTGCCTTTATTCTGGTAAATAAAATGGGGAAAGACCCATTCTCTGCCTCTGAAACAAAGAGGTAGCACAAGGCTGTCATCAGACCATGGTGTACTCTTCCTCCACAAAGCAAGTTGGGCTCATCACTGCTGCCCACTGGAACCTGTCGCTGGCTCACAGTATTCAACAAACCACTCTTGAGCCTTGGTTGAGAGACTACTGCTCCTTCTGGCATGAGCCTAAATGGTGTCAATGGGCTGGATTCAACGCTAACAGCTATGCAGCATGGAGGATGGTGTATTTATGCTCAGCCTTGTGCCCTGTGATCATTTGCCTCACATGTTGGTATACCCACCAGATTTACTAAAGTTACACTGGAAATAGGGTAAGGAGTTGCATAAATAAATTTAAGATAAAAGAAAGAAAATACACTTCTTTCAGAAAAAGAAGAACTGGAATCAATTGCCTTTCAATAAAAAAAATAAAATAGGTAACAAATCCAGGAATAAGTTTAAAATTAGCAAAGCACCTGGAGAGCACATGTAAAATATTTCAAAACCTTCAGCAAAACTTGATTCTGATGACAAATTCTTGGAAATGTGATATGCTCATAATGGACTACATTATGTACAGTATTTATCATCACAGGTATTGTATCTTCATGTATAGAAGGCACTCTGTCAGGTAGTGTTGTGTAGATTTCATTTAAGATTCCTAGTAGGTGAATATTTTACAGAAAACTGGAAAAATCCTGAGGTTGTATCTATTTCCAAGGGAAACAGCTTGCAATCACATTCTTTTTCAGAGTGATTTTTGTATGTTTTTGTTGCTGTTGTTGCTTTTCTGGCATAGCAGTAGGGACAGAACTGCACTCAATTATGAAAGAGTGAAATCAATACTATGAAACGCAAAGGCACACGCCATATGTGTGATTAAAGAAGAAGTATTTGTGAAAACACCCATTCCTAGAGTTATATAATTACTTATTAAAAAAACTGTTGGGGATTAAAAAATAGGACTCCTATTTATTTGCTGGGGTGTTCAACATTGATTTTATACCCATGTTTTAAGAGAAAACTAAGAAGTTGTGGATAAAACTTGCACATCAGTTCACAGCTAAGAGCCACTAAGGATCCTTATGATACACAAAGAGCTTTGTTACTGGTGGTATAGCTATACTTGAGTTCATGTTAGTAGAAAACAAATCAATTCTCAAAATACAAATAAGAGTGAAGGTTGCATGTAGCCTGCTTTTACTAAAGGAGGTGCTTCTGCTAATACAGCCAAGTAAGTCTGTATGGAGCATCAAGGTTTATCAATGATATGACAGCAGTGTTCAAAGCCATAACAATAATGGGTTTACTTTCTGTGCTTGGATTTTGTGACCCACAAATTCCAGTAAATTTTCCATCTGTTTGGAAACTATTAACAGCATTTCTCTCTCTTTAGTTAGTAAGACACCACCCTGTGATTTATTGTAGATGAAAAGTAGAAGACTCAGAGACTGTGAGGATGTAAATTCTCTGGAACAATCTAGTTCAATGCAATTGTTATTAGGGTAAGTTGGGGACAGCTGTCTGTCTGGGGAAAAGATGCATTTCTTTGCCTCACCTCACAATCTCCTTATTCTAATATTTGTAAACCTTGCTGTTATTAAAGACTGTTCATACCTGTAATTCCAGCATATAGTTTTCACTAATCATTACTGAGGCACCATAAAACCAAAGCACCTTTTAAATGTTGCTGACATGGTACCAAACTCCAGAACCTATTCTCTTTCAAATCCAGAAAGAGAATAAAGAAAGTGGAAATTTGTATGTTTTTATACAGCTTTGCTCTGTTTTTTTCACAAGCTACTGAATGTGTTTGAAAGCACTAATTGCAAAGGCACCCACAAAACTGAAAGAATCAAAGGGAAACCCACTTGTTATCATAATTATTTTTATGCTGTATATGGCCACAATGGGCCTGTTTACTAGTCTTTTGAAATATCTTTGACTAACTTGGGAAACAGCCAAACGAAATCTTGTCTGAGTCTTGAGTCTAGTCACTGTTATGGTCTATATTTATGCTTGTGTTTGGTGAATGCATTTCAAATAACAGAGATACAAGTCCAGGATTGAACTGAGGGAAAGGATATGGTGAAAACTTGTAATAAGTGATGAATAAAGCACTTGGAAATTTCAATGACTGTTTCTTTTCCTGCTTACATTGTATTTGATATTTTTCCTTGTGCTCTTTTTTGTTTTGAATTTCATATTTACAGAGGGTTTTTTTTCCTATCTCACTTCCAAAAGAAGAATATAAATGTTTTTATGTGTTCTTGCCAAGAAAGTGTCCTGGGAAATAAGGGACCATAATTTAAAGTGCTAAAAGTCCCATGAAAGATGTAGAAAACAGAGAACTGTGAATTAAGCCCCATATTTCGTTGACACGCTCTTACCTCTTCTCTCCTTAAAAATACTAATCATCCAAATATTTCCTTACAAGGGACACAGAATTTTGGTTTCCTAACAGAGGCGACAGCTTGAGAGACCCCAAGACAGACACATGAGGAGATGACCTGTCAGCTGAGTGTATATCTTCAAGGAAAACCATGTGCTGCTCTCCCAGATCAGGGATTTTTGGGATGGCAGCAGGTTTACATCTCTGTGAACAGAAGAACTGGTGTTTACACACTATACCTCCCACCTTCAACAGGTCTGCTATGCCTTCTTCAAAGTAGAAACTACTTTTTTGCTTCAGCAAATGTCCATCTTGACATTAATGATGTCTGGTACAATAACATTACCGCAGTGGGCATGTTTCTTTCTGAATGAGGAGTAAATAGAGGTGCTTCAATAGGATACAAAAAGAGGTTAAATTTTGGACAAGTATCATAGTGAAGGAGGCATCAGAGCTGGGTTTTAACTTAGTATGACCTTCTAATCATTTACAGTGAAGTCATGGAGTGTAAGTATGCCAGTGACACTGTAATGCTCGCTATTTATAGCCAAATTGTTAAGCCTAGCTTGAATTATGTAATAAAGTTCCATTTATCTCATTATATTAGTTAACGATAGAGATTATTTTCCAATTCATACTGGCAAGAAATGCAGCTCAATATTCCTTAGGCAAATGAAGAGATTCCCTTTTCAAATATCATGATGTATTAGGAGAATTAGCGAGAGTAATTGTTCTTGAGACTTGCTTGCCTTTTTTGCAGTTTTGAAATGTAAGAGTTCGTAGAAGTGTTACCGATGGTGAGGAGAATATAGGTCACAAAGGAAGATGTGCTGTTGTTGACTTTGAAAGCTAGTTTGGTTGGCTCTGATCCTGTGCAGAGGAATTATTCAGGAGAATGCAAAAGACCAAATGAAAAGTGTGATATTTCTAAAGTAAATTAGTTAACTACAGACTACAACACCTACCTTCTACAATTTTGTATTAGGAGTAAAGTTTTGTTCCTCAGTTGTTATTGCCTGTGTGAGATTGTCACAGCTGTGGGGATAACTGAGCAGTTGATTTTAGTGCAAATGCAGGCCAAGAACAAAAGGAACAGAGAGTGCGGAAAGACTGATGGGAGAGAGATGAAGTAAAAGTTTAGCAACATCATGGTTTAGAATGTTTAAAAGTGGACTTTATATACTTTATTTTCCTGAATGCCTAATGTGATTAAAGAGTTTGACTGTGAATACTTGGGAAATAGCAATGAGACAGTTACAAGACATTACAGGGATTGTGAAGCTTTTAAAGGCTCTTTTTATGACTAAGAGCAGCAAACTAGTTAAACAGCACTCAAAACTTTTGTCTGCAGAATTACAAGCCAAATCACTCCCTCTTGGTGAGAAGCCCAAGGGAGGGAAATGGTGAAATCGGAAAATGTCATGAAATGCCTTTTTCAGATTCCTGTAACTTATTTTCTCTATGGAATATTTTGAAGAAACACACATTTGCTGAAGTGAAGGATACCTTTCTCTTCACATATACAAGTCCCCAGTATTTCTGGACATCTTGCTTCTATAGGGGCTTCACCTTCATGGGCAAGCTCGTTTCACTGTGGCATTTGGGCCCTTTGTCAGTAGCTGCTTGCTGGACCCAAATGTGAATACCTTAATCTTCCCTGAGACTGTCTCAAATCCTAAATAGTATGGGCAGGTTGGCTGCCTACTTTTTTTCCAAAGGCTACCATTGCAGAGCCTGTGGTCTTTACAGAACAGATTCTTCTCATATGTGTACTGAAAGGGTGGTTTTGCTGTGATTTCCTGAGTTGTACATGGAAGAAAGAGAGAAGATCAATGGTATAAACTGGATGAATTCCTCAGGTCTCTTTCAGGTCTATTTTTCTAAGATTCCAATGTCACACAAACATGAGTGGGACGCATTGAAGGCAACAGGGGTGCAAGGAGTTAGGGTTAGCTTTTCATAGAGTATTTACATGGGCATTGAAAAATATTTAGGTACACATTAGTGAAGGCTTTATGTTGGCAATGCTGCAAGGATTACAGAATCACAGATTATGCTTAGTTGGAAGGGACCCACAAGGATCTAGTCCAGCTCTTAGCCCTGCACAAGACCATCCCCAAGAGTCACACTAGGTGTCCGAGAGTATCATACAAGTGCTTCTTGAGCTCTGTCAGGCTTGATGCTGTGACCACTTCCGTGGCAAGTCTCGTCTAGTGCCCAACCACCCTCTGTGTGAAGAGCCTGTTTCTAATATCCAACCTAAACTTCCTCTGACACAATTTCAGGCCATTCTCTTGGGTTCTGTTACTGGTCACCACAGAGAAGAGATCAGCGTCTGTCCCTCTTCTTCCTCTCACAGGAAGTTGTAGACTGTAGCTGTAGTTATAGTTTGTTCCATGCTGAACAGACCAAGAGCATCCTCAGCTGCTCCTCATATGACTTCCCCTCAAGGCCCTTCATAATTTTCATTGCCTTCTGTTGGACTCTCTCTAATAGCTTAATATCTTTCTTATATTGTGGTGCCCCAAACTGCATACAATAGTCAAGGTGAGGCCTCACCAGTGCAGGGCAGAGCGGAACAATCACCTCCCTGGATGGGTTGGTGATGCTTTGCCTGATGCCCCCCAGGAACACGGTTGGCCCTCTGGCTGCCGACCTGTTCTCTTCAACATCTTCATAAATTACTTGAACACAGGACTGGAAGGGATACTTAGCAAGTTTGCAGGTGACACAAAACCGGGAGGACCTGTTGAGTCCCTCAAAGGCAGGGAGGGCCTGCAGAGAGACCTCAAGAAATCAGAGGATGGGGCAATCACCAAGCAGATGAAGTTCAACAAGTGCCGGATTCTGCACCTGGAATGGGGCAACCTCAGATGTGCATACAAACTGGGGAATGAGATGCTGGAAAGCAGTGCCACAGAGAGGGACCTTGGAGTCCTGGTCAATGGCAAGTTGAAAATGTGTCAGCAATGACTCTCTGTTGAAGGAAACTAAGAGCTGCTGGGAGTTCTAGCAGGACAATTACATAATCATCACAAATTCAGATTCCACAACATTGTACAAATATGTAAGAACAGTCTGATAGTTCAACAGAACAAAGATGAAAGTGCTAAGCGTGTTCACGTACTACAGATGTGAGTGTCAGGTGACATGCATGTTGAAACCAAGTATTGGACATTGCTAACTCCCAGAGCTAAGCTGGCATAACATTTAGTAGGTTCATGCTCCAAGTAGTGCAGAATAAGGAGGAGAGTGAAACCACACAGAGAACCCTCAAAGTGACCTTCAAAAAAGAATTGCTTTTGCTCTGGAATGATATCTTACTTCTGCAGTTTATTTCAGTTCTGTGTTATTCTGCTCTAGGCTTCTTTACACAGTGCATTTTCTTGTGGCTATTGTGCAATTACATTCTCTCAGTTTTCTCTACATTTGCATTTGTTTCTCTGGTTTATGATGCATTAACCCCTTTAGCAAGACTATATTTGTGGTCAGTTGCTCCTCTTTGCTGTCTTTTCTCTCAAACCACTTATGAGCTTCTACTATTCATGACAAAAACCTAAAATGGATATTTTCTCTGGGAATATGGGGAAAAATGAATACGAGGCCTGTTGCTTCATGTGTCAACTGTAAATAGACTACTCTTCGAAACCTCGTGAACAGGATAGGTAAGATTATGTAAGAGTCAGTGTGCGTTTCATTGACTGTTATTTTTAGGTTCCTGAAATGTTCAATCTTCCTAGAACAAAGAACAAATTCAAGAACAGTGTTCCATGACCAAACTTTGTATAGACTATTGACCTACATTTCTATCTTTGAAAATAAGTAGAAAAGTGGTTATTTAGAGATGCAGGATAATAGAGATTTTTAATGGGAGTCAAGTGACTAAAATACCCATGCAATTTGTTTCCACTGGTATACTGTGATTAAAACTGGACAGAATATATGGAAATTAAGTATTGGTTAGAGACAAAACTTTGGGTTCAAAGAGTTCAAACTGAATCTTTCTGAAACTGCAATGAGAGTCAACTTTACCCTGTCTCCTCAGAAAGGGTGAAACCTAGAAAGTTGACTTTCTCACACATGAAAATTCCATAAGTGGATTGTACTGTTTGAATCCTAATCCATCACAGAATGAAATGCTGCAAGATGTGTAAACAGTGTTGCAAGATGTTGTAAATGGTGTATTGTGTTGCCTAAAATCTGTGTATGAGGAGCAGCAGACAGCGGGGTCTGTGTATTAAAATCAAGGTCATGGCCTCACACATTCCCTGTGTTTGAGAATATTAATACGTCCTGGCTTTTAGCAGTCTGTGTCATGAAAATTTATGAAATCTTTAAATTGCAAGTTTAAGGTTTTTGTTTTTTTTTTAAGATTAAAAGTATAAACAGGTGTTGTTAGGTGTTAAAAATGGAAATTGAGGGATTATTTTTTTCTTACAGGAGGAATACATCTTGTTTTCTTGTCTTTGCATCTAACTATGATTAGAATTAATATAGCTTTATTAGTTCAACCTTTATGTTGGCACATTATATACAGTCATTGAGTATTCCGTCATGATTTTGCAGGAAAAATCACTTGCATCTGCAGAGTGTATATAACATATACAAATGAGGTAAAATGGATCCAATCCTCTGCATAATTCTTTTGTGACTTCAGAGAGACCATCCTAAAAATTTACACTGCCTCCATAAATGCTCATTTACAGTCTGCATCCTCTCTGCATGTGAAAGTAGTTCATTAAGAGATCTACATATATCCTGAACTGTGAGGACAGACATTTATGTGAATGTACATCCTTTGTAAACACAGGGGATATAAACTGGTATATCTGAAGGGGCATTATACCTAGACACATCTTTTAAAGATCTGGTCCAATAGGTTTTATGACTTGTTGACTAGATAGATGAAATTTCTGCAATAAAATTAAAGGCCCTTTTGGATGTGTGGTTGTCTTTATAATCTGTTTTTATTTCCATTGCCTCTGTTGCCATTGAACCCTTTTGACATGAGAATAAGAGGATAAAACAAACCAGCAGTTTAGCACACACTGAAATGGAAAATACGAAAAAGCTTAATAAACACACTGTGTAACTGACAACATCTGGAACTGTTTTGTAGCCAAGTGTCTTGAAACTACCTCTCAAATACAGTCTTCAGTAATCAAATCTAAATACATGCTAATTCAGGAAGCCCTAATATGTTGCATTGAAAACATCTTTTGAAATAACTTCCTTTCCTTCATCAGCTGAAGATACTGTTCCCGTTTACTTCTGCTGCATATTTAAGACTACTTTTTGTCAGTCTGCTAGATGAATTACTGATGCAACAGTATAAAACAATGGTAGGTAAGCTAGCCAAATTGATGTATTATATTTTTGGAAGTCAGTCAATCATTTCTTAAAATGTACAGATCATTACGAAATTAAAGAATACAGAAAAGACTTTTACTTTCAGAAAAAAGAAATCACAAAAACAAAAGCTGTCTTCTGAAAAAAAATTTTCTAGTGGCATTAGGAAAGGAACTTGAGTTGTTGGCCCTTTGTAGTGTACTATTAAAAGCAGAAAGGGCTCATAATCAGGACAGCAGATTATGTCTGTCTGTGCCCAGTCTGGCTGGCCTTGGGTCAGTATCTGTAATCCGTGACCAGTGTACCTAATATGATTTATGCTTTACGCTGCTCTCATGCCATACTCCACCAAACAGAGTGGGCAGACTTTGGCTCGTGCCTGCACTGTAGTCTGTGAGGTACCATGAACTTGTAACTCTCCTATAGGTCTTCACAGCCTAGCATTTCTGTGGTACCTAAAAGGTGACACACATACATATTGTGTGATTTGGGACAGTAGTTCACGTCAGCTTTAACTGGAAGCCAGTTACTGGAAGAGAGTGCCCAGATATGTGCGAAAAACCATTTGAAGAAGAGACAGGATGAATGGGAGAGGAACACAGGAGTAAGGCCAAAATGAAAGAAGAAAGAATCTCAGTAATGACAAACATTTCAGTGTTCCTATTTCTAAGAGTCAGTTAAGGATTTATTCAGTTACTCGTGTAAGATTTGAGTTTCCCTGTGGTATCTCAGATGTCTGAATGG
The DNA here is from genome assembly GCA_013396655.1 of Campylorhamphus procurvoides. Classification (NCBI taxonomy): domain Eukaryota; kingdom Metazoa; phylum Chordata; class Aves; order Passeriformes; family Dendrocolaptidae; genus Campylorhamphus; species Campylorhamphus procurvoides. The sequence continues at coordinate 409,792 of WBMV01003601.1, read as the reverse complement.
CACTGGCTGATATGATATGGGACCTATAGAAGAGATATACTCTTTTCCAGCTGAAGCTGGAGGTCAGATGAGATGAACTGCATGGCTCAAATAACTAGATATTTGAAAGAGAGCTACATAATTTATCTTTCAGCTCACAATGGACACAGGAAAACAAAACCATATGTCTTTGAGTTTGCACACTTGTCCTAGTTCAGCAGGAGGGACCAGTTATCACTGTGTGGGGGTAATTAAAACTATGTATTCTACACCCTCTATTCATTCCCCAGGAACAATGGACCATTTGCAGTAGCTGCCCAGGAAGCTGTTAGCACCTCCACACCCGGCCTGAGGGGGTGTGGGTGCTAATGGGCCATCAACGGTTCAACCATACCCATGACTCACAGAGTTAATCACCCATTGTGTGAGTCCCTGCCCTGGGGGAGGGACTGGGTGCTCCCTGAGGGTACATAAATGGGGCTCAGAAGGTCTTGAGCACCCTCTCATCAGATCCAGAGGAGCAGCAGGATGTCGACAGGAGGAAACCACCACTCTCGACCGGACTACAGCCATCACTCCTGACCAGACCACAGCCATCATCTACACCAACAGGTTTTTCACTTCTTTTTGCTTAGGACTTGGGGGAACCACATGGGTCTCAGCACCAGGGCTAACAAACCCCTTTGGGCTTGTGCCCTGGGACACTGGGTTATTCTGTTGGGTTCTGGTGAGGTGGAAGAAGTTTTTCTCTTTGTGTCAGTGAATTTATGGTAATATCTTTCGTTAAATCGTAACTTTGACTTAAAATCTCTCTTGTGGTGGGTCCATTTCTCCTGCCAGTTTACCTCTAAACCAGCACAACACTAAAGGCTCTAAGAGGTTCATGTGCAATACCATCCTGCAATACCACGGAATAACAGAAAGCATTCGGTGTAGCAAGAGAGTTACAGGCATGATGGCATTTAGATTTCCTATGCATGCATACTGCGAAATAATGTGTTGTATTAATTGTGGCAGTAATATAATGTCATAGTTCAAGGGAGAACTAAGATACCTATGTTGGCGAAGAGAGAGAAAAAAATAAAAATAATCCCTCTCCTTTAAATTTAGAAAACAGAGCTTTAATTAAAAGAAAAATATATATGAAAGGGATAACAGTTCTTAAACACAATACATACATATATATATATATGTCTAGAAAGTACCAAACAAAACAGTTTGTAATAAACCCTTTAAAACCAAAAAGGCAAAGAGTTAATGTCGTGCCTTGGCCGCTTGGTCCCTCTCTCTCAGGGGTTGCAGTTATATTCATGGACAGCAGGTGGTGATGTCGCACCTTGCCCTGTTGGCCTTTCTCTCAGGCGAGATGGCAGGGCACAGTCACCAGGTCAGCTCGTGGTGTTGATGGCAAAAGCAGCAGAAACCCCGTCTCCTTAGTGCAGAAAAGCAGGTGTATTCTCTTTCTCCATGGCAGCTCCTGCAGCATCCATGGCCCTCACAGGCAAACAGTTGAGTTAGAGAGCAAGAGACACAGTTTTTGGCTTTCCAGTGATGCCAGACCTGGTGTGCTCCTGTTCCCACTCACTCCACCAAGAGACTGATCTTCCTGAGCCTGTGCAGAAAAAACACAGAAACCTTGGCCACTTCCCCCAACCTGAGCCTGTCTTCCCTCCCCACTCCAGCCTGCGGAGAGATCAGAACAAAAGGCTCTGGGCTAAGTGTTAACATCAGGGTATGAATATTCATGAAGTCCTTTGTTAATCATCTTTGCAAAGCTCGGGCGTTGGCTCCAAGCTTTTTGGGAGGAATTCTAACGTGGTATCGAAACTATAACATGGGCAGATGACAGTTCAGTGTTCCTGGCTGCCAGGTAAGGATCCTAGTGGTCTGAAAACCAAGGTGCTGTGGGGAAAAAATGAGGCTTATGGTGTTTCTACTTTAGCCATTTTAGTGCCAAACTCTACCAGTTCAGGTAGCTTGCATGGAAAGGGATGGTGTGATTGTGAGGCCTCAGGGTCTTTAAGAGGTAAGAAAACAACAACTACATCCTCCTTGCAGTAACACTCTGAACCATGATCATTGGGAACCACAGAAGCTTCACTTCTCTTTGGTTTTCTTTTTACTTATTTCACAATTTCTTATGTTACTGGCACCTATTCATTACATTTGGCTCACTGGCTATTCATCACCTTATGCTCATTTGGCCATTATTGCTTTAACTCATGCATGGGAAGTTTGGAGGAAGTCTTGAACTTGGCCTTCTTGAAAGCCTTATGCTCTTTCTTTATGGCTTGTGAGGTAAAGCCATTTATGTGACCTGCTTGGTGAAGACATTTCTTTGAGAACTGGCAAAGGTGCATTTCTCTTCTCTCTTCACTCCTAGAAATAGAAGAGAGAAGAGGATCGAGCAGCACAAAGAGTAATAAATACTTGCATAGTCAAGACAAATAAGAACAGACTCCTGTTCGGCTCACCAAGGTATGTATTGAAGAACACTTGCAGCTGCTGCTGTTGGCTCAACAGGACAGAAGCTTCTGCACCCTGACAAACACATGCACAAAGTTACAGTACGTCAGGCCTTCTTCACAATTTCTTTCTGGACAGACAAAGAAGCTTAGTATAGCAACACTGGGTCTGTATTTTTGCAAATATTATTTATTTCAGATACTTGGTCCAAGGTGTATATTCAGAACTAAGTTCATTATTCTTCAGCTCCCTCAAAGTATTTAATACAATAAAAAAACAACTGGTCGAAGTAGTCAGGTATTTATCAGTGTTGGACTTGATGTTTTTAATTCTGCTCTTTGCCAAAACCCTAACAGTTAAGGTTAGTTATTACTAACCTTATTACTAACCCTATTACTGCATAATTATTTAATAATGCACTTCCATGGGTGAGAGTATTATACATACCCACTCAGTAAAAATTACCATCCACAGTAGTCAGTGGATCTGATGTGGTTGAATAGAAAATACATTTGCATTATTGTTCCTGTCATAAAATACTGCCCTAGATTTTTCCCTCTCCCTTACACTGACAATGCACATTTTGAATACCATTTCCTCAGAGATTTGATTTTCTTTATTAGAGAATAGCTTGCATCTGTCTGTCTTTAATAAAAAAGCATATTGGTACAGAAATAAAACACTATGTCCATAGTGAAAATGAACCATTTAGGAGGATGGGAATAAAGATGTTCCTTTCATTTTTTTTTCTCCTGAAAATGCCACGACATTCTTTTTATATTTGATTCTTTTGAGGTGCTAAGTCCCTTGCTATGACTGAAAATTGAAGAAGCTCCGTCTTAAGGGAACTGTGTTCTCATTTGGTTTTAGACACAAAAATATTGTGCCCTTTTTGTTCTCTATAGTGTAAGTAGATTATGAAATAAATGAGAGCGGTAACACTCTGGAAACAGAAATTGTCTTTTTGTTTCACCATATCATTACAAAAACATAAGAAGCTTTTCACGGTTCTATTTTATATTAAAAAAATGATATGCCAAATTGTCTAGATCTGTCAAAAGTTTACTTATGTAAGGATGTAATTTAGAAATAATTTTATAAGATTTTTATTAGACATGTAAAAAAAACCCAAACAAACTAATTTTTTTAATTTAATTTTATTTAAAGATGTATCCAAGTGTGATCCCCTATCATGGAGAGACTAGATCAGAAATATTGAATTTCTGTGGTTGCTTTCAAGTGACACTGCACTCCTCAGTAGCTTGTTAACCATGCATACCTTTTCAGTACAGCAAACTAGTATGTGCACCTGGCACTTTCAGATAGAAATTGAATTCTACATAAAGATTCACAACCTCCTAAATGGCTCATTTTCACAATGGAGAGAAGTGTTTTGCTTCCCTCTGTAACAGTAATGTCTTAGCAAATAATACATATCAAAACTCCACCTTAAAATAACAATATTAACATTGCAAGACAAGCATTTATAAATTATGAAGTCCAAGAATTGCAAGTTCCCTTTGCCACCTTAATTCAGTCTTTTTATGAGTGTACATTATGATAAATAATGTAATTGCTTATCCTTCTTTACTCAGGATCTGTGCCCTATGGGCTCTTGGCCAGTCATCTCGGTATCACATTTTGCCTCACTCCTCGTCTCAACAATTTTTAATCAAAGTTCTTGGAAATCTATTTCTTGGAAGTAACTGAAGCACCTTAGCTGACACTTTCCCCAGCAGAAGTTGCTGAAATATACACAGCAGGGAATAATTCAAATGTGCAAATGGTTAAAATATAACAAAGCTATAAGCAGTGGGGGATGTGCTCTTATATGGTGATATTAAACTATAGAAAGCACAAACTAGTTATACTTTCACTTAGCAATAGTAAGCTTAGTGTTTTGTTGAAGGTAGGGTGTCTGGGGCCCAACAAAAGACATTATGTTAACATAACGCATGTTCACAGTTACAACATAAACAATGAAGCATGGTCTGGGGTTTTGTTTCAAGTTATTGCTGGCAAACTCCCATTGTAATAACTGCCATTCCAAATCTATCCTTTGATTACAGACCCAAGGGAAAATGGTTAAATGACTTGCAATATTAAGTAAAACTTGCAGTTAAACATTACCCCTCTCCCTTTAATCTGCAGGGAATTTTTATAGGGAAATTCCCTTCTTCAACTGTCTTTTAGATTATATTGGCTTTTCTGGGACAGAAAGAGAAGATAGTTGAGCTGATTTGGACTTCTTGGATTTTCTGTTGCTACTGTCCCTTATTCTATTTCCTGGGGCACCTTAGCAAAAAATGTTCAAAGAAGGGATCAGGAAAGAGAAACAAGCCAGAAACTGGAACATCTGCCTGAGATGCTGTCTCAGACATCTGTGAGCCAAGGACCTCAGGCACAGCCTATGATCTAATAGCCCAGCTAGGCACGTGAAGGCATTTGTCAGCAGTGATTTTGTTACCTGCTTTCAGCTGTCTTATGTTGGTTTTACATCATAGTTTCAAAAGATGCAAGGTGTATGAGGAAAAAAGAACAAGAAAGGAACAATACAATAGTAAAGTGCCCCTCCCTCTCTTCCCTGCCCTCATTTTGCCTTTGAAATCTCAGATGATTCAGAACAGGACCATTAGCTTTCTGATGGAGGTAGAGTTCATATGATCATATTGATTCCTTAGGCCTCACCACAACTGGGGCTTTCCCACCACAGCCATTCCTCCCACATGATATGGGAAAGCACATTTCATTCATTTGAGCTGTAAGCATTCCCTCTGTATCTCCAGTCTTTCATCTTGTAGTAATCTGTACCTTCACTGCAAACCTTAAAATTCTGTTATTGGAATTAAGTGTCAACTCAGCTCTATTTTGCCTTTTTTGTTGGTTGTGGTGGTTTTGTTTTGTTTTTTTTTGTTTGGTTCAGCTTGGTTGTTTTTTGTAAGATTTCTTGATTTTTGAGTTAGTTTTTTTTTTATGTGCAAATTATATAGACACTATAGAGGGCAGACATGCAAACATTAAAAGAGGAATAGAACAAATTGAATAGTTCATTGTTTATCTTACTCTTACCCAGCACTCAAGAGATCAAACAAAACCATTCTTCATTCAAGTCTGAAGCTTGTTCATGACATTTTTAGTAAGATTAGGGAACAAAGTATAAACTTGACATAACAAAAGGATGGCAAATGTTAATGGCAATTCCATTCCCAGTACTTTTTCTCACTGTTATTCTACCAGTTATCTCATAAGCCTTATTCCTCAGGGAGTTGTGCTTAAAAGATTTGCAGCTTTGAGCAACAGTGGATGACAACATATCCAGACTTCCTGGCATTAGTCAGAGAAGTCTCTACATTCATTGCAGCATTTTAATCTTTGTCAGTGTAATTTTCCCTTTTTTTTTTTATCTTTTCTATCAATCTTGCCCTTGGAACTACCTTTCCTTAGTATGGTTATTCTGACAAGAGAGGCTTCTCAGGAAGTTTTTGTTCCATACACTCATGTGATGATAAAAATACTACAGCACTGATGTAGTATGTGCTCCCTTTCTCTTGGCATAGAACACATATCATAGGCACACGGAGTGAACTGCCATGCTGGGATTGATGTGTACAGCATCCCAGGTTTCTCTCATGTGGGATACTGTCACTGCATCTAGTCTGACTGAATAATATTGTGGCTCCATTGCACCAAACACAGTGTTGTAGCAGACTGTGAGGCAGCCCTTGCTGTGACTAGCTTCCAACACAAGTTGATAAGGTGGGACGTGTGTAACCAAAGGTATTTGATTGTCATATATGTGCTTATCTGCATCTTTTTTTCCCCTTTTATTTTGGGTAAGAAAGCACTGATGTAATATGTTTACATAGTCCAACCGTTTCTGGAACATATGGAGCTTTTTAGCTTGGTTTCTGCAATAAATCCAGCAGTCTGTCATTGAAATCTGAGGAACCAAAGTAGAAAGGCATGTGCTTCATGAAAATATTATTTGATAACTTCAATAACTAACATTGACATGTGTTTTAATAGTATCATTTTTGACTTATAATGTTTAGCCTTTATCTTTTACTAAGATTCTAGAATTAAACTGGAGAGATTATTCATTTATTTAACAGCCAGTTTTACTTTCATTTTATATAATTTTTATTTTCTTTGTCTGGGAAAGATATGAATTAATTTCTTTATTCTTCTTTTTAACAACATATTTAGGAAAATAAGAGGTAAAAGGAGAAAGAAGCAAAGGGAGAGGAGGGAACAAGTGAGGAAGAAAAAGAACATTTGGTGATGCTTTTTCTTCTCATGCTCACATTATTTACTTGGATAAAAGCCAAAAACTAAACTTACATTTTTGAGACTGAACATTTGATATGGTGGCCTGAAAAATATGGAAGCACACTTTGCTTAATTCTTATGTATAAAGAAATTTTGGAAGGTCAGCCCAATGAACCTGGCAGATGCTGCTTACAGTTTAGAATGATTCATTCATGATCCAAGAAAATATGTATGAATGCAGCATCTCCTACATCCCGTTGGTCCCTTATGGCCAAACTACTTATGGAGTGGTTGCAGTTGGAGTCAATGTGACCAGAAATATGGTCTTCAGTCATGTGCTTCTACTTTTTTTTTTTTTAATAAAGTTTCTGCCAAGCAGAAGGAAAAAAAAAAATCTCGATTCTTGTAGCCTTTTCCCCCTAATATCTGTAGTGCAAAGTAATATTGAAGATAGAATATTATATAGAAATACATTACAAAAACCAGAAGCCTGCTGTTATTCTAACATCTGCATTAGCTGTAGCTGATATTCACCTTGCATTGCTGTTGTTTAAGGAAAAGTGCAGTAGTACCTTCAGCAGCTTGACAAAAGGCACAAAGCAGCAGAAAATATTAAATCACACGGATGGACCAGTTGCTGCTTGTATGAATGGGATGAGCAGCTTAAATGTGGAGATGAATGGGGAGGGGAGAAAAATGTTATTGCTGACAGACCAAAGTGACCGATGAATGTGGTTTGCCTTGCTTTCTGGGTGAGTTTTGGTTTTGTTCTTCCAGTATTCTTGAGTTAATTGTGATTTGCAAGCTATTTTAAGTTACTTATATAGATTTATTTCTTAAAGTGTAAGTGTATGTGAGGTTTGCACTGTGTTAGAAGGGGAAAACATAGCCTTAGTCTTAGGCTCCAAGCCTGAACAGCTGGTGGACTTGAAAATAAGCTGATGCTGCAGTGCGAGAATATTGGTGTTTGGCGATGTTTGCTTTTGCTTAAAAAAAAAATAAATACTTCCAGCTAGCGTGTATTTTACTTAATTATTTCATATTAACTGTAAGTCCTGATTGGTAGATGTTATTACTTTATTGGTTCAATGCCTAAAGTGATGGAATCTTGATTCTGGATTGGTTTTTATCAAATTTATCATAAACAAGATATTTTTTTCAGTGTAAAACCAGCTGAATGTGTCAGATGACTTAAAAAACTTAATCATGAAACTGTTATCTCCCTCAAATAAAAGAAAACAAACAACAAACCCAAAACCCATAAAACAACTAATGGAGAAATTTTTGAATGAAAATTTTTGAAGTTTCATTTGCTAGAAATTTGCCATTTCACTTTTCATCGTGGTCAAAGACGAAAATATTTAAGTTTTGATCTTTGAATGGACTGACAGACACTTGAGGAAAAACATCCAAGTTTCACAGGACATCTGAGGTATTGTTTAAAATAGTCAGCATCTTGGATTTATCCTTCAGACCAAGTGTTTTTTCATTACTGCCTTTTTTCTAGAGTTGCAACAGCTTGAATACTGTGGATATTATCAACTGTAGTAAAGCAAACATAGAATTCCCTGGTGTCCTGGTTATAGTGGCTGGGATCAATTTGTCACTGTGTGGCCAGGGCTTTGTATTCTACACTCTCTATGTCATTTTCTCATGGACTGCTAACAATGGGTCATTTGCAGCAGCTGCCCAGGGCACACCTGGCCCCTCAGGCTACAAGCTGGGTGTTTAGGAACTCTGTGAAATAAGGAAGTTTTTCCTGTCTTCACATCAATGACTCAGGTGTGATAACTCCCCTCCAGGGAGTCATTAGCACCTTCACACCCAGCCTGAGGGGTCATGTCTGCTAATGGGCCATTAAGGAGTATCCCATGACTCATAGTGTAAATCGCCCATTGTGAAACTCCTCACCCAGGGAGGTATTGGGCACTCTCATCTGAGCCCAAGCATATATATACCCTTGGCGGGTTGGGACTTCTGAGACTACTTGTAGGATCCAGAGGAGGACTGGGACCTTAACAGGACTGCAACTGCCACTTTTGACCAGATTGCGGACATCATCCTCACCAACAAGTTTTCTCTTTCCTTTTACTTTCTACTAAGGGGTGGGCCATATGGTGCTCAGCACAGAGGCAGGTGAGCTCCATTCTGTTCATGCCCCAGGGAGCTGGGTTGTACATCTGGTTTTTTTGGTCAAACAGATTTTCCTCTGCATCATTGTACTTGTTGTGATCTTTTTATTAAATTGTAATTCTGACTTGCAATCTCTTTTGGAGTTGGTTTCATTTCTCCTGCTGGTTTACCTTTAAACCAGTACACCTGGTAAGAGGATAAACCAAGACACTGTGAATTGGTTTCTTTGACTGTTGTATCTTCAGTTGGGGTGACAGAACCCTTAATTTAGGACATACAGATTGAAAGCCTTTTCCTTCATTTGTCTTTTAAGACCAAATTTTGAGACATTTGGGTGGGTGGTCTCTGCACAACACTTCATTTGTTTATATGTACTATTTACTCCTTTTCCATTGCAAAACTTGGAATTTTTGTGTGTAGATATTTAGTTAGGCTGTCACAGTTGTTCATGTGCATCAAAATCTTGTTGTATAAATACAATTATAGCTTCCTATGGTATATTTTTTTAGAGACAGATTTTGTTATCGATTACTTTGGATATTAATGTTAGAAAAGGTTGAACAGTCTGAATTCAGCAGCGGGAACCAAATTTCCAGTTGTAAAAAATTTTGTCAAACTGTGACAAGCTTAAACTCAATTGTTCTTTTATCCAGCTGTTTTGTGGAATCCTAGAACCTTACCTTTCCTTCAAGCCCCATGTTAAATGTTATTACAAATAGAATTTGGCCCTTCAGGACTCACATTTTTCTGTATAACACTGAATGCAATACTAGTGTTGTAATGTTAGCATTTAAAGACAGGAATAATTCTCAGGAAGTGCCTTTTACATGGCACTGCCATATTTTAATTTGATTAAGGGAAGTCTGCATGTTTTTGAAGTATTTAAAAAAGAGACAGAAGAATGATGCCTTTGAACTAGAAGCTGGGAGCAAAACTAAGTTAGATTTTCTATGCCAGCTTTGAATCTAATACCAAGACACATCAGTCTCAGTTCAACAGGGCTCAGGAAGCTTAAACAAGAGTCTGTCTCTGTTCTTACTAGCTTTGTGTGACTTTAATCACTTAACTGGAATTAAGTTTAATTTAGAGTTTCAGCCAAAATAGAATTTACGCATGTCTTTGGTTTTAAGCTCATGAGTAGTGGGACTACTGATATACCTCAAAGAAAGTACATGCTTATGGAATTTACTGAATTAGAGGCTTATGATATCATAAATAAAAACCCCAACAAAACCCAAACCCAACAAATTTCTATTCAATTCACATTTTAATTACACCAGTTTAAAATCAGATAAGGCAAAATAATAATCCCTTTCTCACTTTTTAGATAAGGCCTAGTGGTAATTGTAGTGAAATCTTAAAAGTCTCAAGATACATTGGAAAATATCAGCTACTCTATATTTTATTAGATTAAATAAAACATATGCATGTTTACTAATGGGTATCTTTCTTATGGACCAAGAACACTGTTGGAGGCATATATTTTGGAATTGATGGATATTTTTAAATAACTCCCTTTGACTATAAAAGACTTGTCATATAATTAGGGAGATTTCAGAAAAATCTGACTGAATTAAATTCCAAGAGTTTGAAAGACATATTCAAAAACTGAATGGCATAGCTTGCTCATTACCAGCGCGTGCTAGAGAAATACATGCCTTTGAAAAATGAGTCATATCTTACAAAAAGTCTCATGTGAAAGGTCCCTCTTACACAACAGCCTTTATTAACTTGTTTTGGTCATCCATTTCCTGCCCACCATCCTAAAACTTTCTCTTCTTTTGTTTCTTGAGAGGTTTAGCACTTACCAAGGTTGCTTTACAGTCTGTCAACTATGTTTTGTAGCAGGCTTTCTCTTCTCGAAGACCTTCTATGATTCTGATGGTTCTTGGAATTGTGTGCTGCTGCCTAGGCTGGGGTTGTCTGCACTATGTGTTGGAATGGTCTCACTCCACAACTCCCCCTTGTGCATGGCAGCCCCATAATAGTAACTCATACTGAGTGCTGCACATTGCTATTCTTGCACTGAGATCCAAGTGTCTTTTCACCCTTTTAGCAGAAACAGTCCTCAATAAATTTATGCCATAATGTTTAAAAATGTTAAAAAAAATAGATACTAGCCATCAAAACATAGCAAATGAGACTTCCTGTAGCTGGAACCTTTGTCCATGGAAGTGGACTAGGAAATCTGAAATGGTCTTGATTAATATGTATTAATATATTTAAGATAATCAATTACTTTAAGTGCAGTATAGAGAACAGAATTATAATTAATTTTAATCTGGCATTATATCTGGGAAAATGTGGTTTTTGTCAGCTGCTTGTATTCAGCACTCATTCTGTTTGCAGGCTTCTCATCAGTGGATACTGTAAACAACCAATATTTGTTATTTAAAAATATGTAGATCTTATTATAGACCTCATGGAGGTGGTGATTAATCCTTTTTACTATCAGATGAAGAGACCTGAGCAAATATAGCAATTTTATGTGGTATGCAGGCTTACCATATCTCTCTTTTGTGTACAGATGCTTTTCAAATCCTATTAGGTCTCACAGTGCTATTTCTTTCGATTGCAAAGGGTGAAAGGTCTCAGGAAGATTTATAAAAAACGTTCCTTAAAGTTCCTTTCTGGATAAATAACAAAAACATTAGATACTTTCTCTAAAAATGCATTTGACATAATTTAGTTGCATCTTTGCATGTAACTAAGCACAATAAAATCAAATCCCAATTTCTACTGGGAAAACACACACAAAAGAAATCAAGGTATAACTCAAAGCATAGTCATATGACTATATCTGATTCTTGTTTTCTGCATAAATCCCTTTGCAGAGATGACTAGAAGCAGACTATATGTGGTATTTCAATCCAAAAACTCCAATTCACTGTCTTTCAATACTTATGAGTAATTGTATTACTCCTTGACTGGCTGATGCATAAAACTTACTTCAAATCAAGTTTTCCAGTTATAAAATAGGATAGAATTTTTGGTTTTGGTAAAAACACATAAAATGTGAGGTTTTAGTTGAGTTAAAAACATTGGCATTAATATAATTGCACTGCGAATTACAGAAATATTGAAAATAGAAATTAAGGATTAGTTAGAATGAATTAAAAGAAAAACGTCTACTCTGTGTTTGAACTCTAGAAATTAGTGCTACAGGTTAGCCTCTAAACTCCAGATAAAAATGAATCACACATGATTTTAAAAATACACATTTATATTCATGGAAGCCTTTCTGATTTGAACAATTTTCAAGTTTATTGGAGCAGATTTTTTTGCATTAAGCTAAGGAAACTGTGTTACAATGTTTACAAGGAGAAAGTATGGGATTTTCTTTTGACAAAATACTTACCAAAGAGAGGAAGAGAATGAACTTGGACTCTTTCTCATTAGAGCCTATCCCAGGCTGTCCAAATATTTATGACGACTGACTCAAGGAACAATTGTGTATTCTAGTTTTTGTATAGCTATATGCTTGGTCTAGTTACATGCTTATTCTAACACTAGAAAGTTTTACCGCATTTTGAAAGGTAAAGCTACTAATGCAAATCAAGATACAGTGTTATTAAACAACTCAGCATTTCCTAATCTTCTTGGCAGGGACATAAGTCAAAGATATCAGGGTCTGAAAAGCATTAGGCCAATTTAAACAAAGCAATATTTTGGCAGATTTTCTAACTGGTGTTATGCTAGGTCTCTTTCCCACGAAAAGTCATTTGGTGTCATTTTGCTTTTCTACCTTTAATTTGTAAAATATGCATAAATATGAAAGGTCTTTCAGTATTTGCAATATTTGCTAGTCACAACATTTCAGGTCTCGTTTAGATGTGAATGATATTTCCACTGTAATGATCAGGCAGATAAATTTATTTTCACTAAATGGCTAGATCTGAAAAGAATGTGGCTTGCAACCATTAATTTGCTTTGTGGGGTAATTAGCAGCTATTAGCAATCCAGGCATTTACATTTGCCAAAAACCAGGCAGAATAATTCATAACAGTAGCTATGTCCAGGCTAGTAATTAGATGAGTCAGGAATAAATGGAGAGAGATCTTTTGAATGACCAATGTATGGGGAAAGTGTGAAATGTGAGTTCGAACTTTATCAGACACCAGACAAACTCACTTGTAAGTCAAAATTGCTCTCTACTAGACAGCCTTATTATGGTTCATTAAAACATTCAGCCATCCACAAGACACAAAGCCACTGGAAACCAAACATTAGTCCCTATGGTCATAGAACAGCTTTAATTTTGTGTAATTAACCTCACATGGGAAACATGCATTCACCTCCTGTAAGCTTATGCAGACTGATGGGATATTTAGGGGACAATAGCTCTGTAAGCTGCTAAATTACTTTCTGAGGCCTGCTTAAATTTTTTCTATCTCCTGGTTATATAGAAAATGTTTCAAAGAGGATAATAATTGTATGTAAATGGACATGCAGAGACAAACTACATAAACACACATTCTTGCTGTGAGTTCCTTCTAATAGTTTCTCCTATGAACTTGCTTTTGCCAAATCTTCTGTATGCTGCTTTTCTCATTTTCCTGCTAGAGAGGACAAGAAATTGAAGTTCTGATGGGTGTAGCTACAAAACCAATATTTTCATATATATACGCTGCTGATTATCCTCCTCCTTTCCACCATTTCAGTAGTATAGGTTTTCTATGTGCGACAAAGGGAAAAAGGTGTACCACAAAGCCACCTTTCTCTCATTGTTTTCCTTTGATTTGTTCCCCCTGTGGTTGTCACCCCTCATGTCTAAAAGATTACCTGACCCCTACCTTCACATTACCTGAAAATTTATTTCTTAATGCTGATATTTTTTGCTTGTACAACAGGAGTATTAGTGATCTTACATAAGTGGTATACAGATGGAGATACATGGTTGTTTAAATCATGTATGACAACTGTGGCAGTCACTGCTCTCCTCAGCTGCAATGTGTGACTTGGCAGGGCTTTGCTCAGGGCACAGTTCAGGTCTTTTGAAAATATTTTTATGTGTAATCCTGAATCAGTGATTTACTCTGTGTGTAAAAGCTTTCTGCTAGACAGCATTTTCATAGTATTTTCCATTTATTTATTTATCCATTTAATTAGCAAAGAACATTTTACTGAGTGACAGGTTAGCATGACCTGTTGCTGGTTTCCTGACAGCTCTAGTTGTTATTCCTGACAGCTCTAGTTGTTATCTCAAATACCATTGACTGAGTTTTAAACACTTCATTTTGAATTCTTCACAAGCTTGGTTTATATACTTAGTAGGCAAAACACAGTGGTCATTCAAAAGAAGGACAATCTCTTTGAGATGTAAGAAATTTTTTTTATTACATATTAAACTATGAGTTTAAGTGAAGCTGAGGTTTGGAACAAGGGTACATTGAGAAGGAAGGTAAGGAACTCTAGCTAAGTACTTGATCAAAAAGTTTTGCATATTACAAGCTCAGATTTAAACTACATTTACCTCGTTTTAGTTTTTTTTTCTTTTTTTTCTCCTTCAAGATGCAGTGCTCATCAGAATGACCTACCAAATCAAACCAAGGTTCTGAATGACCCCATGTCTGACATCTACCTGTTATTGATGGAACACAATAAGACCAGCTTATAAAAGCATACAATCTCCCACGTTCTGAAAATCTTGGTCACAAGGACTGGTTGAGATAGATATGTTGTCAATAAGTGTTTTAACCACTTTTGTGGCTATTTTCTTCATAACTTTGAATAATCAATTTTTGGGCCCTGGAAAACATTCAGCATCCGCAAAGCCTGTGTCAAACCAAAAGTCTTTTTTGACCAAAAGTCTGTTGGAAGGACTGCTCCTCTCCCACTTAATGCAACATTTGGACAGAAACAGAGCAAAAGCTGTCTGTAGATATAGGCGAGTCCTTGTGTAAAGGATCAAAATAGTTTGACAAACTGATTTTAAAATTGGTACTAAAATTATTTTTATAATTATGATGTAACTTTTGATGACAGAAAGCCTTTTCATAAACTATAACATGAATGGTACAATTATTGCTGTTATTTTTAAATTTAATAATTTAAAAATATTTTTAATAAATAAGTATTAAAATTAATAAATATTAATTTTATACACCATGCAAGAAATCATGAATTTTGTTTCCCATTTGCCTCTTGGCAGAAGTCTTGTGTAACAGACATTTTTCACTTTATAGCATTTGTGTTTGAATCTGAATACCCATTATTATTATTATAATTATTACAACATCCTTCCAGTTATTATAAAGGTATAGAGTCAATACTGCTGCACTAAAGAGATAAAAATGTGTGTTCTGCTGTTTTTAAAACTTTTTAGTGAGTTGTACATTTGTCTGCTTGGTGCATATTCTCAGAGCCTGCCACTCCTCCCAGTGAGAAGAATGGCATGGATGGCATTGATCCAATACCTGAGCTGGGAACTCAGTAATTAAGGCTGTTATTTAGGGGAGGAAGGACTTTAAAGAGCTGTTTTTAAAATAATTTAAATAAAAACCAGAAACCACAGAATAAGCAAATTAATAGAACTTTAATACAGATACTGAGTGAAAGAAGTGAATAACTGTTGGAGATTCAACTTGTAAAGAATTTTACAAAATGGCCTACAGTCTTTTAGTGTTATTTTGTCTGCTCTAGCATTTTCTGTTATCTTTGTTACCTGATCTTTAGATTTGAAGAAGTCTTTTTTGTCTCTCTTGGTACAGCATACAGAGTTTGGGTGCCTGATGTAGGAACTTAAGTATTGCTAAATGTCTATAATGGGAAGGATTAATAGGACATGTGTGCAGAGGTAAAATAGTCTTGAGAGAAGAAAGATAATTCCTTACACTGAAGAAAATTCAGGAGTCTCTCTATAACTTAAAGGGCTATCCTATATAAAAATGGCAAAGATGTGAGATAAACAAAAAATGACCAAAAAAAGGTATTCAGGGCCAATGCCTGCTTTCCTTTTCCTGTGGCAATCACACTGAAGACAGCAGGATTTCCCCAGTCTAATTGTGAGCAGAATTTGGCCCTCAAATGAAACAAACATCTGGAACGATACTAGGTTTATTTACGTAGCCACCAGCTTTCAACTCCTCCAAGGTGCTCAAGGCAATGCTCAAGAAAACAAATCACAATAACAAATAAAATAGATAAAAATAAAGCATCATAGAACATAGAAAATATCTTGGAAGAAAATGTTTTTTTTTCCAAGAACAACTTCAATTAAGTTGACCCAGACAATGTACCTCAGGTTTTTTAGCTACAGCTGGGTTTAAAAGCCTGCAACGCATGTATAGAGAAAAAGTATAAACATCAAGCAGGACATTGAAGTGTGCACAACAAGACAAGCTTCTATAGGTGCATTGGTGATGAAAGGAAGACAAGGAAAAATGTGTGCCCTCTCTGGGAGAAAATGGGAGACCTGGTTACTGAGGATATGGAAAAGGCTAAAGTACTCAACAACTCTTTTGCCTCAGCCTTCACCATTAGCTGCTCAAGCCGCATCAGTTGCAGGAGGCAAAGGCAAGGACTGGGAGGATGCCTACTGTAAGAGAAGATTAGGTTCAAGACCATAAAAGAAACTGGAGGTCCAGAAGTCCACAGGATCTGATGAGTGCACTAACTGGTCTTTAGGGAACTGGCAGATGAAGTGACTAAGCCACTGTCCATATTTGAGAAGTGGCAGTGAAGTTTCCACTGACTCAAAAAGAAATATATTTTATTTTTCTCTCTTATTTTAAAAGGGATAAAAGGAAGGCCCTCATCCAAAGAGGATGAGAGTTGACATCAAGTCAACAGCTTGATGTCCAAGAGGAGGCCAATGGCAAATGGTGTTCCTTCGGGATCAGTGTTGGAAACAGTGTTGTTTACCATCTTTGTGGGTGATATGGACAGTGGGATTGAGTGCACTGTCAGGAATTTTGCTGACCACACCAAGCTGTGTGGTTCAGTCAACACACTGGAGGAGAGTGATGCTAATTCAGAGGAACCTTGACAGGGTTCAGAGGTGCAAACCTTGTGAAGTTCAACAAGGCCAAGTGCAAGGACAGGCATGTGGGTATGGGCAGTCCCAAACACTAGAAAAGGCTAGGTGGAGTATGGGTTGAGAGCAGCTCGGAGAAGAAGGACTTGGGGGAGTTGGATGAAAAGTTCAACATGACCTGATAATGTGTGTTTGCAGCCCAGAAAGCCAACCATGTCCTGGGCTGTATCAAAAAAATCATGGCCAGCAGGTCGAGGGAGATGATCATTTTCCTCTGTTCTGCCCTCAGGAGACTCTCTCTGGAGTGCTGCATCCAGATCTGGGGTCCCCAGCAGAGAAAAAACATCGAGTTGTTGGAGAGAGTCCAGAGGAGTGCCACAAACATGATCAGAGGCTGGAGTACTTCTGTGAAGAAAGGCTGAGAGAGTTGATGCTATTCAGCCTGAAGAAAAGAAGGCTCCAGGGAGACTTTCTAGCAGCCTTAGGGTACCTAAAGAGAGCTGTAGAAGGACTTTTTGCAAGGGCATGTAGTGATAGGATAAAGGGACATGTGGCTCTAAATTGAGAAAGGATAAGTTTAGATATTAGGAAGAAATTCTTTCCTGTGAGGTTGGTGAGGCACTGGCACAGGTTGTCCAGAGAAGTTCTGGATGCCCCACCCCTGGAAGTGTTCAAGGTCAGGTTGAACGGGGCTTTGAGAAACCTAGTCTAGTGAAAGCTGTCCCTGTCCACAACAGAACAGTTGGAACTAGATGGTCTTTAAGGTCGAACTGAAGCCATTCTATGAATTACTTTGGAGAGTAGTACTTGACAAGAGGGGAGAAGGAAAGTCATTTCAGCATCATGAACAGGACATTCTGACTGCCTAAATGTTTTTACTTTAGTTAAGTTTTTTAGCTAAACATTTGGAAGGATAGTTGCACAGAAAATTTAAATACAGTACCTAAAGTGGAAAAATCACACTGCAGCTGACATTGGAACAATAATCTGTTTCTCTTAATTTTTAAAAAATCTAGTTAATTGTGAAGATATATTTAAACCAAAAAGGTCCCTCCCTCTGGGTGTATCTATTAATCTGCCATTGCAAAACCAGTATGCCTCTATGATCACCTCTGTTTCTTAATCAGTTTAGGTGAGATGCACATTGCAGTCTTATGTTTGGGGATTTTTTTTCCCAGATGAAAGTCGAAAAAAATCTCTTGTCACTTAGATGTGATAGGGCCTAATTACACTGCAACTCCTCATAGGAAATAAGAGTACAGGACAGTAAGACTGCTGTTGCACAACTCCCTCACCAAAGTATTCATAGCCATTTGCTTCCTCGTACTATCTACATGAGAATATCCAAGAATATTTTGCCCTTATGATCACATAATATGTAGCCATATTAACCGGCTACAGAATTTCTTGTCTTCTTGCTTCAAACACATTACCTTTCACTTTCCTTTGCCAGTGAATCAGAGAGAAAGAAGGTCTGATTTTAAATAGATAGGAGGCTGAAGGATCATCATAGCTACCAACTTCAGCATCCCATGAAGAGTGCACACAAATTGCTCTGGCCTATAGTAAGTCATAGATCTTAAAATTAGCATATTTTTGATTAAAAGAAAAATATACATTTTGTTGATATTCATGTGCCTAAGGATCAAAGTTACCTTTCCTTCACTGAAAGAAATGATAAAAAGGAAAGACACAAAATATTTATAAAGGCAACAATAAAAAAAATAAAACTGTCTGAACAATTTCTGATGTGATAGAGACAAAACACACAGTGGTGTTTTCTGGCTTACAGTTTGTCTTGGCATGATGCTTTTAAATCAGCCATGGCTTTGCCACATGTAGGTAATACAGTCATATCATACACCTGCCAATAAAAACTTTCCTAGCACTACAGACCATCATGCATTCACTTCAGATCTATGTGGGAAGGGTAAATCCTTTTATAAACAGAAATGCCCTCAATAGTTAGCTATAACAGAATATGTGCACACAGCTATGTGTATTATAGCCCAGCAGATAACAGTGCCTATTGTTAAGGCTGTCTGACACTTTCTCATTAATAGCTGGAGGCTGTTTCATAATGACTTTACCAAAGTTCAACAATTTAGGTGGAAGTTTCCAAAGTTGATTTTTTTTTTTAATTTCTGCCAAAAATTGCCAGCAATTTCCAAGAATTATGTTTAAAAACTTGTTTCAGGATTTTAAAATTATTTTGATCATCTTATCTTAAAAAAGTTCTAGTATTGTTTGTTCTAGAGGAGTGCGTTGAGATTTGGAGGAATGATGGACTTGTGCTAAGAAGTGATTAAATCTACCTATGAAAGTCCACCCACCATTGATATGTTTACAAACCTTTGTAGAGGCAGAGTTTACGCAATCTCAGCAGACAGTTGTCAGAGTTTGAAAGCTGAAATTTCCCAGACATTTTTCGCTCAGAGGGCAAGTCTCTTTCCTTCATACCTACTGACTCGGCTATGAGTAATCAATTCTTGCAGGGAAACATGGGTTGCATATGTATTTGACAAGTTCTGGGGTTTGTTTCAGGCTCAGCTTCAAAAGAGTCTGAAATTGTCCTGGCATTTCCACTGTTTAACCCTGCTGCACCATCCTCAAGCAAGTCAACTCACACGTATGTTTTTGTCTTGATGCCCTCTGTTTGTCTGGCCTGTCAACTGACAGTCTCAGTTCTACCCCCAGTCTGAGTCACCTGCTGCAATATTTAGCTGAGCCTCTTTCATTCATGCATGATTTTGCCTTAGCTTCAATCCCATTGTAGCTTAGCATCTGCACAAGCTCCTTGAATATTATTCTCAATCACTATTGAATTGATTCAGCCCAGAATGGCTGAAAACATTTTTCAACCTGTGTTGAAATATTTTATTAATCAGTTACATAGTTTGGAGCACCTAGGTGACTTCTACTTTTACTGCTGAGCTAGATGGTACTGGTTGAGATAGTTTCTGGAAGGAGTGAGGGACGGATAGCTAGTAACCACTGAGACAATTTTTATTTATCCAGATATTCTGCCCAAATTATATGTCTGAAAGAAGAAAGGAATTATCCCTAAAGAAGGATTTATTGTACACTATTTTGAGAGCACCTTGGGTCACTCAACAAGTTAAATAAAGTTGGTGTGTGCATCATTTCATGATGAACAGTAAAGAAGGATACAATGGTATTAAGAGGAGCAGTGGATAAATACTGCTGTCTGAGATTGAACTGCCAGTGCCTTATACATATCATGGGCTGGTATAACTGAGTGCAGAATGGTGGCAACATCAGCCGTAGTTTGTTGAGGCAATGAAATAGGCAGTAGTTTTGTCTAGGGAAACAGCCAGGTAACTATGAGGGCTCTGATCATTCTGAATGTCCTAAGGAAAGGGTGATTTTGTGTCCTTATGATAATGATTTACTAACCCCATCCAAAGGTGGCAGCTGTAGATTTTCAAGAACTATGCCTTTTGCAACATAGTCTAGGTCCATAATAATGAAGACAACTCTTTAGATAGGTCAGTATTAAGCTTCATAAAATTATATGGCGTGCTGCTTTTGTACTTCTTGATTGCTGAAATATAGTCCTTTTACCTGATTTTTCATCTGAGTAGTAATACTTCATTGGTCTATACTGATCTTTGCATGGGTAAAGGATATAGATTTAATATGTAACGATGATCCAAGGTAGGATTGGTGTGTTGATGATGAGCTTGGCAGGGACTCATTTATCCAACCAGAAAGATTGTGGATAATGAAGCTTCCAATTTTATCAGGGTGTTTTGGAAGCTGGTTTTGTCATAAGCATCCACAGTTAGGTCTGCTAAAACTGCAGTGAGTTTTTCAAGGAATAGGACATTTGTTATGTGTAAGAATCAATTGCTGATTTCCCTGTGGCATTAGGATTAGATTAGGAAAGTCTTAAGCGCTAGTTATGTGGATGATTTTCTTGCTAGACCTCCAGAGGGACAAAAAAAGACATAGGCCCTCAGAAGACCTGCCATCTTTGTAAACTAGCCAAGACAAGAATATTCAGAAGACTAAACTGAATAGACTGGGAAAAAAAAAGTATACTGAGTTAGTTGTAACACTTAAAAAGTCTATGGATTTCTACCTGACTGGTGTAAATGTCTGATAAAGTTGACTTTGTCTATTTGAATTCACTCACATCTTTTATCATAACCTTGAATCTTAAGTTTTGGGATCTCTGATGTTGTCTGATATATGAACTGCAGATTAAGTGAGAAAGAGAAGCAGGAAGCTAGATGGTCCAGACTGTGATTAAGAAAAGAGATGAAAAAGATAAATAGCAGCTTTATTGGCACGGAGAAGAACTCTGTCTGATAAATGAGTGGGAAAGTCCTCCTACCCTTTCTCTTATACATATATATATATTTAGGGTTTTTTTTCCTCCACTTCTTGAAGTAATGACGAGAAATTTAAAGCCAGCAGTTCTGTAAGTACTGGCATCAAAGAGAGAGCAAGAACCTGATGCAGTGTACAGAGTTTCGTGAACTTTAAACTATTCATCTTGTGAGGGGTACAGAGTTCATGTTTTCCAACTGGTATTAGGCAGTACTGTTCCTGTTTTTTTTCTTACTGTCCACAATCCCCACTTCTATGTCTTTCAGAGCTGTGTGGGAAAAAGGGAGGTGACAAATGATCTCACTGCCAGGCAGAGTGCATCACTCTGTTACTGATCTTTCCCCTTCCTGAGATACTTCCCATGGCTTCACAGGAGGAAGCTTTCCTTTGGTGAACTTTGAGAAACTCAGTGGTTCACAGTGCTACCAACCATGTTATTAGGTACGGCAGAGACATTTCTTAGCTTACGTGTGAAAGTAAGATTCAGTGCTCAAACACAAACAAATGGAAACTGATCTGCTCAAACTTTGTTATAAAACAGCTACAGTATCAATGTAAGATAAGATATAATATCTGTTATGCACGTATCAAGATAAGACAGTGAGACACTAAAAAGGATACACCTGCTTTTCGCCTGACATTACTCCTACATAACACAAACCAGAGAAGATAAGCCACAGCCCCCACCAGGGTGCAAAATTCGGGCCACACTTTACCAATACCCTTCATGACACATTAAAGGTGTTGGATATGCCAAGTGCTGCTTGGAAGTGAACAAAATACTAAAGGTTACAACTTCTAAATGGATTTTAGTCTTAAATTTGAGACTGTATGTCTTTTGAAAACCTGTGTTGGAGTTTAATCATAAATGGACTTTATGCTTGCACTGTTGGCTGGATTTCTTTAGCCTTATCCTTCCTTCTTGGTTGAATAAGACAAGAATCAGCTCAGACACTGAGAGGAAGGGAAAAAATTATGGGCTTCTGATTGGTACCTGGAAGGGTTATTTCTGCTCCAGACATGTGTAATGGGCACAAGACATGACCTCTCACAACTGAATAAAATCTGAGAGATCCCATCTGCACCTTTTAACAATAAAATGTGAAGGTTTTTTTTTTGAAATTACCTCAAGAACTGTGTTTGGTAAGAGATAATATATTTAAAACAGCATATTCAGAAAAGATGACCTTGCATTCAGTGATCAAGAGGGAGTAGTAGAACATTTATGAACACAAAGATGTTGCAAATAAAAACTTAACAGATGAAAGTATGACATTTAAAATACCTTTGAATAAGGTCTGTAAAGTATTGAAGGCAAGAAAACATTTCAACAGAAGTAATCTTAACCATTTATTCTTTTGGACATGTCTCCAGGAAAACACAATATTTTTTGTGAGATTTTCAAAGAAGGTAAATTTAGGCAAGTGCATTTTGGGAGAAAACTTGTGGAAAGAGATCTCCCCAGCATGAAAGGTGAAGCTTTCCATGTACTCCATGATACTTTCCATGAACCATGTATTCCAGACCAGGTCCTAGACCTTGTGCAGTGGTATTAATCAGCCCACGCTGTAGTACTGTGCAACGCTGTGCTGTGGTGAGTTGACCTTGACTAGACGCCAGGTACCCACCAAAGCCACTCTATCACTCCCCTCTGCAACTGGACAGAGGAGAGAAAATGTAATGAAGGGTTCATGAGTCAAGGACCAGGAGAGATCACTCACTAACTATCATCATAGACAAAACAGGCTCAAAATTGGGATATTAATTAAATTTATTACTAACAGAATGAGAACAGAAAAATGAGAAGTAAAATAAATTTTAATAGAGAAATCTCTGAACAAAATCAAGGAAATCAATGAAAAGACAATGAGAATGAAGAAGGAAAGAAAAGACAAGAGAAAGGAATAGTGTCACCAGAAAATTCAGGGTACTTATTAGCCAAGAATTCTGATTGAATTACAAGCATTCTGTGAATGAATTCCAGCAGGAGTTACAACTTTTTCCAACTTTTTGTGCAGCTGAAAGCATTTTAGAATATTTTTTAAATACTGGTTTTACAAAAAAAAAAAAAAAAGGGAGAGAGAGAAAGAAAGAATAAATTCTAAGAACTCCCTTCTTGTATAGGCTAGCCTGATTCCACAAAAATGCACAGCATTCTCCTGGGGCTGAACTACTTTGGACTTTGGCTTTTAGCAGGACCTTTTTTGATATTTGTGGATTACTGCATTAAACTTCCATTTCTTACAGATATCCAAAGAAAAGGCCTTTGACCACAACATAGTCTAGTAATTGCCTACATGGAAATATGTGTATTGGTATATACATATCTACACATGAAAGCAAAACCTCCAGTTTCCTATGAGCTAAAGACTGCAATTAAGGGACAGTGCCAAGTCATGTCCTTTCAAGGCTGCAACCTACTGTAAATACGGAAAAAAATCCCCACTTTTTTCTTTTCTCATGGTCTTAGAACATGCAGAGAATTTAGCAAACTAAAGTAGGTTTATTCAAAGGATTGTTGATTTATTAATTCAGTTTCAGTTAGGACATCAAATGAATATATCAATAATCAAATCAAAAGTTTATCAGACTATTTGTTCCTAAAAATAACAAGTTTGAGACATCATAACTTTGTTTAGAAGTTCTTGCTCAAAGAATAGAATAAAATTGGTCAAGTATTTCTGAAAAATATTATTTTCTATGGAATAACATTTATATACTCTTGTACCTGTGTATTATTGTGGTAGGTTGTACAGAAACTCCTAAATGCTGACTCCTTAATTACAGCCTTTGTAATATACATCACTGTAATTTCCCTTACAGGATAGTCTTTATCCAAAAGTAAATATGATAGTTGTAAAATTCATGTCTGATTTAATGTTCACTTCGCTAGAGCAGTACTGTCCATGCATCCCTTTATTCACGGTGACATGCAGTCAAAATTCCACCTCAACAGTGTTACAATGGAAGAGAAAAAAATAGGTGATTTCATCCCATAAAGAAAAGGACACAAGTTGGTTTGGTTTGGTTTGGATTGGTTTGGTTTGGTTTTTTTAAAATGGCAGCTTTAAGCTTTAAAGGCCTCTCAAGTCCTGTAGTGTCAAACCTCACGTTGCTGCTCGGTGGCCACATATCTGCCTCAGGTCTTGATGATGAGGGCTGGCCATCCAAATGTTTCATTGGTCAGACAAATAGTAGCTGTTTAGTCAAGAAAAAAATATCTCTTTTACAAATTAATGAATCAATCCACTTATTTCCCCTCAATGTTCCTGCCTAGAAACCCATGTAGTAAATAGGAAATTCTACACTTTAGCAACATGTTCCAATCTTTGCCAAAATAAGGTTGTTTTTAAGGCAAAGCCTGAAAAGTTTTTCTTAAACTGAAGATTCTTAAAACATTAATTATACAATTTACAAAGGAAAAGGCTACCAAAAAAAACCCCAAAAACAGTGAAAATACAGCATGGAAAGAGACAGGCATTTGACACCTATTTCAGTATCAACTGTCAGCATTTGCTGGTCAGAGGAAGAAACGTTATCATTGATACAAGACTCTTAAACTACCAAGATGCAGGCACATTTTTTGTCCTCAGTAAACTGCCAAGCTAGTTAGAGGCAGGTCAGTTCAGGAGAAGGAAAATAATATGCTTGGAGTCTGCATTTTTGAATCCAAAACAAAATAAAACAAAACAAAACAAACGGGTGAAAAAAATATAAAGAAAAAAAATTATAGTTGAACCATACATTTCCATAGCTGTTGTAATCTTATTATGGTGACTATGATGATTTGTTGAAACATAAATGTCAACTGTAGCATTTAAGGCACTATCCAGTAGCATGTTTGACTCAGGCAGTGGATTGACCTACTGGAAAGTAACCATTGCTCCAGGCAATCATAAGCAGTTAATCTAACTCCCAACCATTTGAAATACAGTAATGCAGCCACCAACACAATGATCTGCTTATGTGGCCACAGATTATTGTGGGTTTTTCTAACTGTAGGGGTTTACTACTGTGGAAAAAATGGAAAGAGTTAATTTCATCTGATCAATGGATTTTTCGGTTAGGACAATTACAGTGCTTGGCAATTTGATGTTGACCTGGTGACATTAGCATTTTCTACCTTATAGCTAAAATGTTGTAATTACAACCTAGCTGTCCAGTAGCCAAGTTGAATGACTTGGCTGGATGTGTTCCAACAGCGAGTGTATACATTCACAAATTGCAAAACACATTATGTTTGCAAATATTAACAAGACAAAAACAAAGGGGGAATCTGGAGCGTGCTTTTATTTGCAGTTAATGATTGAGACATAAAGAAAAAGATGAAGCATGGGGAAGCCTAACAGCTGTGTCTTTTCACAGGTAAAGTAATTTGTGTACCTTAAGGAACTCTGACAGAGTGAATAGTTTTCTCACAAAATAAAAAAGTGAAAAATGGAATGTTACTATGCATCATCATGTTGTGCTGGAGTCCTGTAAATCCAACACTGTTATAGTACAGTACACAAAGTATTTTACAACATTTAATAAAACCTGTAAGTTCAGAGATCAACACTTCCAGTCCTGGCACCCTAACTAACATTATTATTGACATAACCTGACGTTATATTTACCATATATTAGAAAAATTCACTGTAAGCACAGGCATAGGAACTAGGAAGAAGATTTCAACTGAAACCATGTGGCAAGAATTCAAGGTTTTACTAAGGCAGAAACCAGTTATTTTCAGCTGTAAATCTCCACTGAAAGCTGAGGTGAAAGAAAATATACATTTCACAGAATACCAAGAGTAGTAGATCAGTGGAAAATAACTCAGAACTGTGTTCAGTCTTCAAACAGCACTCCAAAGGAGCCCTTGGTGGCCAGCCAAAGGATCTAGTTTTCAGTCTGTCATATTTCTCACTGATTTGCAGCCAGTCTTCCACAGTTTCTCTCCCCTGCCCCATAGTGTTTCTTTTACTTTTGTCTAATTTCTGATGTACTTTCCAGAAATAGATGTAGACCAGTCAGGGCATCAATCCACTTAATGAAAAGGAGAGGTCAGGTCAGGCTGTGCTTTATAGAATAACCTTTTATGGATTAATGAGGAACAGGGCTTTTTTTTTTTT
>WBMV01003601.1:110334-383490 GCA_013396655.1 Campylorhamphus procurvoides | reverse complement strand
AAAAACTTTTTTTTGTTTATTGGGGAACAGGGCTTTTTTTTTTTTTTTTTTTTTTTTTGTGATAGCATTCTTCAATTTCTCAAGTGCCTGCACTTCTTTCCCACATGTGAAGTAAATAAATTTTCAGAACCAAATTGTTTGGATGGAATAGAGTTTAAACATCACTGATTTAAGGAAAGCAATGAACAAATAATTTTTTCGGAGGCCTCCTGTCTTCCCGTAGTCAACAGCAGCCTTAGCAACACTCCTATAGCTGGGAGTTTTTTGCTGCTTTTCTGTAACTGTGACATGGTATCTGTGGCTGACACAGTGTAACTGTGTTCACTTCAGTGCTCTGATCTCCCAAAAAGAAAAGTCCAATCTCTCTCTAAATCTCTGATAGTTTTATAACTGCATTTAATGCCTCCATTAAAAAACATTATGAAACCATTTGAAGCATTAAATTTTGAGGTTCCTACCAGAAGACCATCCACCCTGATTCTTTCAAGCCCTGCCTTTTCTGCATTACACTCAATTTTCATACTAGAGGTCAGTGCCAGGAAAGGAGTAAGCCTCTTTGCTCTAAGACAGATTTGCTTTTGTAATTTTTAAGCAAAACCAGGTGACCTAAAATACTAACCAAACCCAAATTCTGAAGAAGCTTGAGATGCTCTGTTTCTCTGTCTGCCTGCAAACTGCTCTGTCAGCTAAGAGCTCCCAGTGCAGACTGAGACAAAGCTTATTAATCCAAGTACAGCCAGGATCGCTGTCATAACCTCTGGTCCACAGGAAACTTGTCCCTCTAAAAGCAGCTCTTGAAGTGATCATTCACCACTCAGAGACCCCTTCCACCCCTGCATACCTTTGTCTTCACCACAGTTAACACCTTTGCTTCTAGCAGACCTGAGAACATTATTGACTGCAGGTCTTCTGAATTCATGTTGCATTGAGAATTTTGTGGTACATTTGCTTTTTGTAAGGGGAAGTTCCTGCCAAAACTGCTTCTTATCTCTGTCTTGTCTGAGTGTCCAGGATGTGAACTGCTAGCAAAACATCCCATCCAAAAAAACCCAAAAACCCCAAAAACCAACCAAACACCAACCAAACAAAAAGCCCTAAACAAACAAAAGCCCCACTCAACCAACCAAAAAAACCTCCCACCCTCCCAATAAAACAAAAAAACCTAACAACAAAACAACAAAAACCAAAAAACCATTTTGAGAGAATAATAAGGTTTAGTTTAATTTTACTCCATCACAGATAAACAAAAAGATCAGTATCAGGTTTAGAGGTGTCAGATTCTATCGTGTATGTAACACAAAATTTATATAATTATGATGGAGTTAGGCTTTCAGATTCTCCATATATATTTTAGGCACTATTATTATTACCAATGAACTCCATGTTCTGTGAGCAGCGTCTTTTGAAGAAGAATCAGAAGAATTTAGACTCCAAAACACACATTAAATGACGAGAAAGGCAGCTGTCTTGTGCAATTTCCAACTGGGGAAAAAAATCTATCAGCCTGTTTTTAAGGAGTAACTTACCTAACAATTTGATGACCTAAGAAAAGCAAGAATTGCTGCATTTTCTCATTCATAAGATTCTGTTCTTTTGTTCCTAGAAAAAGAAAACCTAAAAAGCCCTTCAGAGATTTTGTCAATTACATGCTTCATCACTATGAAATTTGATAACACTCTGAACGTGTTATCAAGGTGCTATGAACTTGGATGACATACTGGAGCCTCTGTCCTAAAATATGCATTTCCCAGGTGAACCTCATGGCAACAACAGACCTCGGGTTTAGGACAAAAAAAGACCAAAAAGAAAACACCTGAAAACCCAATTCTCAAAACATAGTAACATCATTCCTTCTTTTGTTTGATCCATGACATCAAAACTACTGCCCTGAAAACTCTACCAATTTTCAGAAATACCTAAGTTGGCAATTTAAAGCACTAAATGTTTCACCATTGACCTAATCAAACCTCTGCTAACCCTTTAGATGGTTAAACCTGAGATGAGTGTGTGTGTATGTCTACTCAGCTTGAGTCAGCGCTGCTTTTAAAAGAAACAAGCACGTGCCATTGCCTTGGTCTTAAGTATCTGAGGAACACAGGTGAAACTCATGTCTTTAAACATGAGACATTCTCTAGAGAACACATGAGGATGAAATGATGCAATGAACTGGGAGAAACATTTTACTACGGAATTACTGCTTGAAATCACATTGATGGATTCCTTACAGAAATCTTTGGAAAGCATGGGTGAAAAGCAGTCATAAGCTACTGTGCTCTTAGTAATCACTGTGTCTTCACAAGCAAAAACAAAGATGAAGATTAAACCTGCATCTTTGTTGCTTTATTAAGCACAAGGACTATGTGCTCACATATGGAAGTAGTGCTTAAGTGGAAGTCTTTTGTAGTCAGTTAATAAAATGGAGCATAAGTCTATCTATAAAATTGGCTGGACAACCAAACTGAACTTGTACTATGTTTTCTCTTGAACGTCATGTTTAAAACATTGTATGGAAAAAAGGATTAATGTATTGCTTCTTATGGATCTGTTTTCCCTTTTATATAGTCTACTGCTGAGTGGTTTTTTGTTGCTCCAGTGAAAAGATAGTCCAGGCTCGGTGTACAGAATGGTAATGAATGTTACCAAGACCTTAGATTTGAAATACTTTGTAATTGCAGTCTATTTCTATGAGTATCCAAAATATATAATGAAGTTGAGAGCATCAAAACCTCTGGTACTGATTTTTTAATGATCTTCTGGACAGTAATTTCTGAAAAAACTAGCTCAGGAAGCATCCAGCCTACTTCCAGGAAGAGGTCTGGGTTTGTTCCTCCTGCCTTCATGGCATTTGAAAAGTTTTCAAGATGCATCTGGAAAGGAATTGCTAGCCACTGGTTCACTTGCCAACTGTATGTCTTTTTGCCTTATTTTGTAGTTCCAGTAAGGATAGCTGTGTCTGAATAGTTGAGTTTACCCATTTACAAAACACCAAGAAATAGTAGGAAGTTGTAATGATGAATAAAATTTTGTTACTCGGATTTTTTTTTAAATAGTGCTAATCTAAATAGTATCATTATACAAGAAAGAGTTTTACCGTCTAGAGGAATACAACATATTTCTGAAATCAGAACTACTTTTAAAAAAAGACAGCACTTCATGAGAACTTCATGAGTCTAGGTTTTTGCCTCCAACAGTGTGCAAGATAAGATGGCTTGAAAGAAGCCATCACAAGGAACAGTTTGATAATGACATGTCAAGGGCAGAAATTTATTCATAACATGAGGTATATAGTTAATAACATTACAAAAATGGTCTAATAGTAATTGCATTTCCATTTTTTGTGAAACAGTATAATTCATATAAACAGAGCCATGTCACCAGAATTTAATGAACATCTTAGTTTCAAGGCCCTCTACTTCCACCACTAGATCAAAAAATATTGAAACAACTTTTTTTTTACCACGTGCTATGTATTATTTGTTATTGCAGAAAAGCCAGCAAACCCCAGAACTGATTGTCTTCCCACGAGGATTCACATAAAGGAGCTGTTAAAGAGAACACAGTATGGTTGGTCCTGATGCCTGTAAGTTAATGAAGAAAAGCTCTCTGAAAAAAAATCTAACCATATAGGGAATCATGATCTGAAAATGAAGAGCTTTGACAGCCAGTCCTTAAAGTGGACTGTAAATGACTCTCAAAGTAATTATTAGAAAGCACTCCATACCTCATGCATTTCTTGGAAACAAAAAAAAAAAAGTGAAAAAAAGACAAAGATCAAGACCAAGCTGGTTAGACTGAAGTTAAAAAGACCAAAGCCTGTCTATCAGTGATGTGCAGACTGATCATGCACCCCTTTCTCACTGATTTTTTAGAGGTATTAACCTTATGTCTGCAGTAAATTTCATCCGAGATGATTTCATCCTATTTAGTTATTGCCCTTTTTATTGGAACATTGGCAAATGGTGAAAGGTGAATAAGATCAGCCAGATAAGGATGTTTCTTTGGAGAAACTGTTATGGTAATATAAAATAATACATACTGCTAGGGGCTTCCAATTATGGTCTATTATGTCAGACAAATACAGATTTACCAAAACATCATACCCCATTCAAAGAAAAGTAGTTTGAATGGTGCCTGTGAGTTGTTGGTTCAAAGTTGTGGGCAATAAATAATACTTCATAAAATGCGATCTTCTATGTCTCACTCAACCCCTCTCCCCTGAATGACATCTTTCTATCGATGGCAAGAGCATGATGTAAATATATGAAGAACAGGTTAAACAGGAAAGGAATATATTTTTAGTAATATATTGTACCACAAATACAACTGAACATCAATCTGCAATAATCCAACGGATAACAAAGAAACCATGAGATGATTTATCAAGTAATTTCCTCTGATAACTCCACTGGAGCTAAGATTATTTTGTGTTTGAAACAAATTCTAGCATGAACTTAGTTCTGAAAATTAACATTGAAACACAGGGTATCCACCAAAGTCAGGAGATAGAGATAGAGCTATAAAAATGAGTGATTCTCCAAAGCCAAGTTGCTGTTTTCCATTTTAATAATCTCACAATCCACTGCATATGTGCAAGTCCTGCTTTGGAGTTCAGTGTTTTAGCAGAGAGATTGTTTGCTTCAAGATTAGTTTTCATGTGATTTTTCCAGGAAAAAGAAAAGCATTGCTGAGCCACAGTAGTCTGCAGATCTAAGTCCAGCTCCTCATGTGCAGCAGACCAATGCCAGGTACATCAAAGACAAAGAATGGCATAGTTAGTTGTCTGCCATTTTCAACCTTTTGGCTCTAGAAGCTTCCAGCCTTTTAGAGTAAAATGTTTGAGCCTTAACACTTAAGCAAACCATCTCTTTAGGGAACTATTTGACTGATGAAGGTCACCAGAGCTTAACACCTCTTTGCTTGTTTTTTACCTCTCTCCTCCTGCCCAGCTCACTTCCTTCATTACAGTCTCTCCAGCATCAAAGTATTTAATTTAGAAATATGTGATGTAGAGTTTCTGATGTCCATGAAGGAATAGCTGAGTGAGAGCTTTGCTGTTTCTCATCAGAGCTTACTAAATTAATTTGGAAGATTTTATGGTGTATTTCAGAGAGGAAGACCAGATGAAAATAAAAGGAACCTCTCCTGCTGGTGCTAAACACCAACTGAAAACTTTTGTTTGTAAAATATGTGTTTAGCTATACATAAAGAGTGCAGGATATACAGTTTTAATGTAACTGTGGGACTGAGTGGCCAAAAAAAGAAGTGGGCTGCAGGGAAGGGCTGGAAATAAGAGTATGCCAAAAACTTTCCCTCCCCTTGTGCCCCTGCCAACAAGCAGACTGCACAGAACTAGTTCTGAGGCAGCAGCACTATTCATCTCAAACCCTGCAAGAGAGAAGTCTATTAGTGTAATCCCATCTGGACTAGAAAATCTGCCTAGTAGGAGTACAGTGAGAAAATTGTGCCTCATTTGTGGCAAGAACACTGAAGTGACTGATGCAGCCTATAAACCTTTGGTCCAGAGGAAATGTGAAGGTATTAGTAAATGGGAGTTAGAAAGACAGAATCTTGTCCTAAGTAAATATTGTTGTCTTACCTATTTGTTTCCCAGCACAATGGAACACAGATTTCAAAGCTGTGTTATTAGGATGCAATCTGTAATTCAGTGCCTCTGAGGCACTTTCTGTACCACTCTGTTCCAAACAAGAGATATTACAAATAAAAAATATTTATTTTGTTTGGGGCTTTCCCACAGACTATTTTTGAATAATGACTTTTGAAGAACTGTGTTGGCTGTATTTCAACTGCTCACAAGCTAAAGCCATGAGGATTCTTATTTTAAGTTCTTTATTTCTCAGTGAGACATCAAGTATAACTGGACAAGTTTAGTGCTTAGCTGCCCAGGATAAGAGAATGTGAACCTCTCTGTCACTCCTTTGCAGTACTTTGCAGCATCTAATAGTCCATGGATCACGTAAGCACAGTCATTACAATATTGTACTCTCAGTTCATGTCTAGTTACAGGGCAAAATGGAGTGTCTGCATGTGTGTTTCTAGCTCCTGAAGAGAAGCAGAAGGCAATTTTGCTATTTTTACTAGTTTTACAGTCATTGGAGACCATCCCTAATCACAGAAGAAGCAGCTGGCAGACATGGTGACAAAGCATTTGGTACTGAAATGATTGGTTCTTTCCCACTTCTCCTTCCCTCTTTTATGGAAGGCAGGAGATGCAGCTCTAGCGCGTGTTGCAGACTCACTGTCCTTTCCCAGACTTGTTTGGGAAAATGTGGCTAGCAGGGGCTGGACAATGAGCTTCCAGTAAGGCAGTGTGTCACATATGACGTCTTACCACATGTCAGACAGTAAGATTATTTCTGAACTGAAACCTTAAAATATTTAGAAGTGACCCTACATCTCATAAGCGTGAGAATATGAGTTTTGCAGCAAGCCAGGACTCTGAGAAAGCATACAAGATGTTATGTCCCACCTAGAGAGGCCAGATACTGTTGTGTCACAGGCAACTCATCCCAGAATTCATCTCACATTGTTGGAGGGAACAACTCACAACTATTCTTTTCCTGTGGGTCAGTTTCTCAGAGCTCTTGCACACGAGATCTAATATTTAAAAGGCTTCTGACTCCAGATTCTGTTGCATTTGACATCTGGAGAAAGGATTCTTTTACCTAAAATGCCAACGAAGTCTTGGTTGTTGTTGGTATATTTTTGAAAACAAAGCACTTGGACACAAATTTGGAAGGAGACCTAGGTAATAGGATCAAAATCAGTGATTGATTGCATGCGATGTCAGACCATGTAATAGAAAACATCTTAAAAGTCCCATGGGATAGTAAATACAATGATTAGGATTTTAATTTATGGAGCAGGAGGCACAAACGCAGTCACATTCTGCACAACTTCAAGAATTTTGGAGAAGAGTAATTGCTGGATTTAATATTGAAGTTGGCCTTCCCAGTAGACTTCACATTTTTTACACTGGAGATAACACAAGTTGTCAAAAGTTACAGGGCACAAGAAAATATTTTGTTAAGAGCAATTTAGTGTCTACAAGATTAATACTTCAGAAATAAAAACCATCTGTATCTCTGAGTATTGTCGAGTTGTAAATTGATTTGACAGACCTGGATAGTCTGCTTGTGTTGTATCTTCAACTTTTAAATCTGGAAGTTTCATCTACATTTTCAGAGTTGAAATTTCATGCTAATGATTTAAGTGTATTATTTTGTATTTAATTCAGGTACAGTGTACATTCATTTTCAACAGTATAGTATCCCTAAACAGCACTGTATCATGCAATCTCTGATATGCTGGACTGAAGGGTTTGGATTTCTTTCTGTGAGTGTAGCAACTGTTTAATTTTTGGTTAACATTCTGAATGATATCTCCATGGCATCACATTTGATAGCAATGCTCTCTCTGTCTTAAAATGATCTTTGGTTCCAGTCCAAATATTTAATTGGTCACCAATTTCAAGTATCACTTACCCATGTGGTATTATTTTTTGTTTCATTTCTTTGTAACTATATTAGCTACTGGTAGCACAGAAACTGATTGAAAGTGATTTTATTAGAGGTTGTGTAAATCAAGAGCAAAACCCTGATGTCTACTCAAAGCATCTGAAATAACTTAGATAAAAATCTAAGAACTCAGCCTTGGTTTAGAAATGCTGAAATATCCCACTATGCTTCACATGAAGACAGAAAACCAAGGGGGAAAATCCCATGTAGGTCAGACTTCATACTTCTGGCCAAGAACCTTACTCTTGGTTTTTCCTGCTGGACTAGAAAAATAATTTGTTGGACATGGGTATTGTCTGGGTTCTGTCATTGCCATGTTTTTTGCTGCTTGAAATTTTTCTGGTCTGGAACCCAGTTTCTGCTGTCTTGTACAGTGGAAAAACAGAGTAAAAGGGCCTCATACTCTGGATTTCAAATAAGCTGAAGTGAAGAAGCTTGTTTTGGAAAGCTAAAAATATGCTGGTACACCTTGCCTCTGAGGCCTATCTGCATACTGTATGCACAAGTGAAGGTAAGCTTGGGTACCTTGTAAATTAACCTATTGCCTCAGTATTTGCAAACCATTAACCTACACAGTTGTCTAACTGTCCAGCACATTTTGGGGTATTTGAATTATCTCAGATTTTTATTAGTTTCTTTACTTTTGGAAGAAATAGTCTTTTGGTTTGCTTAAATGCCAAAGTTTAGCTGAACATTACATCAGATCCTTTCCAAACCCTTGGGAAATGGCCAATGCATATGGACATATTAAACAGCACAGTCAAAGGATGAGAGATAGAATGTCTATGGAGAAAGTCAGTTCAAATGTTCATAACTTAATTTCACATTTTATCATTTTATTATCCTTATAATTCAAAACTGTTATGCATGCCACATGTTTGGAGAGTAGGGATTGGAGGTACGACTGTCTAGGTCTGATACTTCGTTCTGATACATGTGGTTGGTTGGCAACATTCTCTCTTGTCTTTATATCTGTCATTATAATAGAATCATAGGATCATAGAATGGTTTGGGTTAAAAGGGAACTTAAAGATCATCCAGTTCCAACCCCCCTGCCATGGGCAGGGGCACCTTTCACTAGGCCAGATTGCTCAGAGCCCAATCCAACCTGGCCTTTAATGCTTCCAGGGACAGGACATACACTGTCCACTGGGCTACGTGTTCCAGTGCCTCACCACCCCTGTAGTAAAGAGTTTCTTCCTAATGTCTAACCTAAACCTTTCAGTTTGAAGTCATTCCCCCTTTTTCCTATTACTACATTCCCTTACAAAAAGTCTCTCCCTATCTTTCTTATAGGTTCCTGTCAGGAACTGATAGTTGATGTGTGCTATAGCCAGTCATCTTAATACCTGCTCCATGACCCAGAGTGAAGTTGACATCTCCCTTTTACAGCTGAGGCATTGACACACAGGGCAGAATTGATCAATGACCATTATTTAAGCCACAATGTTAAAGAAATGCATATAGAAATGATTTCTGCATACAAATTCTGGATGTCTGCCTGGCAGGAAAGATGGGTTTAATTTTGCAGTGGAGGAAAGGGGAGAAATTAAATGGAGGTCTTCTGGGTCATGTTTGTGGTTGTGTTGTCTTGACTTTAGGGCGTGGTACAGTATTTCTGGCTCCCTCTCTGATTTTTAACAATCAGGCAGACTGCCCATAGCATACAGCAATATCAAAATGTGCATCATGCTTCAAGGATGTGCATCACAACAGTATGTTGGCAGACCTATTTCTATATTGTGAAGACAATGAACATGATTTATTTCCACAATGGAATTCAGAAGCTCAAATTATACTCAGCTGTGGTAATTCTTTTCCTGATGCTGACATCTGTAATGTACTACAACTGTGATGTTGTCATTAGTCCAGAAAATAGGTGGACTAACTTTTTCTAACTTTAATTCACCATAGATTAGAGTAAGTACTGATCCATACCATGATGTAGTTTAGCCAGAGGCCATAGTGGAACTATAAACTAATGGAATAAATGTTGCCATTCCAGTGTATCACACATTTGTTTGTGTTGTAAATTGCAATCTTATCTTTCCAACCACTCTCAGTGTGTATGAAATATGTAATACTAAAAGCAAAAATTCAGAACTTGTCTTAAGCAACAGTTGTCCAGGCAGCTAATGTAAGAATTTAATTATAATACAGATCTATTCTAATTTCCTTTCCTCTGTCCTGTCCTGCTATTTGGTATGCATTTATGGTGACTACATTGGTAATGTGAAGGAACCAGAAGGAACCCTTGAACAGTGAAGAGGAGGACCAAGACTAGGCCACTTTGGGAGGCATTGTCCTGTTTAGTCACAAAAATAACAGCTGAAGCTAGAGGTTTAGTTATAAACAGGAATAACTTTCTGCCAAAACACCTCTAACTGATGTATGTTCCTGTTCAATCTGAATTTGATTCTCAAGAACCAGTCAAAGATTTAAGTGGTAGCTGTAATCAAAAACACTCTGATGATAGTTTTGCTGTTTTATTTATTAATACTTCAGTACTCCTTAGAAGTTTCAGCAAGAACTAAAATGGGGAAGAAGC
This sequence comes from Campylorhamphus procurvoides, assembly GCA_013396655.1. NCBI lineage: Eukaryota > Metazoa > Chordata > Aves > Passeriformes > Dendrocolaptidae > Campylorhamphus > Campylorhamphus procurvoides. The sequence goes on along the minus strand of WBMV01003601.1, from coordinate 373,407 downwards.
CATAGGGCTTTTTCTCTACCCAAGAATCCAGACATACTCTACTTAGAGGATTATAAGGATACTCAGAGGATTAACAGAAACTACCGCAAATGGATTTCAGTGTTATATAGAAATATAGGCACAGCATAAAGGGTCAGAGCAATGAGAAGATACTGTAAAGTAATAGTCTTGCAGAGTATTCCTAAAGATTTTCTTTTGTTAAGTAAGGCTTTTTACCCTTTCTCTGTAGCCTGTGAGAAGAATGGATCTACATTACTCTCACTCTGAGCCAATCTTTACAGGAAGGTTCTTTCTGTTAGTTACAGAGAGAACCTACTTGGACTTGGAACCCACCAATACAGAATGTTAATTTGCTTCATTGTGCTATGCATTCTTTTTTATGTACGTTGAATTCTAGCTCATTTTCCCCCCTTAATTTTTCAAAATTCTAGATGACCTCAGAGAGTTGAAAAGCCAGTTTTCATTCCCTGAAACACATGAATATTTCGTTCAGAATCAGTTGTCATTGCTGATTTCCCAGTTTGTTACTAAGTTTTTCTGGTAGCCTAAAGAATTTTTGATACCCTTTCTCTTTTCATTAAATGAGTTTTGTTTGGCCATAGATACCCCTGAAGTTTCAACTGTCTCACTTACTGCCTGAAACAGTAATAATATAAACTCAATATGCTATGAATAGCTCAACTATTTGGACTAATATTTATGTAGAGGAATTGATATACGTGATTGTATTACCATGTTTGTGGTTTACATAAATATTTTATCCTTTAACATTCAAAACTCTTACTGATCTATTCATATAAACATGTTTCTTTTTATATACTCTTACAATATTTTGTTGAATCAATGCAAAGGAAAATGGTAATCCTCAGCAGAAGGAAAGAATAGCATGATTCAGGCATAAACAACTGAGCCCCTTTCAAATTCCTTTTCATCACTGCACAGAGGAATGTATTACAGAACTCATCAGCGTACATATAGTCACCTTCATTACAGGTCATGAAAAGATCTCACTTTTTGTTATTCTTGAAATCTGCTGTCTTTTCAGTCTTTCATCTATGAAGAACCATATGTATCAATATGAATATCAAATAAGTCTCTGCCATAAACGATGGAGTGTGTTCACACCTGATACTTTCCAGTGAAGATTTTACTACACTGAACTAAAAGTGCTGAAATATATTAACAGCATCCAATCTGTCAAAAATCAGGCAACTGTCAACTTACACAAAAAAATAACCTAGCTTTCTCTCTATGAAAGACTAGTGCTTGTTCATGTTGTTCTTATTTTGGGTTACTATGGCTTCTGTAAAAATGCTTCTCAGTTAGTTTTGTCAAGAAAAGTATGAATATTATATATGGGCTTATTCTTACAATGTGAACTCATATTCTGCAGTTTCACAAGATTTCCTCTTGGAAGATCCCTAAGTGCAGTTAAAACATGAGTATTCTATGATCAACAGTAGGCAGATGGAATGTAGCAAGTCTGTTTGAAAATAAGACAACTGAGATGCATAGATTAAATAATTTGTACAGAAAGTCTTTTGGCAAGGATAACACCTTCTGATTTTATTTCATTTTTAGAAAGACACAAAGGATGGGGATCCTGAGAATGCCCAGATAGCTCAGTCTGTGGAGCATGGGACTCTTAATCCCAGGGTTGTGTGTTCGAACCCCACGTTGGGCACCATTTGACACATTCCGCTGGGAAGAAAAATACAATGGTTCGCAGCCGGTGAAGGGTGAAGAAGACTGGAACACTTTATTAGGGCGCATGGGACCTATATAGGATTTGAAAGGGGATTATACATATCATATATATATAGGATTGATAGGGGAGGCTTAGAAACTGGGAGGAGTTAGGGTGGAGCGCGACAAGTATGGGGAAGGAGAGGAGGGAACAATACAATTATGGGGAAACTGGGGGTGGCTATCCCTACATGATGATGCTGCGTTGCGCCACTGGCTAGCCAACGGAAAAATAGGGATCAGAAAACCAATGGGGGATCGGTAACTGGGGTAGCAACAGCCAATGGGGACAAAAGTACAAATACAGATGAAATAACTGTCTATCTAATATGTATAATCACTATCTGTACAAAAAAACCTTTTAAAAACATCAACTTCTACAACTTGGGGTCATTGTCAATCTCTGGTATTAATCACTTGATTGTCAGTTCCATCCACTCATGGAAATGTTCGTCTTGATCGCTTTGGCAATCCTCCGGATGGCGTTCCCACACACGAATGAGTCAGGCGAATGAAAGAAAATTATATTTGTGGAGCTGCAGCTGCAAAGTGATAGTAGGAAGCATGCAGCAAGGAAGCTGATACCATATTCATAGAAACACAGAATCAGCTGGCTTGGGAGAGACCTCCGAGATCAAGTCCAACCCTTGATCCATCACCACTGTGATTACTAGATCATGGCACTAAGTGCCACATGCAGTCTCATCTAAAAACCTCCAGGGATGGTGAATCCACCACCTTTTTAGGCAAACCATTCCAATGCCTGATTACTTTCTCTGTAAAAAATGTCTTCCTAATATCTAACCTAAATCTCCCCTGGCAGAGCTTAAGCCTGTGCCCTCTTGTCCTATTGCTGGTTGCCTGGGAGAAGAGACCAACCCCACCTGCCTACAACCTCCTTTCAGGACTCGGCACTTGGCCCTGTTGAACTTCATTCCGTTGGAATCAGCCCACCTCTTCAGCCTATGCAGGTTCGGTCCCTCTGCAGAGCCCTCCTGCCTTCCAGCAGATCGACACTACCTCCCAACTTGATGTCATCTTTTGCAGCTGGACTCAATATTGTGTGAGTAGGGGCACTCTGTTCTACAAAGAGGGAAGAGATGACTACACTCGGTTAGTGTAAAGATTGTAACCTAAGAGCTAGCAAGTACACTTCTTTGAATAATGTAAACATTATAAAACTTTTGGGTATAGATTTTGAAACTAGTTGAGGCAGAACATTGCAAAGCTTTTCAGACACCAGACAGTGATTAGCCAGGGCTGACTGCTGTGCCATGATGTCATTATAACCTACTGAATATTTTGGGACCAGACCTGTAATCCTACCAAACTCAAGATGCATCAGACAATGTTAGGAGGGTGGATTTGACATATAATGACAGACTCTGTCAAATTTCCAAACCATTAATTTCATGCTTTTCTGTCACCTCCTTTGCTTCCCTCTTTTGTTGACACCCATCTCTAATATGCTTGATGTAAAAGTCTGCATTTCTGAAACATCTCAAGTTGCCAAAGAGATGCAGGAAACCCTCCTAAGCTGCAGTAATGGCAACAGCTATAGTAGCAGTACTTGTGCCAGGAACAGCAGCCCCAGTAGACACATGCCAGATATACACAGCTGTAGATGAACCATTGCTGATCCGTGCAGTATGCCAGTTCATTTACTTAGTATGTGCTGGGAAATTGTTCAAAACATGCAAAAAATTCGCAGCTTACTTATGTGCTCTCCCCTTCTCGTTTTCAGCCTTTTCCTGTCTTATGCAGTATATGTTTTGTTTAGACTATGTCCACGTGTAGATAATATGCCACAGAGCTTCCACCAAATCACAGTCTGCACTTGCTCAGCCAATTTTATCTGACTAATAGGAGTTCAGAAAAGTTTGTGCTAAGTTTTTAAAATATGCAAAGAAAATATGTGAAGAGAATACTACAGTTGCAAAAGCCAGGAGAAATAAAAGCTAGAAAATATAAGGAATAATGCTCTGCTTATGCAACTAAAATGTATATAAAAAATGAGCTGAATCATTACTTTGCATGTTCATTTTTTCCCAATATCTACACTTCTTCTATGCCCGTTGGCAACCAACTTTTCACAGCCCCAGCGTGATGGTCAGCAGGATTCCTCTTCTTATATGAACTGCCTGACCATAGGGGGAACATTTAAAGTCATGAACAAATCTCAATATTTTCAGTTCCTCTATCTATCACCAGAGGGTCTCCCTTTCCAAGAATAGGAAAGATCAGCAAAGCCCTGGGGCTTGGATTATGCAGAGAGTGTTGAGATCTTTTAGAGAGTTTAACTGCCAAACTCTAACAGATGGTGGCTAATTGAAGGTAGGTCAACTGCTATGATTAATGGCTCATAACACTGAAACTTCACATCAAACTTCAGCAATAACATGACAAAATATATCGATCTGAAATTCATATGAACCTGAAAGCATAAGTTTCAAAAGAGCCAACCTTTGCTACTAGACAACTTTTCAAGGATGATGATGAGTGCTGACTAAGATGATGAATCAAAATGATAAACCTTTCAGCATTAGATTTTATTTCTTATTTTTAAAATGGGTTTGAATGGAGGTGAAAGATTCATAGCTCTCTCAGGACATTATTGTTAGTTCTTTAGTTGCTTGTCCTGTAACAATAACATTTCTTTTTTTAGTCCTACCTATCTGTTCAGATCATCTTTTCAAAGTGCCTCCATCCAGGCCATGAAATCAGTTGCAAACTGCTCTTTTCTAAGTTTTGTGAGCATGTCTCTTAAACTCTAGGTGCACTTCATTCTCTACTTCTGAACTACAATAACTGCCCTACCTTGTACTTGCACTTTGGAACCCATACTAAGTTACAGTGTTCCATTTTCTTTGGAGAGAATGTAGCTGGAGTGCTTTCCTAAAGAATAAAGATTTATGAATTCTTCATAAAAACTTTCATAGCAGATCAAAATTTTAGGGCTTGAACACTTAAAAAAAATAAAAATGGAAACAGTAAGGACCATAAAGGCAAGAAATTAAGGATAGTACTTGGAGATAGTTGTTTAAGTTCTAATGAAAACAGGCTGGAAATGGATATCCCTCAGAAAGCTTTTCCCAATATGCTTTCTGCTTGGATAATGAGTTAGCTATATATATTGGTGTTATCAGGGAAAAAAAAGAAAAAAAATCCAACAAACCTATGCTCTTTGACTAGAAAGAATCTTAACTCTCTTAAGACTTGGCAGTTGCTCTAAATTACTATCAAAATAATGCCCATAACTATTTTTAATTCAGATTTAATGAACTGAAACCTTTCCATAAAAACTCTCTTGAATTGTAAGAGATTTAAAGAAGGAACAAGGCTGTCTTAGAGCTTAATTTGAATAACTGATGCAATCATCTCAGACTTAGTAATGGGAATTTGAACTTCACCCACTTACAGTCTAACTCCGCAGAAAAGCAATATTACAGTAGTGGTAAATCTGAGTTGATATCTTCTTAATATTTAATTGAATATGAAATGTATGTAGCATAAGGTCTGAGACCCACATTATCAGCTGGTATCATTACTATTAAGTGTTGTGTGCTTCAATTTCAAAAATGCCAAAAGTACTGGAAGTGTGAAGTGTGTGCGTGTGTGTGTCTGTCTGTGTGTCCTAGTTTTTAAGTGAGAAAGTGGCAGAGGGCCAGAGATTCCTATAGGGTTCATATAGGTTCATATAGGGTTTTATTCCCATAAATGGAGAAGGGAAGGGTAGTTGAGCTTAAAATTTTATCTGCACTGCTTATTGAGGAACATCATTGGCAGGTATTTTCACCGCTTTTAAACTCACCTTGTCCCTCCATCTGTTCCAATGTGTTCCAGCTTACTAGCTGTGCTGATTGTCTGCATCACCTTTCATGAGGATGTGACTAGTTATGAACACTTATTTTTAATAATATTGTAGAAAATACAAGGATAGTTTAATGATTACCTTATTAAATTTACTTTGTATGACATTTCAGGTGACTGTTAATTGAATAAAAATTCTCGAAAATTGTAAGGAAACTGAGAATAAAAGGCACGTTATGTGACTGTCAGATATGCTGGTAACACCTAGGGTTGGCAGTGTTTCTCTGAATTTCCCCCAGGCTTTTGTAGATCCAGATAGCAAGGGATGTTTGTGAGCATTTTTGGCTGGCTGTTCTCTTTAATAATCAAACATTCTTTTAGAGCTTTATACCTGCTTCACCTCAGACTGATTGCTGCAATGCATGTTCTGATGAATTTACTTTCTATTATTTGAAAAAAAAAAGAGTGATGTATAACTACCAACTTAGGAAGGAGATCCTCTTTGCATGTATCTGTGGTCTCTAGCTTCTATCAGGATCAAACTGATTTGTTGATTTTGACCCAAGAACAGTCTGAATACTAAATTCTCTGAATCATAAACATACAGATAATCTGAAGCATAACAAGAAAGAATTTAGGAAGTGGAAAATGAATGAAATCACAGCACTAGTACAAAGTGCAGAAGTACTATATCCAAACAGATATTCAGAAAAACTGAAAGATGTTCAGTGAAAGACATTCAGACTCAGAGACATTGAGAGACATTCAGAGGACAAGAATGCTTGAGCACATCCTACTTACTGAGTATTCTTCATATTTTGTCTTGAACACTGATTATATAAGTCAGTGTAACCTGCTAGTTATCATCCTGTGGTTCTGAAAGGACTCCCAGAAAGAAACTGATCTACATTTACTCAGAAATAACAACAAAATTGCACACTGCATTGAGAACTTGGAAGGTCAATAGGCATTCAGGAAGCAGGCTGAAGGAAAGAGTGGATTACACGCTAACTGAATGATTGCATTGGCATGCAGATGCAAAAAAAACATTGGGATAACAGAGACCCTGAAAGGCACCTAAAGTGACCCCTAAAACTGACTTTGCACTTGAAAGCCTTAACTAGGATTTTGTATCAAGCTTGAGACAGTGCAGCCTAGGAACAACTCAGTTCAGTTGGAGGCAGCTTGGTAGAGTGGAAGAACCAAGACAGAACGCAAGAAGGTATGACTTGAGGCAGAAATTAAAAACCAGGGTTTGTCAGCCTAAGGACAAAATGCTGAAAGGGTACACGGTTATAGTCTTGCAACATTTGCAAAGAAGGGAAACCAGTTTTCCAGAGTTATAGTGGATAGGTTAAAAAGTTAAATGACAGAAAAACAGCCTAGACATTAGAAAACACTTTCTAACATTGAAGTTATCCAAGCCTCAGAAGAGAATCCCTGGAGAGATTGTGAAATATGTAATTAAAGGCCTTTAAAAGAACAAAAAACTACTACTGACAGGCAGAAGTAGCTGAAGACTTCCCCAGCTTAAAGGTTTTTGTGATTCTATGGTTTCTATCCTTTCTATCTCTAGCTCCTGTGTAGCCTATGAACAACTCTACCATGGAAGTTGAAAAAACAGACATTTACTTAATTGGTAACTATTTGCATGGAAGATATAAAGATACTTTTATTTTAAAACTGCTTCCCTATTGACATAAATTGTGTTAAGTACAATGGGTCCTCTTTACAAATGCCTTGTCTTCTCTCTGATATTTTCATATCTAAGCTTACTGTAATTTGTATTTTGGCTCATATTGTTAGTTTGTGTGATTTGTAATATAGTTATTGTTCATTGTGTGTGTGATGAGAGCCCTGTTTGAACTTGTACAAATAGATCCAAATAACTACAAGTAATAATCCAAAATGTTCTATCTAGTTGCATTCCGCATCCATCATTAGTGGGTACACTGGAAAGGCAGACATTGAAATTCTGATCCTTTTTAAGTTTTAAACTTCTGTTTCTGAATTGCTACTTATATTACTAGGTATGTGCCATGTAAAGATGTGATATAATATTTAAAATATGAATTTAGCAAATATTTTATGTACAGACAACAAAGATTCAAGAATAAGCTATTCAAATAAGCCAAAGTCATTCAAAAAAATATAACTACACAAAAAATTAAGAGCAAGGTATAAGTAGCTCAGGACTTTTTTGGTTCAAATGGTCAAATCTATTTTCAAACCACTCTCACCATAATATGCTTCAGTTATTTTGGCTCTGTGTCATATGAAACAATAAACGTGGTGATGTGTTGAAGCAGAAACCATAAGGTGAGAAAGCAAAATCTGTTTTTTAAATTTATGTGGTTTTGGGGCTTGGATTTATGTTATAATTGGCTATACAAATACTATAATCAAAACCTTATTTCTGATTTCAAAGAAAGCCAATAGGTTGGGTTGGTAATAATGAAAGTACACTTCTAGAAGTTGCAGGAGATGGAATATTAAATGAGAAGCTTAACTGTTAATAAGGGGTGGTTTTTAACTTTTTATATAGGAATATGAGAAAATGTTAAAGGCATAAATATTTTTAGCCCAAATAAAAAATCTCTTATACCAAAGAATCCATTTTTTTTTTAAAGGCACTTTGAAACAATAGAAAGCGGTGTATTTTAAGCAATTCACACTACCAGAAGCATCAGGTGAAAGACAAAGAACAGTTTTAGACATTACCATTAGCTTCACGGACCTCTTCCTTTGAGACAGTTATCCAATCACTATTGTTACTGTTGAAGTGAATCTCTACTGGTGTTTTTTAATTTATTTGAAAACTAATTAGATGATGATAACTTCAATAACATCAAACATCTGAAATCCAGGTTTTGAAGACACACATGCTAGTGTAGTAAGTGTCTGATGTCTTCAGGACGACTCAATTTTCTTTTAGCACAGGCAGCAGTTCTCTGCAGGTAATGTATATCATCTAGAAGAGAATGTTATAGCACTGACAGCCCCAAAATTAACACAATCTCTGTGACAGGGCAAAATGTAAACTAAAGCACACCTTCACATTTTTATACTGTACTAACTGCATGTATTCTAAGACTTCCCAGAAATGATAAATTTACAGAATGCAAATTTGCCATTTACAGTTTCCCTCTATGTTAAAACCTCTTCACTTGTAAAACCTTAAAAAATTGTTACCTAAATACCTTGGAGTATGATGGAATGTTTTTGTCTTTTTATTAATGTATGTATGTACATACATACAGAACCCCAGAACAACTAAGGTTGGAAGAGACCACTGGTGGGGTCATAACGCATACAAAATATATGTATGTACATATGTACATAAAAACTTGGAGCCATTATTTCCATTTATGTAAGCATAACATCATCCCTGTACAAAGTGTTTGGGCAGAGGTCTTTTGCTCCTATGCTTCATTTATTCATGACCTGTAAAACCAATTCCCTGGGCAAGCATATAAAAAAAGCAGCCTTAAAGAGAGAGATACTACCTCAAAATAACATCACTTTCTCCTAGATTACCTATCTAGGTCTTCTTACTGGATCAAGTTTCATCATCATGAATTAAACAAGACAGCAATGAAAAAGAAGATTGTCTTAGCTGGTTACCAGGTGATGCCACTAATGTCACTGCTGCCTCAAGGAAAGAAAAATACAAGTGTTACAAGGCTGAAGTTCATGTTGAAAAAGAGCAACTGATTGAAAGTAAATAGCATAAATGACCTAGTCTCATTCTTTTATAAGTTTATAGGTTTTGATTACACTTTGGATTTCTTAAGATCTAGGGAATTGCATATGTTTTTGACGTTTAAAATGTGTAATAGTTTAGGCACAACATGCATACCTGTAAAGCACAAGTAAAGAGAGTATATAGCATGGTGTTGCCGGGTTAGTGGTGGAGAACACATCTTAGAACTTGAATAACTCACTGGCAGTTGCTACTCTTTGCAGTTTTTCTTCTTGCCTGAACCCCTACAAGAACTACTGATGTAGCTGATTTCAGATATGAATTGGGACTTTCTCAAAAACCACACTGAACTACAAAACAGCTACATATTTTGACCTTGCTTTCTTCAAAAAGAGAGATATTTTATATACGACTGTGAAGTAGCTGGACTACTTTCATACTGGTCCAAGTTGCAAAAGTTCAATACTTCAGATCTATTTGACTTTTCACATTCTGTACCTCAATAACCATTCCTACAGCTTTTGATGATAGGGATCTGTTACATCATGTACACCTCAAGAAAGGTATAAATCACTCCAATTTGACAATATTTTCTACTCACTTTGCCTCACCATAAAATATGTTAACAGTTTAAAGCAATGCAGAACTTGTGAGCAGCACAGCTTATATCAATATGCCCATTGTTCAGTCTTGGCATCACTGAATGAAAATGTAGTCAGCACAAGTCTAATTTTTAAAAAAAAAAGAAAAAAACAAAAAGACACAACTCTGTAACTTTTCTTAGGAGAGTTTCCTTGAAGGGAACATTTTGGGAGAACAAGGGCTTTTTTATTACAGAACCATTTGTAAGGAACTAGAAGAATTTTATGTCACATTTACATAAAAACAAAAATCAGTTAAAGAGAAAATGCAAAAGCAATCACGCTTTAACCTGAGCATGCCAGTAATGTAGTCCGCTATTCCTCCAAGGTTTTGCTCATTAAAATATCTTTCTAAACCTTTTCAGCACTCTTTGAAAGACAGGGTTTTTTTCAGAAAGTCACTTCTCTGGGTTTTCAAATACTTTTTACTGAAAAACCAACACACAGTGAATGCAAAATTTTATATGGTGGTCATGCAGCTATTTTTTTATTATAGAGGTTAGATTTTAAGTAAGAAATTTGAAGCATAAATATTCTGTGAATGCAATTTATCCCGCACATCCATCCATACAAGCTTTTCTGTGAATAGAAAATCTCAGACTGATTTAAGCAAGAATATGTACCATATCCTGATGTTTTCTGTTCTATGATGTTCTGTAGAAACACCAACACTCAAGCCAGTTCTACACCACATAAACGGTGTAAAGAGGGTTCTCAAGAGTCAATAAGCTGGTTGATTTCCTGAATATCTCTTTGCTAAGCTTAGTGATGATAAGGGGAAATTTAAGAGTAAAGTAATTTTTGCTGGCTTAACTGCACTATGTATAAATGGAGTGGAACCAGGAATTTGGTGCTTCTGGGCCAATGGTCAAAGAAATACCCTAGTAAGGTAAAAAGGAAGACGTAATGTTTCAAACATTGGGAAATCCTGTTAATACCAGTGGAACTGCGATAGTAAAATAGTGATAATCACTAATGAAAATCCAAACTAGACTTTAAGAAGTTCATACATAAGAAAATAAATTTCACAGCTTGATTTAATGGCAGGATGTTTACTAAGAAGCAACATCTACCCAGCAGTCACATATGTATAAATCTGAAATGCTATTTTAGTCCAGTGTCTCTATAAAATCTGAAAACAGATTGAAAAATTTTCGAAAAGAACTGGAAAGCAATGACAACATTGCTCACATCAGTTTGTTGCCACTTCTCTAAAGCAGCAGAATAAACAAATGCTAACTTGTACCCTGTGTGAAACATGAGAGTCTATATTTTAACCGGGTTCTGGCAGAAGTCAGTATTATGTAAGTTTTAAACCAAGGATTGCTTGCCGTACAAAACTGAAGTTCGCAAATTTAATTGTTCAAATTTTAGTTGAGAAAATGAAGCTGGCTTAAAATACAGGACTAGAACACAATAGTATATTTTTTTAAGATTTGAGCTTTCGTTTGACATGTACCACAAGATATGATGAAAAATGTTCAAAACATAAAGTTAAAACAACCTCAATTTTTGCTTTGCCACCATGTAAGAGTTAGATGAAAATCTTCCTGTTTCACACAAAGTCCCTCGACATATGCTGATTGACTGGCATAAATAATTTTATTAACTTTTGGAGCTCATAATAGCTAATTTACTTACAGAGAGTCATGACGCTTATAATTTGTTTTGGTTTTAACTTACAATGTATCATGTCAAGACTCCAGTTTCTATAGTTGTTTAAGCAAGAGTCCATTTATTATTATTTCACTAAAACTCCAAGCAAGGGAAAGTATATGGAAAATCTGGCCAGATTCCTTCCTTCCTTCCTTCCTTCCTTCCTTCCTTCCTTCCTCCCTCCCTCCCACTTTTTTGCCCCCTTCCCCTTTCCTTCTCTTTCCCTCCTTTCCTCCACTCCTATCTCTATCCCTCCTTTCTTTTCTCTCTTTGAGAGGAGCAAACATTAGAATAACCTGATATCCTCTGAAGTATTAATGACCTTCATAATATTTAAAGAATCATTGACGACTTCTCTCATTGAGAAAAACAAACAAGTGCTTTTTGTCCTCATGTTAACTTTTGCAACACGTCTACGGTCTCTAATCTGGAGAGGTGAAGTGGTCGGTGATGGCACAGGGTACCCTAAGGAAGACAGTGTTCCTGATTGCTATGGCTTATGTGTTTCTGGCTGACCAAGTCTCACTGGAACACATGATGTTGGCTTGCCGACTTGCTCTCAGCTGCTAAACTTCCCAGAAGCACAGCTGTAGCATATGCACTATTTCAGTCATGCTCACTCTCTAAAGATTTCATCCAGAAAAATAAGTAAGATTACAAAGAAAACGTTAAGAAGTAGTAAGGGATAAAACCAACAGGAAATAATGCAGAATGGAAAAATATGTTCTATTGTAGGAAATACATATTGAATGTTTGAACTGTGGCTTTTAGGATTGCCATTTACGTAAAAGGAGTTCCTAGTTGTTGGAATTTGTAGAGGTGATTAAAAAATGGGATTTATACTTTCTATTCTGGAATGTAAACACAGACTACATGATGTTCTGAGTTTTAGTAAGAGGTTAAAGGCAATAATCTATAGATAAGCTGTTTGGAATTTGAAGAAATAATGATGATAATAATAATAATAAACAACACAAAAATCTCTCTCAGATCGATGCCTTTCCTGTCAAGAATTCACCTAGACGAGGGTCTTTACATAGCAGTGCCTATGTCTTTCATCTGGTATGCCCTCAAGTAATCCAATATGCCATTAAAATCCAAAATTTCTTTCTACTGAAACAACATACTCCAAATTCATTGCAAACGAGACCCTACTGTAAAATATTGACTCATTTGTTCTCTATTCTTTAGCTACTAATTATTTTAAAATAATTGTTCTGTCAGAAAGCACATATATTTTCTTTATAATTGTTTGGATGCACCATAACAGTCTGGTGGAATTGTCTTCATTTTAGTACTTTAGTCCTTCTATTTTTTTAGTACTTTAGAAAAAATGTTGTTCTGATTTTAATGCCATTTTTAGGTTGCACATTTTTAACTCTGTTTTCCTACAGGGTGAATTGTGTTCATCGCTTTCATGGACACATATTTTATTTTATCTTGTGCCCTGTGATTCACTGCAACCACGCTATGCACCCTTTCATATTTTTTTCCTTCAAAACTTCTGGTTTCCTGATAAAATTGAATTCTTGTGCCTAAACTGCTAAGTTACACCTGATTTTGTTACTTTAAAGAATTTTTGCCATGTCCAGCTGGCAACCAAACATCACCAAACCACTAGCTCACTCTTCCCATGTCAGGATGGGGAACAGTAAAAGTTAGGGAGCTTGTGGGTTGAGATAAAGACAATTTAATAGGTAAAGCAAAAGCTGTGCAGGCAACGTAATACAAAGAATTCATTCTCAATTTCCATGGGCAAGCAGGTGTTCAGCCAACCCCAGGAAAGCAGGGCTCCATCGCATGTGATTGTGACTTGGAAAGACAAATACCATCACTCCAAGTGTCCTCTCCTTTCTTCTTTCCGCCCTGCCCAGATTTATATGCTGAGCATGATCCTGCATGGATAGAATATCCCTTTGGTCAGTTTGGGTTAGCCATCCTGGCTGTGTTCCCTCACAGCTTCCCATGCACTTCCCAGCCTTTTTGCTGATTGGGTAGGGTGAGGAAGAGAGAAAGCCTTGATGTTGTGTAAGCATTCCTCAGCAATATGGAAAACATCCCTTTATTATCAAAATTGTTTCCAAGACAAATCCAAAACATAGCCCACTACTATTCACCAGCTACTAGGGAGAAAATTAAGGCTACCCCAACCTAAACCAGTACATTCTCCACCCCTCTCCATACCTTATTCCGTATCATGCTCAAATCCTATAGTACCCAATACAACCTCACTAACCATCACCTCCCTCCCCATCCTTTGGTATAATGTACAGATATCATTCCCTTAGCCTATGGCCCACCCCTGCAGAATGTCCATAAAATGTCTATCAAGTTAATTAAGTTCATGACTTTGAGTTCCAGCTGTTATGGTGTCACTTGGGACAGGTGAGGTGGTATGTTCCATGGAATTACTGAGCACCAACATCAGCTGAGGTTGGATCACTGCTGCACCTGCACTGCTTCTTATGAGACTTGTCCTCCGTTGGTTTGTGTGGTTCCTGCTATAGTAACGTCCATAACAGGCAACTAAAATCCTGAGTTAAAAAAATTTAAAATTTTTAATTTAAAATTTAATTTCCATTGAAATCTCCATCCCTGCTCCCTTTGAGTCAGATCACAGAGTTTAACTTTTTAACGAACTCTGTCCCTTGTCCCTTCTTCAGCCTGGACTTATCTGCACACTGCAGTCCATTGAGGGAGTACCTGCTTCATGTGGAGCTTCTTCAGGGATGTAACTGCTGGAGCACGGACTTACCTCCAGCTACAGTTGCTTTGAGGTGGGCCTGTTCCAGCATGGCCTTCTCCATGGCCACAATGCCTTTAGAGATGCCTGCTCCATCAAGACCTTACCCACAGTCACAGTCCCTTTGGAAGTAAACATGATCCAACATGGCCTTACCCATGGCTGCAGTCCCTGTGTACCTATTCTGTCATGGGCTTATCCATGGACGCTTTCAAGTGCTCCAGCATGACCTCATGCACAGCTATGGATGTACCTGCTGCAGCATGGACTTATCCACAAGCACAGAGACTCTGAGGTATTTCTTCTCCGGTGTGGACTTATCCTTGGGCCACAATCCCTTCAGAGGTACACCTGCTGGGGCACAGACATATCCATGGCCACAGATGCTTTGGAGTGTCCTGCTCACAGGTTACAGTTCCTTCAGCTCGAGTTCACACTGGATTTTCAGCCTCTGCAGTACAGCAGCACAGAGAGAGCAGTGATGCCCTGGCCACCTGCCAGTCCAGGCACATTGCCATCTTTGTTATCAAAATGTTCCCAGGCACAGCAGAGTGAGACCATAAGCAGTGCAACAACAACACAGCAATACAGAGAGCAGTGAAAGCAAAAAAGCAGCACTGATGAGCACTAGACTCTAATAGACAGTCAGGCAAGCAAGCCCCATGGTAAGCACAGGATCCTGATAATTAATAGCTTAACAGCAACAATGGTGGTAAATTCAGTCTGGCACATTCCAATCAAATCTGTCATTACCTCTAACCCTTTCATGCTGAACGATTCATTGTTTTTATCTATGGCACTTAGTAGGTAAAATAAAAAAAATACTCAAAGCCCCATTGAGTCAATATAGTTACAAACACTTGATCTAAGTAGAGAAGGCTGACATGCCCTGCCCTGGGCTTCAGGAGCACAATCACACAATAAAATCCTTGTTTCTCCTAACACCTGATTCTATTCAACTTTGTGTGTGGTGGTGTTTTTGTTTTTGTATTTGTATTTTAATTTTTTTATTTTTTTTGTAGCTGCTGCAGTCACATGGAACCATGTTAGCTATTTTCATGGAAGGCTGTTATGAGAAAGGACAACATCTTATGGGCCAGGGGAATATCTTTGAGACAGAAGTTCAGGCATGGCTGGAGAACAGGGGCAGCTTTGTCATAAACTACAGCATGTGTTTGGCAGGGCTGTCAGAAGAAGGAAAGTAGTGAGACCAAAGTGTATTAACTGTGTGAACTACTGCTATATACTCTGTTGTTGTAAGATACTTGCTGCCAGGGAGAGAAGGTTGCCTCCCAAAGTATCTCCCTGAGCAACAGAAGTGCACTTTCACTCGCTCTGGTTCTGTTCAAAGATATTCAGGTTTCCGAGAGAATTGTGGATGCCCCATCCCTGGAAGAGTTAAAGGTTGAGTTGGATGGGGCTTTGAGCAACATGGTCTAGTGGAATGTGTCCCTGCCCATGGCAGGGGGTTTGGAACTAAATGATGTTTGGAATTCCTTTCAACCTAAAGTATTTTAGGATTCTATGATTCTGTATGTCTTTACAGTCATGAATTTATTCCCTCAAAGTTTTCTATCACCTACCATTACCTTTAACATTACCTATCTTTCAAAAAAAAAAAATCAAAATCTAGACTATTCTGTAAATCTTTATTTTGCTTGAACAGGAATTGGTATTTTCCCAGAATATAATATTAGGGTTCATTTCAACCTGTTCGTAAGTTTTGCCACAGGAATTCTCTAGATTAATGAGACAGATTTTAATGGATTCATGATAAAGTCAGGGAGGTGGTGTGATGCTGCTGTGGCTAGATCTACAATGTAGTAGTGGATGTATAGTTTCTCTGTGGACCACATAGCTATAAACAGTCTTCATTTTTTCAACACTTTTTATGTCTTTCCCATCTATTCTTAAGAAAATTGCACAACATGATTTTTTGTAGAAATAGTATTTTTATTGAAAATTAGATCTTAAACAAAATGAGGGTTGTGATGCCACTGAGTTATTTTCTGCTTTAGGAGCTGGTAAATATTAGATCATCCAAAAAGACACCAGTCTCTGTCTGAACAGACACAAAGTCCAGAAAACTTGATAGTAAATATTAGTTACTCAAAAAAACAGTTTCAGTGAGCAGGATTTGAGCAATCCTTGGGCTGCAATGTGTTCTAACAAAATAGTTCTTGGACTATTTCCAAGAGTGGACAAATTTGTCAAGTTACAAATGAGTAAAATTTGCACAGCAATTGGTCCCCCTGAGCTTGCTTGTTAGCTAGATGAATTTCTTTCTTGTTCATGGAGCAGGCAAACATGCCACTGGACTGAGTTCTCTGAGTTTTTTGTGGATATTTTCCAGTTCCAAGGGTTTTACTGAGGCAGGGAAGGATTTGGACCAATATATATGTATTTTTTTGGTGTTACATAAAACTGTAGGAAGATAACTCTGCCAAAGAGCACAAGTAATTTGTTTTGGTCTTAACAGCCCAGAGTTTTGTTGACCATTTTCCCCAAACAGGATGTCCATAGTGGGGAAACATTCTTTCCTTTAGTTTGTTTCTGCGATGATTTTAAAAAATTTCATCTGGTTTCTCTTTTTTCCAGTACCATATTCTAAGGACAAAAATATTCTTTGACTCCATACCTTATAATATTGTCATGAAATAGTCCATCAAAAATTGTTCAACCTGTGGGTAATGTTGGCAATGTGATTAAGATTAATCTTAATCTTAAGATTCATTAATCTTAAGATTAATCTTATCTGAATGAGTCATTAGGACAAGACATGACAGATTTGATCATTAGCTCTCAGGGGAAAAAAACCTTCACTCCTCAGGAGAAACAAAAGTTATCTTTCTATGCCCAGTCAAGCACAGTTCTAGTGCATGCAATGCTCTTATTACTGTAGCATGAATATTTATTGCTTCTGTAAGGAATGATACTTTAGCAAGAATGAAGACTATGGAGTGCTCTTTAGTTGTTAAAAGCCATAATTTAATAGCAGATATAACTATTATGCTCCTTTTGAGGAGAATTGCCAGATGAAACCTCAAACCCCACACCCAATTCCAACAAACCCGAACTTCTTTCCTTAAATTATTCCAGAAAATGAAGTTCTTCTGTTTCATAGTCCTGTCATTATAACTCAAGAAAAGGACTCATGGCCACCCATGATCTCATGATTCAGCCACATTTTGTCTCCAGACTTCTGAAACTACACAAGGATTTTCAGATTTCTTAAAAATCTACATTCACAATTTCTCAAAGAAAAATATAAGAGAGTGTATATAGAATAATGCCAATTATTATTGCTGTTGTACAGCTGTTTCATTTACACCTTCAGGTTATCTGTATTTCAAAACTTTTCATACAGACCTGAATATTCTCAAATATTCCATTTCAGATTTATTACCAATTGAAAATTCACAACACTTATATTGTCAGTTCTGAAAAAGGCGGCCTTGTTTGTTTGTTTGTTTGTTTGTTTTTAAGTACATTGAACTTCCTTTATGAATAGAAAATGGCAATGTTTCAAGACAATTTAATTAGCTTCTAAATGTTGTAATTTAAAATTTCCCTCCTCATCATTTTGGTTTCAGATCTGGCCTTTATAAAGTACGCTGACTACATGCATATGTATGTATTGATGGGCTAAAGGAAATGTGTGGTGGAAAAAAGGTGGAAAAGCCTAGTTGCATGGAATATATTTTAATAGCTCATATTCATTGCACTCCTAAACACTGAGTTCAATAATCAATTTTATCCTTGGCTTTTTGGTGTTTTATGGTATATTCCTAATGATTTTCATATAGGGTTATTTTGGTGGAGGTTTTTTTTTTTAATATTTTTTTTTCTTTATTACATATCACAAATACTACAGATTAAACTGGATATCTCTCCTATTGACTTTCAACATGGAAAGAGTACCCATGTAGCAACCTGAAGAGATATGAACCAGGTGGTTTGGTTACAGGGTGACTGGTCAGTGTGTTAAAGCAGTGCAATGATAAATGGTATCTGAAGTCCAGATGGATATCCATTCCCAGTTGCATTCTTTAGCTGCTAATGCCGGAGCTCATACAATTTAAAGTCCTTATTAATTATCTGCACAGTGCAAAGGAGTACACCTTCATCAACTTCATGGATGAGAGCAAATTGGGAGGGTGGTCAGCAGGCTGAAACATAGGGCTGCCGTTCAGAAGAGACCTCAACCAGCTGAAGAAAGAAGCTGGCAGAAATCTCATGAAGTTCATCAAAGGATATGCAGTGTCCTGCATCTGATATGATATTATAACCTCATGCAGAAATACAGAGTGTTGGCTTGTAAAGAGCAGATCTACTGAAAAGGAGCTGAGCCTTCTGGTATACAAATTGAATAAGAGAAAATTATAGAATCATTTAAGTTGGAAAAGACCTCTAAGTTCATTGAGTCCAAACATTAATCCAGCACTGCCAAGTCTACCTCTAAAATATGTCTCTTAAGTGCCACATACACACATATATTAAATATTTCCAGGCCTGGTGAGATGCAGCAATGTGCCCTTATGCTGTCTTCTTGGGTTCTCTTGGCCAACCAGCAGGTTCATTATGTTCAGCT
Source organism: Campylorhamphus procurvoides (assembly GCA_013396655.1). Lineage (NCBI taxonomy): Eukaryota > Metazoa > Chordata > Aves > Passeriformes > Dendrocolaptidae > Campylorhamphus > Campylorhamphus procurvoides. The sequence continues at coordinate 354,517 of WBMV01003601.1, read as the reverse complement.
GGTTAATTACTTTTCTTTATCTGTGAGATTGTATTTAAAATACTATCTTCAGTTTTGGTTCTTAATACAAAGAAGACATTGCTATGCTGTCAGAGGGGTGCAAACAGGAGAAAGAGACTGCCTTTTCAGTTATCACCTAAAAAGATATATATATATAACGTCAACAAAGGTCAAAGTCCCTTATCTCCACTTTTCTGGAGCCTCCCAGTTTTTAATCTAAAGAGTTGCTGACATAGCTGCACTTAAAGCTGGACTTATGCTAGCTCCAGAGTGGAAGGACTCAGAAGCTTCTTGGCCTTTCAGATACATGATCAAAGCTGCTGTAAAAGTTAACTTTTTACACTGGGACAGTGGCATGGCAAGAGAGGATGAATAATGACTAGATGAGATTGATGAATGATAATGGTATAGATGATGTTTAGTGTTTGCCTATCAAATGAAAAGAGAAAAAAAAAGCAAACAATAATGAGATAATTCAATTGTTCTATGTAATGTTTACTCACTTCTCACACAACCCTAGCAAAGGGGCTGGACCAGTTTTACTTATCACTTTATGCTGAGGCAGGTTGAAATGACTTGGGAAAGTCTCCAGGTCTAATTTCATAATAAACTCAAAAAAGGATATTAAGAATAAGCAGAAACTCTAAAAAAAAAAAAAAGTCAATATAAGACTACTCAGCCAAGAAATTTTGTCTTAAAGGTCAGAAAGGATAAAATACGATTGCCAAAAGTCAAGCTGTGTTAACTTGTAAGAGATACTCACTTAAGTAGAAAAGATTTCTTCCAATGCAGAAAGAAAGAAATTGATGCTTGTGCACTGTGGTGAGAACTGAGATTGGAAGTAAATGAAATAGGAAACTAATTCAATTTTTTGCTTCAGCTGAGATAGAAAGAAAATGAAATGCTTAAAATAATCCAGTTTTGAGGCCTGGAGAATATCTGTTTCCAGAATTCTCAAAACAGGCATATGAAACCAAAGATCAAATAACTAAAATGGGTAATACATGTATTGACACTGGATTAGCACAATGTAACTGGAAAATAACAAGGGGGGTTTTTAAACTATAAAAAAAGAACATCATCCGATAATTCCAATTCTATTAGTATGTCTTCAGTAGTATTCAATGCTATTTTACAGTTATGAGTAATTAAGATGATCCAAGTAAAAAGGCACTGGGGCAATATATTGCGTATATTTACTATTTACACCTAGGTTGTGCCATATTAAAACAATCAGTGAGAACATAGAAATTCTATGCAAAGGAAAAGATGTAGAGAGAGCATATCTGAGTTTCAGTGAACAAATTAATATATTATTACAGAAGAAATAATTGACTAAACTGGAGAAACTGAAGATTAGAAATGGAGTCATCAATGAGAAGTGGACTTTGATAATTGATATTCTTTATAAACATATATTTTATGAGGTAAAGAACCCTTAAGAGTTCTTTAAAAACTTGCAATATTCTTGGCATAGTGTATGCTGAAGAAATGGCTAACTGGGCAAAGTTAGGAAGCACTGCCTCTGTGCACAAATGAGGAGTTCCTGAGAGAGCCAAATATCCTTGAAGACTGGAGCAATAGAATTGATCTGATATTCTTCAGTATACAATACATGATTCTATGCTTAGGAGTTACTGTGGAACTCATGCTTTAAACTCACATATAGGAAATAAAAATTGAAAACCAAGGCGGAGCCTGACTTCTCTTAACAACTAAAAGCTAGGTACATGATGCAAACTGTGAAAACAGGCTAATGTGATTTCAGAATTTGCTAACCAAAGTATTTTAAATAAAGTTTGCAAAGTATTTCAGTTGTGTTGCTGTTATTATAATGTCATTTGGAATTTAAAATGCAATATAAATAAAGAACAACTTTTTGCACGATCAAGGGAATGGATAGCTTTTTATATGAACAGTGCATTGAAGCAAATATGAAACTGCTCTCACTGTAAAGAAGTAATGTTGTGCTGTCCTCTATGCTTTATCATGCTTTGTGGCCCCTTCTCCTAGCAACTGTAATGGCTGTTCAAAAAACCTTCCAAAGAGTCTATACAACATGGTTCCTGAACATGTCATTGATGGGTAATCATTTAACTAGACACCTTCATTTTACTAGGTTCTATTTACTGAATTTATTCATGTGATTTCAATTACTTCCTTTATGTTATACAATTTGCTGGGTACTCTGTCCTTCTTTCTTTATGCCCTTTACTTCAAATAATCTTCTCACCATTTCTTATATTTATAATTATTTTTCTCTTAATATCGTCACACTATGCACATTTTTCTATTAGTTTTGAGATGTTTCAATTTCTTGTCCACATGCATAGATTATATGCATAGAACAATTCTTGGTGTACTAAGTAGCATTTATATGTAGGTTTCTTACCAGTAATATCCATAAACTGATGGCTTCTGGATAGGTATTATTCACATATGATTTTACTATCTCCTACTAATGCTTATAAAGCACTTTTATATCATGTGCTGTATATTTATATGGTGAAGGGTGTATGTGCTTTTATAACTTTAATTTCTTGATGTACACATATACTGTGATGGCTGAAATCATGTGGTTTTAAACAGGGGCATAAAACAAAACAGATCCTTTCAGCTTGGTGATTTAAAGTCAGAGAGCTTGGCTTAATGAAACACCTAGACTCCCAAACCACCCAAACCTGCTGTCACACCTAGAGGTAAATTCACTTCTCTGCTGCTGTAGATTAGAACATCTCCACAGAGTCTATTTTATTTCAGTACTTCAGTCTAAAGATAATGGGATGGTAAAGAAAGTTGTAAAATAATTATTCTATTAAAAATATTCCTGCAGTTAAATATAAAAATTTTGCTGTCCACTTTCTATACATTTTCGGTCTTCAAGCCTGAACATTTTTTACAGCCTCATACACAAATGTATTACAAAGAATTACTTATATTACTACCGATTCATTTTTAGCTTGATTTTTAGAGGGCGAAAAGGGTTTTTTCCCTATATATATTTGTCCAGGTCTCTTTCTCAGTAACATCTGAACCCTGGGTAATTTTAACCAACTTAAACACAGAAAAAAAATTATAAAAATGTGTTCCTTTTTTTCTTTCTTTTCTTTTTCTTTAATAGTATTAGATAAAGAAGATATACAACTAATGATTACAATGAGTTAATGGTAACATTTTTTCTCTTTGGGCTTTGAAGGAATCCACAAAAAAGCTTATTACATCTCAAGAAAACAGTTATTGATATTTCAATTCATATTTAAACAGAATGGGCTTATGGAAATAAAAATAAATTGCTTTGGTAGGGTTGATTTTGTTCTGTTATTATTGTCTGGAATTGAAGGCCGAAAAACCTAAACATAATTAATGCAAAGTGGAAGGACCAACATTACCCTCTGCACCTTGTAGAATTAGATATTCCTTCTCTAACTTCATAATCCTGAAGTGCCTAATTGGAAAGCCAACATGGCATTTTGTTGAGTGTAGGTGTCATGCAAAGAACTAAGAGACAGTTGTGGAACAGAACAACATGTTCCTGCAGATAAACTGGGCATTCATCCAAGGAAATTTTGAAGAACTTTTATCTTAAAGTATGAACTTCCAGTATGAGAAAAGAGCTGCATAGTCATTGCTGTTGTAGCATATGGCATTGCCTTTACAAAGTGACCGTGACCACATTGGGATAGACACAGGCCAATAGAAATCATAGGTACTTCTTAACAACATGAATCTTCATTTGCTGTAAATGTCTGTGCTCTATAAGAATTTGATATTTATAAAAAGCAGAACAGTAAGAACAATAGTGTGTTACTTGTGCTTCAAGCTAAAATTGAGATCTGGTCTTGCTATGCTAATTATCAAAGAATTGTCTGTTTTTTCCATAGCTTTTGGATTATGAAGGATGGAAGAAATAAGGTGTTAGGTTCCTTTTGCAGATGGAGAACTTCAAGATGCAAAGATCAGGACTCTTGTAAAAGGTCAATGGATATTTTGAAATATTACTAAGAATCAATGGATATTTTGAAATATTACTAAGAATATCACCCCTGGCTGTTGGTATCCAGGTCAACATCTTAATCATATTAACAGTCGTCATCTTTGTATCTTCTCTAGACTTCTAGAATATTTATGGAATTAAATTTACGGGGATTTCAGTTTGTGCTGAGACCAAGTGGATTAAGTCTTAACATTTCCTTAGCAAAAAACACGGTTCTGTCTCTCTCTAAAAAAAAATAAAAATCCTTAGCTTAAGGAAAATACATGGTTGCTATTCTGAAGTGCATGAAAACTTGCGGGAATAAGAAAACTAACCCTCTGCCAAATAGTTACAGAGTTGATAAGAAATGTGTACTTTACATCAACTAGAAAGTTAGTACAGAAAATCAGCACTTCTCTATTCATCAAAACATTCTTTGATGGTTTGTTTTCTTTTGACTGAAGCCTGAATTACTTTTCAATAATGTAATATATGAATTAGCCATGTTTTAGATGAAATTGTATTGTTCTATATTCTTATAGGATTTTTTTTTTTGCAGTTCAGGATGGCAACAAGATACTCACCTACAGCTGAAGAAGAAACTGAAACTTTGCAAACATTTTTGACTAGTTCCTTGGTGCTTCAGGGGTCTTTTCTGAGATAAAGCCTCAGAGAGTTTGTGCAGTCTCCTTTCCTGGAGACTTTCAAAAGCCATCTGGATATGGTCCCGGGTATCCCCCTGAGCAGGGAGTTGGACCAGATGCCCTTCAGCAGTCCCTTTCAGCTTCAACTGTTCTGCGATTCTGTGAAGACATTTTTATTCCTACTGTTCCTGATACATAAATCTCTTGAGAGCTAAAGTGCTTTAGTCTAATCCAGTACACTCGATTCACTAGGATAGCAGCAGCATGATATTAAATGTACTCTCATATACAAGTTGTCAGACTACATGATCTAGTGATTAATTGCCTCAGATGCCATGAAAAAAATTAAACCTCACCTCTTCCCCCAGTCCCTCAGAAGAATTATTAAGCTCTAAAGCCAAGCAAAAGGAGGGTCAGCTGTAAAGCATAATCTGTCTCTTGTACTGTCATTAGAATTATTAACAAATGTTATTACTGTTGAAAGGCAGAAACACCACAGAAGATTTTCAGGTATAAGATTGGTCTCTTTTTCCTGGAAACAATCATAATACTGCAACAATACAGAAGTAACTTTCACTTCTAAATCTTGAAAATCTGATGTGGAGTCCCACAGGAGCCAATAATCATGCATTTCAATCATTTATGCAGCAGATTTTAGGTTTGTAAGAGTAAATGAAGTATGAAATCTGTTGGATGGACCCTCTGGCTGCTCATGACAGTTTCATTCCAGGCAGGCTGCCAGCCTTGCAGCCAAAATTCCTATCAGGAAACTTCAGGTGTCTCATAGAGGAAATGTTCCGGAAGAGAGATAGATCTTGTTTCTTTGTGTTTGAGACCATCTTCCTGATAGGCAGCATAGATTTTATGGAGCCATAAGCCATAATAAAACTGAAAACTGATTATCTGATCGTCCAATTTCTACACTACCACTTGTGAGCCACAGGTAATAGCTGGCTCAGTTTTAAGAGTGCCAGGCTTTTGTTCTGGTTTAGGAATTCAAGTGAAAGAGAATGAAAATCAAAATAATATCTGTATTACCAGTGATAGTGAATAAGGGGCAGTCTCCATGTTGTTTAAATTAGACACAAATCAGTATGGGGAAAATATGTGTTATGTGCTGTGGCACTTGAAAACTGGCACACATAGGCCATTGTTCTCTTTTCAGTAAACTAAGTCAAACAAGTTAAAATTCAGTAGAACTTGATCAGGAGCTCAGCAGAGAAAACCTTTGTTCCCATCTGGAGCTTGCCTTTCAAGAACTAGTCTAATATAATTATTGTCTTTACAAACATGGCTTTTGTGTATATTGGCTTATTTTATTAAGAAAGAAAGAAAAAACAAAAAGGTGATAGACTCCTCCAAAGATGAAAATGCTACTGCAACTGCAACTACAGAGATTCAGCTGAATTTTTGTCACTGATCTTAACAGCAGTTACTGTTAACATTGGCTTTGGAAAAATGAAAATATGAACTCATTCCTAACTAGACTGAGACGCAATGGCGGTTGCTTATCTTATTTACAAAAAAAATATAACAATTTCAAAGGTTTTGATCTAGCTTGTTCTACACATCATTATTGCACAGGTTTCTGCGGTATTGCCATCAGTGTCCATTTTCTCTTGAATCATAATCTCCTTCCTGAGTCTTTAGGAAGAACTTCTGTTTTAAAGCTGTGTGTGGAACCTGGCAGAATAGAAATTGCTTCAGAAGGTCCCAGGTTTATTTAGAGGGAAAGCAATGAGAAAATGTTGTGATTCCCATAAGAGGGAAAAACTTTGGCAGGGCTTTCTGGGTCTCTTTGTGGGAAGGGAAGGCTTCCAATCTTTTCTCTGAGAAAGGGGAAGATTTTTTTTTCTCTCTCTGAGGCAGATACATTTTAAATTACAAATTGCATTTCTACCGTATATAGGTACTTTTGAATAATTAAATGTCTTACAGTTTTGTGGAAAAAATATTTTTTTCAGTCATGGTTGGTGTTGTAAGGACTTCTGTTTCATTTCAGTGGTCATGGGGTTTTGAAGTCAGTCATTTATAGACGAACACAGTGTGACTAAACTGTGTTCATTAACCAAGGAGGAAAATTGTACATGTAAACAAGTTTCCCAAAAATCACAAGGCAGCCCAGGTTTGTTTTATGCAGTGGTCACTTTTTATAAGCTGATATTGCATGAGTTCAACATTTAGAATAGCTAAATCATCTGTAAACTAGGGTAGTGTACTCCCTTGAAGGCTGAAAGCATTTCTAGTATTCAATACCTATTATGATGCTCTTAACTTGCTTAGAGAGGGATAATTTTCTTTTCATCCTGTATTGTTGGATGAGACTGTGCAGAGCTCATTTTCAAGGGGTGTTAAGAGCACACGGAGCCCCAACTGATTAGAAACCCTGTATGCTTTCTTAGCATTTCTCATTAGTTTCCTTCTGTCCCTACAGCACCTGGCATTTCCTCCATGTTGTGGGTAAATCTTGCCTTCTTAAAACAGAGGATTTGGCTTAAAAAAAATGTATGCGGTATAGCTGGCCTTTGATAAAATATATTTTCAACCTTTTTCTTCTACTGTCGACTGGGAAAGTAGTAACCTATTGGTAATGTTAGCTCATGATGTCACTTGTGGCGCTAGATAAATACATGAGTAACCACTTTTTTATAGTAATGTAATGGGGGTCACTTGTTTCTTTGATTTTTGTTGCTTTGTCCCTTCCTTTTGGGTACAGCCCCTGTTTTGCTATTCCCTGTTTCCTGGCATCTCTTTTGACAGCTGCTTACTCATTGCTATACAGAGTTGTACCGTTCTGATTCTTAAATCTGTCCCTTAAGTTGAAACTTTAAGTTCAGTAAAAGCTTCTGGGCCACTTGCTGATTTGTATTGTTTCACCAACCGTACTTTTGGGGGGAAAGATAAATGTATGACTCTGACATAGTTCAGCTAGATCCATCTATACTAGAGGTTTTTTTTACCTTCTGCTTAGTAATAATTTTAGATTAATGTTCCAATATCAAAACATTTCTTGTATGTTCCTGTGTTTTCTATTCCACCTAGTCAGCATTTTTGTTAGCCTTGTAAATCCAAGTCCCAAACAGTAATGGAGTTTAATTTTGCTATAAACCATACAAATGCATTCAGCGGGTTTACAAATTATCCCTTCTGCTGCTTTACAACAAGATCATTTTTTAAAATGGATGTATAAAGCTCCCCTCTGCCTTTTTTTTGGAAAGAACATCTGGGCTGTTGTACAACTTTTAAGAGCAAAGTTAAACAAAAACTGGGCCCAATGCCCAGAGAAACCAACTCAAATAAAACTTGGGCAAAATAAACTATCCCAAAAAGGAAGAGCTAGATGGAAGCATAAATAATGTATGTGGAGCTGCCCAATGACACAGAAAATGGAGTAGATTGATTTTGCGCTAGGCACAGTTGCCATGCATCAAACACATTCAGACTGAAGATGAAAAAGATGCCTGTAGAAAGGGATGTCAGTGGATTGGGTCCCAATATTTTAGGGCCTGCCTTGAGTCAGATTCAACTGCCACAAGAATATTCTCATAGAAAGGCATGATGTAGAGCCTGAAAGCATATGGCTTCAACGCCCAGAGCTCTGGGCAGTCTTTTGGTTCATCAGCAAGAGTTTAGGTGAAATGTAGGCTCTTTCACTTAGGTGAAAGGTGTGAGATTAGATCTTGCTCTCTTATTTTTTGCTAACTAAGCAATTGGAAATTGCTTACACAAGGAACTGATATATGAGGCATGACAGCTTTAACCTTTAGAATATACTATGAACCAGATATCATGAAACTGACTTACAAGAATGAAATTATAATAACAATATTTCTTAGTTTCTTTCACTAGCAATGTGACCCTTTAAGCTGTCATAGCCCGTTTTACAATATGTCCTACATCCTTGAGGTGGATAAGCTACATTTGAATGAAATTGAAACCCCAAACTCTCACGGACTAATATGTACATAAATGCAGAGTTTTGCAAAGCTCAGTTGCAAATTCTAGAATGTGTCTTACTTAAGACTTGATGTGCATGAATAGCACCCATTTTCTGAAGTTATAGAAGTAGATGACTTTTGGCTTAATTTACTTGAAAGCCCATTAGATTACTATCAAAGACATTAAACTGTTTGCAATTTTGTAAAAGTGGTGATCTATTCTCTGAACATGTAGAATTGTTGTGTTTTTGTGTTGGGTTAAAGGAAAACATTGTGAGCAGCTGCCAGTTTATCATACTTGTGATCTTGTAATTTTTCATAGGATTGTGCATGAACATAATAACTAGTAGAAGCAGAAGGAGCCTCGCAAGTCTCCCCAAGGCAAGCAAAGGTTGGGCCCTTCTCCTTGTAGGTGTTGACAATAATTTTTTTGCTTTGTGCCACAGGTGTCAATCTGACCTGGTACACATTCAACATATAATTGTTCTACATCTGAGGCATCTTCCCCATCCTGCTTTCAGTTGTGTCTCTGCATACTCCTTCTACTTTGCTTCCCAAAATTCCTTCTTTCCATGACTTTCCTCTACCTCTAATTTATACAAATTTGTACTTGGAAGAGGAACAGATAATCTGAGTTCCAGTAACTGAGGTGACCAGTTGATCATATATTACCACTCTTTCTCTCAGTCGTAATTTTAATTTTATCATCTTTCATAAAGTCTTCTCCGTATTTGGAGAACATTTATTTGCTCTGAGTTTTATCTCTGTTGTACTATGTTTATAGGAGACGATGTGTACTTTTCAGAAGTAACCTCAATTTCCTTGACAGACCATACTTGTTCTTTGTCTGTATGTCTATTTGTTATACAATGCTTTTCGGTTATACCTTGTTTGTGTTAGTAGTATTCTTTGGTTTTCAACCTGAAATAAATGAAAATATATAGTAATTTGTATTACTATTTCCACTGACTCAACAGAACTCTATGTATTTGTGATAGATTTTTTTAAAAAAATTTGTTAACTAGCACAAAAATGAATCATAAAACCCCAAATCCTGTATTTCTTATTACATTTGTTTTATCCAGCGGGTAAACCAAACCATTAATCATTTGGATTTGTATGTGCTGCAAGATCAGGTCCTGGCAACCATGACCTTAGTCCTGGATAGTGTTTAAGCGTGTGATTAACTTTGAGCAGATGCTTAGCTCCTATTTTTGACAGTGGAATGTAAGCACATCTGCTTCTTAAGGAGTCTCATTTCTACTGAAGTTAATGCAAGGTTTTCTTTGACTCCAAAATGACCTGGATCAGACTTTAGTTTCCTAAAGATACTAAGGAGTCCTGGAACTCTGTAAAAAATGCTTTTAAAAAAGCTTAATTAGGATGAAAAGGACTGATCTTCTCAAAACAGTTATCTAGTTATTTATGTCTCATTTACATCACAGTGCCTTAGCATGTATTTTGTTAAGCTCCACACCTTCGGGGACATTCCATACTGTGATTTAAGTAGCCATTGAAGGGGGCCTTTAAACTGATGTTTAGTTTCCCCTCACTTCATATGTTTAATTCAAACATGATCAAAATACTTCTAAAGGATTTTGCTCAATGCCTACATGTCCTCTTAGAAGTGTTGTGCACATAGGGCTCGCTTACTTCGCAGGATTTTTAGACTGTCAAAGAAGAAGATGGTTTCTTCTGAAGAGAGCAACTTCTTAAAAGTGTAGCATATTTTATTTGTTAACACAGTGTTTTCAGTAAAGTACTTTTTAAAGCAGTTATCTAATAAACCTTCATTTACTGAACAGATGCTGACAAATTTTACTTTTAAAAATAAGGCAAATATAACTGGAATAATATTTTAAAAATCTGTAAGTTAGAGAAAATATGAATTGTTTCAGATAAAGGGAATTGTGTAATAGTGTTGTCTTCATTTCACTTCTAATAAAGAAATGAAGTGAATTAATTTAAATGAAGTGAATTGATTTAAGTAGAATATATCCATGCACTATCCATTTAAAATCTGTGCTTTTTTAAGAGGATCTTAAAATGCAACATTCATAATGATTTATCAGTCCTAAGAAGTACCTGTTGTCTATATTATGTATGGACAATATGATTTGGATATGTGTTCTGCTATTTGACTACATATTATGTAGTCAAATATACATATATTCCAGCATTGAAGGATGTAAAACTTCTACACTAATAGCTTTTTGAAAAGTTTAGAATCATAGAATCATAAGAATATCCTGAGGGAGTCACAAGAATCATTGAATCCAGCTTCTGTCCCTGCTCAGGGCAAGTCCAAGAATCATACCATGTGCCTAAGAGAATTTTAAATGCTTTTTGAACTCTGTCAGGCTTGGTGCTGTGAGCTGGGGAGCATGTTCCAGTGCTAAACCACCCTCTGGGTGAAGAACCTTTTCCTGATATCCAACCTAAACCTCTTCTGACACAGCTTCATGCCATTTCCTCCGCTCTTGTCATTGTATTGACAATTCACCTGACACTTCACTTCCCCTCATGAGAAAGTTGGTGACTGCAATGAGGTCTTTTCTTAGTCTCCAGGCTGAACAAACTTCCCTCAACCACTCAAATGGCTTCCCCTCTTCCCCCTTCACCATCTTAGCAGCTCACCTTTGGATTCTTTTTAATATCTTTATATCTTTATTATATTGTGGTGCCCAAAACTGCACACAGTATTCAAGGTGAGGCCATATCAGTGCAGAGCAGAGCATGACAATCCTTTCCCTCAACCAGCTGGTGAGTGCTTTGCCTGATGCCCCCCAGGACACAGTTGGCCCTCCTGGCTGCCAGGGCACCGCTGACTCACATTCAACTTGCTGTCAACTAGGATTCCCAGATCCCTTTCGGTGGCACTGCTTTCCAGCATCTCATTCCCCAGTCTGCTTGTACATCCAGGATTGCCCCATCTGAGGTGCAGAATCCAGCACTTATCTTTGTTAAACTTCATATGGTTGGTGATTGCCCAGCCCTTTAATTTGTTGAGGTCTCTCTGCAGGGCCTCTCTACCTTTGAAGGTGTCAAGAGCTCCTCCCAGTATGGTATTTTGAACAAACTTTCTAATATAATTTCAAATCCTGCATTCATGTCATTAATGAAGATGCTGAAGAGCACAGGGTCTAAAATGGAGCCCTGCAGAAGCCCACAGGTCACCAGTCTGATGTTACCTCACGTACTGTAATCCTTTATGCCCAGCCCATGAGCCACATATTCAGCCACCACATGATGTGTTTATCTAGCTGTGCTGGACAATCTGTCCAGAAGAATATTGTGAGAGACAGTATCAAAAGCTTTACTGAAATCCAAAAATATTACATCAGCTGGCTTCTCTTGAACAACTAGGTGGGTTACCTTGTCATAAAAAGAAATTCAGTTCAACAACCAGGACTTTCCCCTCATGAAGCCATGGTGGCTGTGGCCAATGACTACATTGTGCTTCAAGTGTTTTACAGTAACTACCAGAATACTCTTCTCTATAATTTTACTAGGCAATGAAGCAAGGTTGACAGGCTTGTAGTTTCCAGGACCATCCTTCTTGCCCGTCTTGAAAACTGGGGAAATGTTCTCCAGCTTCCAGGTGAGTGAGACATCTCCATATTTCCAAGACCATTCAGAAATTATTGAGAGGCCTCAAGCTGAAATCAGCCAGCTTTTTCATTATTCTCAGATGAGTTGCATCAGGTGCCATAGATTTATAGGGATCCAGCTGGAGCAGCAGGTCCAAGTTGACTTGGATTTTATCATTCTCACAGTCATAATCCTCCAGCTAAGAGTCCTGGGATCCCAGAGGCCATCATCAGTTTTGAAGGCTGAAGTGAGAAGAGCATCAAACCTCTCTGGTTTATCTATGTCCCTATTTGTGAGACAACTGTGTTCAACAAGTAATGAGCCAATATTATTTCTGGATTTCCTTTTGCCATTTACATATTTAAATAGCTTTTTTTACTGCCCCTCAGGGTACTGTCCAGTCTCAACTCCAGCTGACCTTTGGCCACACAAATTTTCTCCCTACAGTGGTGAGCAGCATCTCTGCATTCCTCCCACTTCCTCTGCTCTTGCCTTTTCCCAACCTTACTTCCACGAGACAGACTCTTTTTTCTTCTTTTATTTTTTCCTTAGCTCCAGAAGATCCCTCAGCCAAGCTAGTCTTCTGCCCCATCTGCTTGACTTCCAACTTCTTGGAATTGCCTGTTTCTGTGCTCCTAGAAGGTGATATTTAAAAACTGACCAGCATGATGGACCCCACCATTTCCAGGGGAAAAAGCATTTTTCCAGGTGACCTTACTAGTTCCCTATGCAGCCTGAAGTCTGCTCTCCGCATATCCGAAGTTGAAGTTTTGCTGGCACACTTCCTCCTGACACCAGAGATTCTAAACTCAACTGCATGGTCACTCTGGCCAAGACAGCCACAAATCTTCACTTCACTCATGTGACCCTTTCTGTTAACAAGCAAGAAATCAGGGAGGACATCTTTCCCAGTCAGCTACCTGTACCATGAAGTTACTATCAGGTGTTTAGGAATCATCAGGATGATTTGTGCCAGACATATACAAACAAGCTTCCTGTATAGCCTTACCATACAGTATCCTTTTTCAGGAGTTTAGTCGTTTTTTACTATTATTATTTTTGTCCTCAATATGATTTTGCTGAAATTTGATGTTAGAACTAAAGAAGTTTTTGCCTCCAAAGATTCGCAGAAGGAAAATGCATCACTGTCAGCCATTCCACACTGCAGCACTGGAATCACACTATGAGTAGAGTAGTCAGAACCACTAGAGAGAGCTCTCGTAACAAAACACTGCTCCCCCATAAAGATCACTGCAATCAGCCCAGCCACTTCACTGAGTTCCAGCGAAATCTTTCCACTTACCTGCAGCTAGGTCCCAAGTTATATATAGCTTTATACAAGGCTTAATCCTGAACTGGCATAAAGCAGACAAGAAGATTATAGACCCATGACCTATTAGCAGTCTGGATTTATGAAGTGAAAACTGTGCAGTACAAATGTTGATTATTTTTTGTGGAACAGTTACAAAAGCAACTGAGAAAGGAAAGTGGATATCATCTGGGTTTTGGTATAGCATTCAATACAATGTCTGACGAAATCTTACTTTTCAAGTGACTTCCAATTGGCTTGGATCTGAGCTCCACCACATGGACTGAAAACTGGCACACAGAACACAGAATGAGTGTGACAATAAATAACAACATACTGAGCTGTATAAGCTGACTATAGGGGTGCCACAAGGCTCTGTTTAAGGTCCTGTCTTCTTTAAAATTCATATCAATTATCTGGAATTGAAACACAGCCATGATAATGAAATTCACAGATGATGTTAAATGTCAGGTTGTGCCAGCAGCAGTCAAGACAGGCTCCCAATAAGAGAGGGTCCTAGAAAAAAATAGAAACATGGGCCGAGAATAACAGAATGAGAGTCAACTGGAAAGCTGAAAATACAACTGCAGAAAATGAATTCAAAACAGCTACTCCACGAGAAGGCTAAATCTGGAAAGCAATGATGCTAAAGTATATTACTGAGCTGACAGAAGATGATCAGTGAGACAATGTGTGAACTCACATTGTAACAAAAAAGATCTAATGGGATTTGGAGCAGTCAGTGAAAAATGCCTCTTCCTCACAGAGTTGAAGGGACAGTAACTTAGATATTCTGGTTACTAGTAGGTATTTCACAATCGCAAAATGCAAAGTAGAACCTTGATTTTAAAGGGGGATGTCAATTTAGAAGTTGTGTCTAGTGTAGTAAATTTATCTCATTTGCCTTTCTATTCCAGGAAGAGGGAAAAAAAAGAGAAAGGAGACAGAAAGCAAGTAACATAGAACAGCTTATTCCACTTACCCTAGCAATCTACCTTGTATGGATTAGGTGTCCATCTCTCTATGACTGTAGAACTTGAACTCTGAAACAATGAACTACTGACTTTAAGTAAATGTAATTCTATTGATATTTACTTCTCATACCCACTCCAAGTGCTTATGATAAGATTATTCATGCATGTACACTAGTGGATAAAATTCTACAAGTAATTCAGATGGAGACAGCTTCATAACAGATCTTGCTTCTGAAGTACCTAGCCACCAGGCACCTTATCCATGAGATCTTTTTTTGCCTCATAACACTTGTACTCCAACGTGCCCAATGGCCTAACTATAACAAGAGTCTGCTACTCTTCCTCATTCCAATCAAATGGCATATTTTTTGGAATGTACCAAATATGAATTTGAATCTGGTCAGTCTGCAAAGCTGTAGAAACAGGTGTCCATTTTCAGTGCACATTCTGCAGCAAAAGGTCCTACTGTTGGCTGTGTTCTGGAATGGAAGATGTTGACACTATGGTACAGCCTCTGGATATCAGAAGTGCTCATATGCTGAGTGGGAAGGGGCCCACAAGGATTATCGAATCCAGCTCCTGGTCCTGGACAGGACCATCCCCAAAAGCCACACCATGTCAATGGGGATATCATCCAAACACTTCTTGAACTCTGTCAGGCTTTGTACTGAAGAGTCTGTTTCAGCACCCAACCATTCTCTGAGTGAAGAACCTTTTTCTAATATTGAACCTAAACCTTTCCTGACACAACTTCAGTCCAGTTTCTCAGGCCCTGTCACTGGTCACCACAGAGCAGAGATCAGTGCCTGCCCCTCCTCTTCCCCACACAAGGAAGTTGTAACTGCAGTGAGGTGCCCCCTCACTGTCCTCCAGGCTGAACAGACCAAGTGCCCTCAGCCACTCCTCATACCGCTTCCCCTCAAGGCCCTTCACCATCTTCATTGCTCTCCTTTGGAAACTCTCAAAGAGCTTGATAACTTTCTTATGTTGCCGTGCCCAAAACTGCAAGTCTTAGGTTCAAGGTGAGGCCACACCAGTGCAGAGCAGAGCAGGACAATCCCTTCCCTCAACCAGCTGGTGACACTTTGCCTGATGCCCCCCTGGACAGGATTGGCCCTCCTGGCTGCCAGGGCACTGCTGACTCATATTCAACTTGCTGTCAACCAGGACCCCCAGGTCCCTTTCTGCAGCACTGCTTTGCAGCATCTCATTTTCCAGTCTGTACGTACATCCAGGATTCCCCCATGCCAGGTGCAGAATCTGGCACTTGCCCTTCTTAAACTTCATATGGTTGGAGATTGCCCAGTCCTCTAATTTGCTGAGGTTTCTTTGCAGGCCCTCCCTGCCTTTGAGGGAGTCAACAGCTCCAAAGTATACAGATCTGCTTTGAAAATGATGCCTTCAGTACTTAAGAATCTATAAATTTCTTTAGTGATGCTCTTCTTTCCACTTCTATATGTAGATTCATTGGATTTTTTAAAATCTGCCTAGAGACTTGGATCTGTATTTGATGGCAAACTACTCAGGATGTAAGTGTAAAGTACTAACCTTTATATTCTTTGATAATATTTGACTTGCTCTCTCTGAAATGACAGTGGCTATTTAAAACAGCTAGTATTTTGCCATTGTTGCAACATGTAGTTGACCATGTAGCTGCACCAGGTTGCAGAACTGACTTCCAAGCCTAGCTGAACTTGATTCTATTTAAGTCTATTAAGCCATCCAGCTCTTTTCATAAAAAAATACCTGAAGTATGTAGGAGTAACTATCAGCATGTTTCTACATTAATTAAAAACTTCAAAAACCCTTCACATTTCCCGAATGGAAAACTTTTGAGTTAAATCCTAAATCATACAGAAATATTTTTTTTCAGTTTGAGAGTTCATAAACTTTTGTAATTTGCAACCATGAAAATTGACAGGGAGCATGAGGTAAGTGGTTTCATCCGGATGGCAAAATTATTTGTGAATTCTGCAAATTTCTTTGCTTCTAACAGCTCCATTCCTGTACCTTTCCAAGTTGTACAGAGGGTAGCCAAACCAAAAGTTACTAGTGAATTTTATTAGAAAATGCTTTCTCTTTAAGTGCTGTTAAAAAGTCATAATACTAAGTATTCTTGAAGAGCATCTTTTTTCTTTTTAGATTGTATACCTCTTACTGATTCAGAGACCAACTGCCTAGCATTGAGAGTGGAATACTGAATGAATACCTTCTATCTGGTGTAGAATTCATTGCTATTAGAGGTTGGAACAAAACTTTTGTTGCCTGTCTTGTTCTATTGTGCTCTTAGGTTTCTCATGGAAAACCTGATAGGAGATCCATTGTGGAACTTTTTTCACACATCACCATGAAATATGAGTATGCAAAAATATTACTGGTAGGAACAAAACAATTTCTGGGTAAAAAAGCCCCCAAAAGAAATATCTTCTAAAGAACAACTCTCTTCTACACATGCCTGATTTTTTTAAAAAACCAAAACAAACATAAAAGGAATACTTATTTTCAAAACTAACAAGACTCATGTAGTCCTAAATAAAAACCAGAGAATTCTTTATGTAAAACTTTAAGTTCCTATTTTTCCTATCCTGGTCTTGCCATTTATATGTGGGATCACTCATTTTACGTAAATCATGTTTTTTTGTTGATTTTATTTTGCTTTAACTTTCTATGGTTCCAGTTTTCTGGCTGGTCAGATCAAAGCATATTTTCTTGATTGATTTTGTGAGTTTAATGCCACTCTAAGAACTCCTATTTAATTAAAGAACAAGATCAAAGTCTTCCTTTTGATCAATGCAAATTTGGCATATGTATGAACTCTGGATACACAAGACTAAGCTTGAAAGAGACTGAGATTACCATAGTGCTGGTGATTTGGCTGGCATCAAATGCATTTGAGGAACAGTCAAATTACAGACTCCTAGGCAGAGATGTTGGTTTAAAGTTATCTAGTCCAATCCTGTGCTTGAAAAAGGGCTGTTACTAACATCAGACCAGGCATTCTTATTTTGAAAATCCCCAAGGTCAGAGTCCATAACCCACCTTGGCAACCTGTTCCAGTGCTGCACTGGCCTCAGTGAATGTTTTTCACTTGATGTCTAATCACCTCAAGCTGCAGCTATGGGAAAGTTTGATTTCTTCATCTCCACCACACCACTTTAAGTAGTTATGTTATCAGATTACTCTGTGGCCTCCCTTTTACTGGGCTAAATCAGCTCAGCTCTTGAGTCTTTCCTCCCGTGTCCTGTGCTCCAAGTTGCTGATGACTATATTGAATGGTATGGGTCCATGTATCAACTCCTGTGGTATTGTGCCTGCTGGCCGGTTGGATGTTGAGGCACCATCCAACCATGAGTGAATTTTCAGTCCACGCAAACAACTACTCTTTCAGGAGACACATCCTTAGCTTCTACACATAATGAAAGATAATGTCAATAGCCTTACTAAAGACAAATTTGTTATTATCCTACCTTTCCTGTTGGTTGATAATCTATGCATTTTCCTATTAGAAAGACAAGTAAAAGTCAAAGGCACATTTTGTCTCGAGGAACCTAAAATAATCGCTATTTTGTTCCCTAAGTTGTGATGAAAATGAGCATCTTGAAAATCTTTACATTATATGCTTTCATTTCTGCAGTCCATTCCTTTCTTTTTTGACATTGACACTTCCTTCAACTTTATGCATGTTGTGTTGGAGAAAGCAACATGCCAGTATCTGGTAATAATGATGCCATAATCTTAGGTTTTCAGTGCTGAATAGAAGATTTCACACTAATTATAGTTTAAATGTCAAACAATAAAGTAGCAACTTCAACACTGTGAAAACTGAAAATTAACAAATTGCCCTTTTATTTCCCAGAATTTTTTAGGTTGGAAAAATAAATGGTTATCTGTGCCACTCCTTCATCTCATTCACGTGTCATAACATTCAATTCCTTTTATCTAGACACATCTGTTTTTTTGATCACTAATAGCTCTACCATTCGGATCCAGTAAGACATCCTGACAATTTTTATAACTTCCTTGTTGTTTCCTAGTTCCTGTAATAAGTTATTGATCTTGTCATTTCTCTTCTACGTGAAAACCAGAATTTTAATACCACAGACTGAACTAGGGGATAAAGTCCTCCATTCTGAGTTACTCTAAGTCCTTTTATTTTGTATTCTGACAGCTGCTTTTATAATATTAAGTTGTATTTCTGTAATCTTATAGAGTTAACAAAAAGGATCTGGGAAAATGGCATTTTAGACTTCTCATATGTGCCTTTCAAAGCAATTCTTCATGTGTTGTGTAGTACAGGTGGAGTACATGCTCGAGATGCCACTACATAGGTGACAACAGAATGAGCTAAGGTTCATTTTCTGACCCAGAAGTGGCATGGTACAGCTTCCATCCACATGGCCAGCCTCTCTTCCTCTAAAACATGTTGGTCTTATCCACACTGCCTGTTGGTACAGCTGTCGGTTTGTGCTGCCCTACAAATCACTCCCATGCTTTGTTTGTGTGAGATGTACTTGCCATAAACCAAGCCAAGTCTGTGAACATATGAACTGTGTGGGCGAGTTTTGGTCAGAGCTCAAGCCTGTCCTTACTAACAATTATCCAAGATTGTTACTAAGAGTGGTGGTCAATGCATTTGTGTAATCTAGAAAAGAGGGACCAAATAACCATCTAATCAAAAGCCCTTCAGCTTAAATTACAAGTACAGGATAGCCTAAAATACATATGTAAGTCACACATAGGAAGTTAAATCAGTCATAGATAAGCACTGATAGGTAATGAAAAGAAAGATGTAAGGGCTCAGGACTTTGTAGAGCTCAGCGCTTTTTAAAAAATAAAAGCACCTTCCAGGATCTGTCATTCTCTTGCAGTCTGACCCCAGGGGGGGGAAGCTCAGCCCCACACAGCAACTCACCCTCCCATAGTGGGATAGAGGAGAGAACCAAAGGGCAAAAGTGAGAAAAATTGTGGGTACAGATAAAGAGAATTTAATAGGTAAAGCAAAAGCTGCATGTGCAAGAAAATCAAAATAAGAAATTAAATCCCTACTTCCCAGATGTTTAACTGTCCCCCGGAAAGCAGGGCTCCATCACCATAACAGTGACTTGGGAAGACAAACACCATCACTCTGAACTTCATCCTCTTTCTTTTCCCCCCAGCCTTATATGGTGAGCATGATGCCCTATGTTATGGAATATCACATATTCCATATGGTCAGTTGGTGTCAGCTGTCCCAGCTGTGTCCCCATCCCAACTGCTTGCGTGCCCCCAGGCTACTTGCTGGTGGAGTGGAGTGAGAAGCACAAAAGGCCTTGATGTTGTGTAAGAACTCTCATCAATAATGAAAATATCTCTGTGTTATCAACACTGTTTCAGAAAAAATCCAAACCACAGCTGCATACTAGTTTTTGTGAAGAAATTTAACTCTATCCCAACCAAAACGATCACACCTTCCTTGTCCCTGGGCTGTGGTTTTATGGTTTTCATAAACTTACTGTGATTAATGCATGATCACAAACTAGAAGTAAAATATGCAGTTGTTTCATTAGTGCTATTTGTGTAAGCCAGCACATTTTTCTATTTTTTATTTCTTTATTTCTCTGCAAGATTAATATAGTCCTAAGGCTGAAGCAATGCAATGACATTTGTTGAAGTGGGAAAATAGAAGTTCTCACTGGTTTAATCACATTTTTGCCAAAGTTTCTGGTTAGTGAGACTTCAGGCTCAGTTATATAATCAGAACACAAAACATGAAGGAATATGAATACCTTGAAGAGAGGCCCCAGGCATTTTCAGAACAATGTTCCATGGAAGTCCAGAGTGGAATGGCAGCAAAAATGTGAAGCAATTATGATCATTCTTATATGTAAAATTTTTTATCTGTGAAAGGTTAAATTAATTTTCTCAGAGAAACTGGAGGGGAATTATTCTAAATGTGTATTTGGGAAGGAAAAAGAAGATGGAAGAGAAACACAGTGAACACCATGTGTTTTAACTTGCCTCTCTCTCTTTCATGAAATCAAAAACAGTGACTCCAAAATGGACCTTTTAATTACATAATGTCACCTTCTGTACATTAGAAAACACAATTATTTATAGTTCCTGTGTTATTCTGTAGTTTGTAATTCTTTAAAACATATTTTAAACATGTATTTGAATACATTTAAGGATGCACAAATCTTGATTCTATTTGCTTGTTTACTGTCATATTTTTTAAAAAGGGCTTTATTGTCAATTTAATATCTCTTACAAAGTGACTTTAATTACCTTATGTTGATAGAGATAACCTGTCATTGTGAGATAAAAAGTGGCTTAGAACTATTGTAACATTGCAACTCATTTTACTTTTTCCTACAATCTCAGTGTATAAGACATATAAAAGTATAAACAAAAAGCTTTGTTCTTCTACCCTAGAAAAGATCCAGCTCCAGATTCTCTCTACTACAACTTTGCGATGAAAGTCCAAGTAATTTGTTATTTTGTCTGAATATGACTGTCTGTCTCTAGTTAGCTACACAGAAGCTGCCAGAAAATTCTACACAGGGTAGGAAGCAAGTAGGGAAAAAAAATCTGTAACAAAACTATGGAAGCATTTGAGAAGAACAAATATTATATGGGATATGAAGTAGATCCTAAGAAAACCAGCCAGCTAAACTGTAATAGGAATCTTTTAATTTGAGGTCAGCCAGAATTGTTGGGAGAAATGGAAGAAACTGAACTAAAATAAAGATCCTTAACCTGGTATTGCTGCTCTTGATGCAGAGGATAATGACAGAAAACCTTGTGTAGTAGTGGGCAGCATTTTAATTGTATACTACATGATTATTACAATTCTGGTCACTGTTGGGATCGGAGGAAAGATTTACCAGCGATGGAGAAGAAAGAAAGCACCAAAAGGAAAGACCAGTGAGACCCAGGAATCCATGTGGATCGAGATGCAGCCCACCCTGATCGAATGAAAGGAGTTTGTTGTTCATAAAGTAGTTAGATAAGGTTTTATTCATTGTATTAGAATAGTCACGAAGTAATCATTATTCCGAATGTTCCTATTGGATGCTGTACCCCAGTTTACCCCAGTTACTCCCCTGTTATTGGCTGTTTGTTCCCGGGTTTGGGGTCGCTTCCCCATTGGCCAGCTGGTGCCTATGACAACGGCACGTCTCCCTGTTCCATCTATGGCTGGCCACTCCCTCTCTCCTCCCCGCTCTGCCCTTATATGTAAAGCCCCTCCTACCCTTTTCCTTTCTTGATGTAGACCTGCCCTAACTCCTCCCTGAACTCCACCCCTATTCCAGAACCCTCCATGTTCTACCCTTTAAAAGCTGGTGCTCCCGCAGAATAAACGGCCATTTTGCTTCACCCTCTATGCAGAGTGGTCCTTCTCTTTACCCCTCAGGTCCGTGTCAGTCACAAGTAATTTGAGTATCCTAGCATTTATAAATAATTGTGTTTTGTAGTAATTACTGGTAACAACCTTACACAAGTGCATTTATCCTTGCTGTTTATAAAATATTTGAGCAGTCATGCTCTTACATGGGAAACGGGGGATTAAAGTGAATGCAGATGAGACTTCAGGGCGTTCATTTCTATTGCAGTTACATTGAGCTTCTCTCAGCAGCATCTGTTTAGCCATGAAACACTCTTAGTTTTACTGGTTATTAGCATGATTTTAAGGCATGAGAGAAATCTCATATTGCATCACTGTACTTTTTCAGAACTTTGTAGAAACTAGTCACTAAGAAGCAGCAGAACTTGGATCTTAGGCTTAAGACGCATTGAAATACAGATTTATAGTTTGATCCTTTGAGGGGTGGCTAAAAATATTCTAGGAACAATTAGATCTGGCCTGATGGCTTTACATATTTTGTCTGCATTCTCACCAGAATAATTATCAGAAAAAACAACAAAAGTCTGGATATCTTGTGTCAGAAAAAGCAGATTGGAACAGAACAGCTATGGGAATTACACTCCTCTCATCTGCACTTTCCCCATTATTTCTGGCTTATGATTATATGATCTGTGTACTTCTTATTACTCAGAGGACAGGCTGTAGACATCTTTAACACTATGCTTATTTATATAAAGCTTCTTTTGCTACCAGATGATTATCAGTAATTTTCAGAGACTGTTGCTTCATTTTAGCTTTTTTAAAACTTTTTTAAAACTTTTTTTTTGCTCACAGGTGGTCAAAATAACTAAGATATAACTGTAAACTCTATAAAATACTTTCTAGGAGTCTTCAGAAAAGTTACACTACTGAAAATCTTTCATCCCCTGCTTTATTTAGCTAAAAAGGGAGCTATGTGTAGTTTAGTGTAAGTCATTCACACTCAACAGCTCAACACTTTAGGGTCAAAGTTTGCAGATTTTTTGTGTGGTGATCTGAAAATAGTTATTAATACTCTAGTTTATTTTAAAAAACCCAAATAACAAATAAAACAAATGAAACCAGAAAGGGCAATGGAAATTTGGAGCCTGTAAATTGTGTTTGCAGAAAATGGCTTATCCAGAAATTTCTGTGAGTAAAAAGGGAGAGTAACAAAAGTATTCTGCACATTGAATGGATCTAGTAGGGATTCTGTAAGTAGATAGAATGTGTATTACTATGAACATGAAAAAGACCAGTGGAAGCCTTAATGTAAAATTAATGTAAATGTATTGATTAAGAAAAACTCTCACAAAATCAATGGATGTGCTTCAGAAGTACTTCCCCTCTGTGATCAGATGTACAGTTAGTCCATACTAATCGTATTTAGTTTTGGAAAGAGTGCATCTTCTCTGCACACTGCTAAAAAATACATCACTTAGTTGAAAATTTGATGCTGAAATTTAATAGTAAGAGCATTCCTCAGGCAATGCAAGGACTTTCATTTCTGCCTAAGACATTGACTTTCCTTGACACCAACCACCCTCAAAACCAGAAGTGAACTGTGAGCCAGGATAGTGTAATTGGACATTTTAATAGCAATGATCAGATTTCCAGAAGCATCATTTAAGAGCAAAGTCTGATGGCTCAGTTACTTACTTGTTTAGAAATTCTACTCAAAGCAAAAAGTCATGATGCTTTGGAAAAAAATGCTTCTTCAATGTGCGCAAGCACAAGAGTGGGAGATGTGAAAGAAAAAAAAAGTCAGGTATTTTCACTGATAAATGTGCATGAGAACCAGCTACCAGCCTGGAATACACTTCAAGTTATTGTATGCTTCCATAACTGATCTTTTCTACATGAAGTTTCTGCAACTGATTTTGCTAAATGTAAGCAGGTCGAATTATTTGGTTCTTCTTGCTCAGTGTAAGTTTCCTGATGCATCAGATTTTGCATTTCTTCTGATGTTATTTTTTATGGATGCAGACAACTAGAATTCTTTTTTAGCATTCCATAAGAGAGGATTATATGTAACATTATTTCCCTGATGTCTGTCGACTACTTTTCATGGCCATGTCTGAAAGCTGTTTCTCCTTGGCATTGTTTTCAGCAACTTGTTTTTGGATGTTCTGCAATTTTGTTTGGCCTATTGATTTTTTGTTTCATTTCAATTTCTCCTATTCTCAAAGCCGTCCAGTATTTCATCCACAACAACATGGCATTAACACACAATTCTTTTTTTCTATCAATAGCATAAATGAATCAGCCTTGTTGGAACAGCAATCTTTGGGAAAGTCTATACTCATTCTGAATTGTCTATTATAGATATTTTTAGCACATTTAGGTATTTTCACTATTTATTTTCTATCTTTAATCACCCTTTTAAGTCAAAATTCTTGCCTTCTCTAGCTGTTGAACCAGTTTATTTCAGTTCGTAATTTCCTATAAGACATTATATCATATACTTTCTGCAAGCATAGTTAGGTTTGAGCTACAGTATGTGTTTCATTAAGAATACAACTTACACCAGCAAAGAAAGATAACAGGAGAGTCTATCAAAACATGACTCCCATAAGCTCAATTTTACTTTTTGACCTGAATATATTATTTTGTTGTACTTCTACTTTCCTCTAAATAAATTGACTGATTCCTTATGAAATATTAAAGTTTGTCTTCTGTGTAGTTGCCTGGATAACACTCTTTTCTCTACTATTCATAGAGGTGTGACATTTTATGTTCCCCATTCTTATGCTTTCATTCACAATTTCTTTCGTTTGAAATTTCTACGCTACCTGTTCATTTTCTAAAAAATTTGAAATGGATGATAAATCAATTATCTAATCTTGACTGCATTAAGATGTCTGATTTCTGAGTCAAGTTCCATTCTGTCAGTTTTTTAATCTTCATTTCTGTTAGTCAGTTTGCCTCTTCCATTTCATACTGAAATGATTACTCTTATAGAAAACTGAGACAAACTATTGATTTAGTAGGGGGCCATGTCTAGATTATCTTTATTCTCAATCTCATCTGCCTTCTTTCTTTTTAATTTATTCCATTTATATTCACAAAGTCCCTTTCTTTCCTATTTAATATCCTTTAAAGGTCTAACTCAGGTTGACTTTTAACTGTTCTCATTTCATCCCAACACTTCTTGACCTCTAAGAGATGATTTCTTGGCTGTTTGGTCCTTTTTTCCATTCCTTACATCTCTGCTTACTTCTAATATCCTTTTTGTTTATTCATTCATCTAGGTCTTATGCTCTTCCTTACATGTTTTTCTTTTCAAATGGAAGTATGTTCTAGATAGTTTATGAAACTTTGCCTAAAGTCTTCTTCTGTATAAAAGTCTTGAGTTCAGGGCAGATGGCTTTATTAACTAGAACCTCCCTTTTAGTAACAAGAGGAATAGAGGTAGCATTTTTATGGTTTTTTTAGGCTTTTTTGTTTGGTTGGGTTTTTTGTTTTGGGTTGGGTTGGTTTTTTTTCATTTATTTTAAACTGAATCTGTCAATGAACACACCTTGGTAAGGTAATTTTTTTATTCCAATGTGTCTCAAATGTCTTCAGACTAGGTCTGTAACATGATTTATAGTTGCCTCTGTAATTGAGTACAAACTATCACATTTTTAAGGTCTCATTATGAGTAACAATATTTGTTTTCTAACCTATAACTGTTCAAAGAAAGTCTCCAACACTATTAGAGATTACAGAATCATTGCTCTGTAATAATACTGTAATGATTTCTCTCTATAGACTCCTTCCCTGTTGGCTTCTAAATTTCTATGAGGTTGAAACCAGGAAAATTCTTTTGTCTTTCTCTGTCTCTCTTTGTTCCCCTCTGTGTTTCTGTTAGTCCCTTTCCAATCCCATTCCATAACTCTGCTCGTTTAATTTTGTTTGCCAAAGTACTTGAATGTGTATGTACAAATGTTTATTTCTTTTTGTTCCTCCATACTACCAATCCTACACAGACAACACATAGTCATTGCTTTAGAAGTTTCAATTTCAACTACTATTAGTGTCAGGATTACCTTTCTTGAGTTTACCTATCCTAGAACCAGTGAAATTCCTTTCTTCTTTGCTGTATCTTTTAAAAGTTGATTTTATTACCTCTCTCTAATAAAACTTAATGCATAAGTTTATAAATTTCTCAATACATGTCTTTTCATGGTAAAGATCTTTCAGTTTCACCAACTTCAATTTGGAAAAGGCTCTATCCATATACCCTCAGAAATGTCCTTTTCTCCAGCTTTCATTTCTCTTTTCTGTGCTCCCCTCAACAAACCATTTTTCCTGTCTACTGTATCCCTACTTATTGGTTTTCTCACCCATATTTCTTACACTGCAAATCCTTCACTCCCTTTCTCAGACATATGGGAATGATTTTGTTTTACTGTAGCATTGTTCCAAGTTCACCCACCTAAACCTCCCAAATATTCTTTATCGTCTCTCTGAATAGAACTCTGGTTCTTTTGCCTAAGTGTGGTAGCTTATGTCTTTTGGCAGTATTCCTGACTTTTCTCATGCTAATGTCCTTGTTGTAGATCCTGGCATTAGTAACACAGATCTGGGTTTCGGACATTGTCCAAAGTGTTCAAGCAGGCAGATGTAACATAAAATTTATAGGCCAAATATAGTACACACAGCTACTGATCTGGCTTTCCAAGGCTAAAAGGCAGGTTGAGCAGCTTTTTCCTAATGAGTTTTTCCTTTCAAGGCAATGACTGAATAATCACAGAATCATAGAGGAGAGATAGGAGAGATACTCCAGCCCTTTGATTATCTTCACGGCCTTCTCTGGATTTCCCTAAATGGCTCCATGTCTTACTTGTGCTGAGGACCCCAGAGCAGGATGAAGTCCTCCAGGTGGGGTCTCATGAGACACTTCTTTTGATGCAGTCAAAGTGTTCAAACCTTTTGTGTAATCAGAATCTGTCAGAAGACATACACAGATTGGTCAGAAAGTACTGGATCCCTATGTTACCTCACTGCAATGTTTTACTAAACAATAAGAGGAAACACAATGAGGATGGTAAAGTGTGCATATGTGGCTTTTGTAGACACTGTCCAGCTTTAACTAAAGGATTAAGAACTGCAGCACCTAGTGGCCACACCAGCAGCCTGTGCAGTACCAGTAAAAACTCTCCAGTCATATTTTGTGCCCCTAGGCTGACTTCGCAGGTTTTTTTCTAAAGAACCATTTTAACTCCCCATCACAAAAACTGGCATGTAAAATATGCCCTGAGTTGCAGGAACTGTCTCAAATAATCCTAGTTTGTTTAGAAAGGATTCCTTCTCAAAAAATATTTCTTCCACAAAGGGGGGTGATGTGTATTTTTATAAACTGTAACGAAAAGATATGTTCTGAAAATACATTTTCAATAAAAATAGTTTATTTTGGACTGATACGGCAGTCATGTTTTTTAGCATATTAACAAAACGATCTGGCATTTCTGAGTCCTCGAGCATCCATCTGTTGTTATGGTTTTTTTTCCATTGAAGAGAATATATTAATTCAAAACGACTAAAAAAGGCATTTAAGTCACCTGAATGTGAGAAGAATTCAGCTCCATGTCCTTATGCCCACTCACAACTCCTATTTGATTCTCCTCTCCAAACCAGGAGACACTGCGTCTACCTGACGGCAAATCCACTATCCCTCTGCATCTTGTTACCTTACTCACACAAAGTTTAAGTCTTTAGGTGGCACTGGCCACCTTCCTGAAGGACCCGGAGGAAAGAAAGAGTCACGTGCATGTACCGCAGCAAGTGTAGGATCACATAATCATAGAATGGTTTGGGTAGGAAGGGACTTTTAAAGATCACCTAGTGCAACCTCCCTGCAACGATCAGGGCCATCTTCAATTACATCACGCTGCCCAGAATCCCACCCAACCTGACTTTAAAAGTCTCCCTCTCTGGAGCATTCACGACTTCTTTGGGAAACCTGTTCCAGGGCTTTACCACTCTCATCATAAAAATTTCTTTCTTATGTCCAATTTAAATTGTTTTTCAGTTACTCCTTGTTCTATTGCAACAGGCTCTGCTAAAAAGTTTGTCCCCATTTTTCTTATAGACACCTTCAAGTACCTGAAAGTCTGCTATAAGGTCTCCCCAGAGCCTTCTCTTCCCCAGGCTGAATAACTCCAGCTCTCTCAGCCTTTCCTCATAGGAGAGGTACTCCATCCCGCTAATATCTTCCTGACCCTCCTCTGGACCAGCTCCAGCAAGTCTATATCCTTCCTGTGCTGTATCAGCAATGCAGCACAATTGAGACCTTACACTGAAGGAAAGACACTGCTGCTGCTGCCATGGCAGTGCATACCCAGGGCTTGGAAATGTGTTGGTCTTTCATGGCAAGTGTATCATAGCTTGAGAAACTCTGGTCTGAAAGCTCAGCTACACTAACCGCGCTGAAGAGAGTAATACCAATTGTACTGTGAGGAAGTAGGAATGTGATAGGAATAGCGAAAAAAATATATACATACACAAGATGTTTAATGTTATATTGTAAGGGGATTTATTTTTTTCCAAAGCATTTCCTGAAAACAAAATTAGGCTCTGTTGCAGCCAGCATATTTCTATAATCTATTTTTGTCACTGTAGACACTGAGGAGAACAGTAAGGCTGTCTAACGTTCCCTGCTCTATTGACTCGGCCTGAGTCTTTTGGACCCACTTTATAGACACATGCAATGGGTGATACTTGATTTGATGCAATGTTTCTTTTGACCAAGAAATCAGAGATCTAAATCTAGGTTACAGAAAGCAACATGAGTTGTTACTGTTCAGGTTTCAATTGCTGAACACCAGGCCAGGTTGTTTTCTGTGTAACTGAGACATGAACAGCCTCTCATGTGGAGGGCATTACATGTCTGGCATATAGGTACTAACTTACCTATAGTTTAGTTCCCCATCCTCTAAGGTAAAAAATTATTTGATTAATTCTCAGGACTACTGTTTGGCTTCATATATGAAGCATTTTAAAATTGTTACATAAGAAGATTCATGCATATGTTATTTTTTTTTTTTACAGGGCAGCAATAATTACTGACAGAACTGTATCAGTAACATTTCAGCACTGATTGCTCCTACAATTTATCAGTTTTTTAACTGATTACTTGTGAATGTAACAGCAATAATAGAACACTGAAGCCAATATTTTTTATACATCCTGTGTAGTATTTTGGCAAATATAATCAACCTACTTTATCATATAAAAGTAAGTGCAAAACACAAAAGTAGTTTATTAGAGTGTTTATTTATTAGCAAGTTTTTCCTGGGCCTGGTAGTTCTGACAAAAGCCATCCTTAGATCCTCTTTCATTTGCTTTGCTTTGAAACAGCACATGAACAAAATGGGAGTGTGAGCTGATGAGGCAGGTTTTGTTTCATCAAACTGAGTCATACATGTGAACTCAAAGAAAGAAAGAAGGCAACTTCTCCCATTCCCAGTATTGTTGTATGCTTTCACAAGCAAGACTTTGCAAGATGTAATAAAATAAACAGATTGTTTTTAAACAGATGTTCTTGTGCTGGTTTGCATGGGAACAGCTGATATACGAGGGAATAGTCTAAGACATGTTGCAAAAATAATATTTAAATTGGAACAAGTGCTCTTGTGATTTACACCTAATGTTGCTCTCACTCTAACAGACAGCCAAATGTTACAGAGAAAATATCCAGTGTGTGTTCTAATTTTGAAGCAGCACAGATTTGTAGAGAGAAATGCATGAAGGGTGCATGAAACCTTCTTGAGTTAGCTTTACGATGCAGTTAAATGAGTTGTATGTAATAGGGTTGTTGATTATAACTTTCAAAAACAGCTACTCTCAAACTTTTAAAAAACCATATATATTTTTAGTAAATAGCCTGGCTTTAAGACTAGGCTTTTCAAAGGTGTCTAGGAGAAATAAATTTTGAATTCATTTTGAGTTTGACTCCTAAGCTACCATTCAAAAACCCTGATCCAACAGGGCCCCTGGGAGTTCAGAGCACAAAGCACATTGCTGTATCAAATTTTATGTCAGCTTCTAAATGTCTCACTTACTACACTAACTCCTAAAGCTGCACTCCAAAGAGAGATGAGAATCTACCAAATGGGAAACCAGTGCTGGGGACATTCTGAGGAGTGGTGAATCAGTGATAGGGAACACCATAAGCGTGAGAAAAACTCGTCTCACAGAAGACAGACGTGTAGGTGAGCACAGGATGAGTATGAAATTCTAGACTGAAAGCAGGATAGCTATTCCTGTGGGTCTTCTGTTAAACTGGAGGAAGAAAATGTGCCTCAGACAGGGCCATACTAAATGGAAGGACACACCTGTTTCCCACTGGCTCCAGTCCGTAGTGCTGTGGGGTGCAATTCAGCATGCAGAAAACCTTATTCCAGAAAAAGTGATGCTTAGGCTGGAGACAGGCTGTGGACTAAATGTGATACATGATCTGGCAGAATTATTCAGATGGGTTCACAGTGCAGGGGAGTAGTAGAGAGGAGTTAAACTTCCCCAATAGGGTTTCAGTAAGGGATGATCTAAAAAATCCCATCCTACAGTTCGTTAGAGTGCTAGTAAACAAAGTAAGGCATAAGCATATAAGTATTTATAGCTTTTATTTCATTTCAGAAGACCATTTCATATACCATGTGGTATTTGTGCTCTGTTCATATATGTGCTCAAAGTTTGGTGTGATGGGCGGTAGTATAAGGGTCTAGAATAGAAAAAGATAAGAAAAAATTAGAAATGGTCTGCACTGAAGCAAAGGAGAAAACTTCCCAGCTATATTTTATGAACTCATACATTTCTTAGAGCTCTGCAAGGGGCTTTTGTAGAGTCTGACGTAGGGATTAGGTCTGATGGCAGGTCCTAGCTGCTACCAAATCCCTCAGTGGGTCACAGAATACAGTGATGGCTACCCTCGATTCTAAGGAAAATTTTTAATAATACCTCTAGACTGACTAGGGCAGCATATGATGAAAATGCCTGGGCCCTGCCAGTATGGAGCCAAACCAAACATACATAAGCCTGGGATACCCTAGAGTTGATTTTATGACCAAACTTCCAAATAAAACTCTAAATATAAAAACTTCCCTTTCCCTTTTTAAAAAAAACTCGAATGGACTTTTTAGGAGAGAGAGGATAAAATTGTAAGTGGAGAAAAAATGTTGTATTATCCTTTAGCTAGACGTCTGGAAATCACTCAGCCCTCAAGAAAATCTGGAGGGGCCAGAGATCTGATTCCTTTATCTTCTTTATCCACACATCTACTTCATATAAATAAAAATCAAAACTTAAATTCTACCTTTGAAGACACAGAAATATATTCCAAATATTTTCTGTTGCCTTTGTTGTTTGGCAGGAAATGACAACCTGGGATGAATTTATCTTTCCAGCCTGCACTAGTCTACAGTTTGCAACAAAACTGATTTTTGTTTGTTTTGATTTTCTTTTTAAAGCAGGGATTTCTCAGGAATGTTGGTGATTTAAATGGCAAAACATTTGGGCCCATTTTGCTTCCTACTTTTTCCTCCTTAGCCTATAATTCTGTACGATTGCCACCAGATGGCCAAAACATCCAAGTTCTCTCTGGACATGGTCCTCCAAAGCCCATTCAAGAATGAGAGAGAAGGTAGAATTTGCCATTTGATCTCTGGCTTTGTCATAACCTACGCTAAGATACAGGAGGTTTTTGCATACTGGTAGCACTCTGGATTTATATAATTACTCCATATCTGAACAGTGAGGGCAAAAATGTTAGCAAGGAACTGTATGTCTTTCATATGGACAATATTTTTCCACATTATCCAGAGGACAAAAAGCTGCTACCCAATTCTTATATTTGTTCCCAATCCTTTCTTTGGCCTAACTTTGTAATTCAAGTGTCATCTCAGGTCAATTAATTTTATATTATTTAACATATTACGTGCCAAAGAGAGTTTCCTGTAAAAATACTCGTGCCTACATTCTCATACAAAAGTATAAGGTCTTTTAGGTACAGTTACAAAATTCGAAAGAAAGAGTGTTTGAAGCTAAATTTTATTTGTATATGGAAATGCATCATCTTTTAGTGCTGGCCAAAATAAACCTCCCAGTGAGAGTGCAGTAAAAATTGTTCTTGAAAAAGGCTCTTTTGGATTAATCTATAATAAAAAAATGTAGAAGAACAAAAGAACACACGAGGAAGAAATGTGCCAATGAAAGAGCTCTTGGCAGAATTCAGCTCTACTAGTTTTCTCAGGTTGTCTTCATTTGGTGTTACGACCAGACGAAGTGTGAATATATGCCACTGTTCACCTGGGGTTCCAAGCTCCTGAATCACTCCCACTGGGGACTTAGGCACAGTGTGCTGCAAGTTGCCTCCAAGTCTCTTCCTCCAAGGTCTTGTGGAAACAGAAAAGGAAAGAATAGGACCAGGAAGGGCTGGTGGGCTTCTGAGTGTCATCCTCACCCGGGATCAGCAGAACAGAATATGACTACTGGGTCATCCGTATTATCACTGGGTAAAAGGCCTATTAGGTGAAGCTTGAAAAATCTATGTTTCATTACTGAATAACTTGGGGGACTCGGGAGACTGAGAAGAAGAGGAATTTTACATAGGCTCCCTCTCAAATCACTGGTGATAAACTAGATTCCTCTTCTGAAAGTCTACTGTCTCTCCATTGACTAGCAATGGAAGACAAGGCAAAGAGCCTGATATATCCTTCTAAGCTCCTATATAAACACTGAAATTGGGTCATATAAACACCTCATGTGGACATGCTGGTCTATTGCTATATGATATCCTTTCTCATTCATCCTTACCTCATGGTTAAATAATATTTAGAGCTCTATGTTTTTAAGGGCAAAGAGCGGTGTCTTGTCCTGGAAGAATTTAGTGAGGTGAGTAAAAGACAGTGATGATAAGGTTAGTTCTCAGCAGGGTTTCACATCCGTGTTTTTCTGTTCCCCAAGGAAAATGTTGCATCTGGTGCAGATGAAAAATAGCAGTGAAGTTTCAATTATAATATCTTTCTTTGACTTTAAAAATGGTGCCTTAGTCATAGGTCTGATTTCTGTTGTTTGCATTTTGAATCATTTCTACTTGGTTTGCTGACAACAATAACATTTTGCTACATTTAATTTTCTCAGAAAAATATGAAAGAAAGAACTTCAAATTCAGTTCTGTCTTTTTGTTCCCAAATTTGAGATGGTGAGGAACCTATTTTGTGTCATTATAATAAGCAGCAGTTTCAGCTGCTTATTTAAAGAAATCTGATTTCCCCCTTGCTTTCCTACAACAAAATTGAAGTGGTACAAAATTACTCTAGTCACTTAATTTCACATAAGAGATTTCAGTAACAGTTATGATGCTGGAAAAAAAATCAGCATAATTTAAAGAGTCTAGAATCTAGGGATTATTGAGAGTACCGGAAATACTAGGGACAGTATTTCTGCTTAGGAAAGTGTATCATTGCTTCAGAAGTAATTGGTTTTTATTAAGCATGAGGTCTCATACTGTCTTTAGCAGCAAAATTATACCTTAAAAATGGGGGATGATATAATTTTTACTATAGCATTTTCTGCTAGGCTGTATAAACACAACATTTCTGCTACACAAGATGATCACTTTGCTGTTCCCTTATGTTTTTTTCCTAAGTTTAAAGGACTTAAATCTTTAGGCCCCAAGAAACAGATTTTCATCTGAAAAGAAAAATAAGAAATTAATACAAGCAGCATAAGTCCCACAGACTTGTGAACCTTCTCTTAGCTGGTCTTCAAAAAGCTTCTTGAAGTCTGTATTTTCCTTACAATTTCAGAAAGAAATAATATCAGAACATCTTAACTGAAAATCACTGCAAAGAGTAAACTTTTGGGGAAAACGTTCTTGAAATGAAAACACAAATTGCAGAAAGAGTCCTTACAAATAGGTCTTAGGTTGACTCAGAAGATTAATGAACTGTTTGGTAAATACAACCTCAGTCTGAGGATGCTTTTTTCACAGGTTCATGGCTCCAAGTACTGGTATTAGTTTGGGATAATTGTATTTTTCATATTTTAACAAATACATGTGCTAAGTCCGTTACAGAGTGCGTTTAAACTATCTTGTCAAGTAATTTTCAGCTTTTGAAGTAACAAAGTTGCAATTAAGTACCAAAATAAGAGCAAAACCACCTCTTTCTTACTGACACTCCCACAGGTGTGAGAGCAACAGCACTAAACTTCAGTAAGGTAAACTGATGAGTGGTGAAAGACTCGGGTTTCCTCTGATTCAAAGAGAGATGAAAACATGAAAGAACAGAAGAAATAGTTCTTAGTGCAAAATTTGGTGTGACAGAAATTTTATTTGTCTCTTTTTTCAGCTCACAAATACCCTTTTGTTACTTTAAATTACCTATTTAGAAACATTTTAGAATGAAATGACAAGGAGTATTTCCAGTTAATCTTAGTAAAAGGTTGGTATTTCTCCTTAAGCCAGTTCATGCGTCATACTGCTTTCATTTGTCCAACTGCTAATATAAACGATGATCTGTTGAAGTGTATCTCTCTTGGCAAGGTATTAAACTGGCAAGGACTTCTGGACAGTTGCATGCATTTACTTTATGAACAAGTACACCATTCTGTGTGCCACTACTCCTTGCATTGCATTAAAAGGTCCTGCAAATATGACTTTCTGAGGTATTTAACAAACAAAGGGACACAAGATTTACAGTGATTGTGGCTTCTGTTTTGTCAGGGTAGATAAGTTTCTTTAAAAATTTCAAGAGAGAAAAATCAAGCTAATTTGAGCGTGAAGAAGGGAATGAACAGACTCCACCTCATTTGCCCTGTACCGTATCTAAACTTAGTGTAAACATCTGGAATGAAATCATGGTCACATTTAATAACTTCACATCTTTCAACTTCAGTGTAGCCCAGACAGCATCATTAACATACAGCCGTCTCTGCTCTTAGAGAAAAATTCTGCTAGCACTAATTATGCTGAGTTGGCAACTAATTTCAGGATAATTTCCCGTGAATACAGCTGAGGGACAGCAATGTATATTTTGTGGAAAATCTTTTGGATCTGTTTATTTACTCTGACTGACAATTTGCCCCACAGGATGGAAGTAGATGCAAGATCAGATCCTGACTGACAAAGATTGAGGCCTGTATCAGGAACAGACTATTTGTATGTGGATGTTGTACCTTGCTTTTACTCTCTCTTTTTAATCTTTGTGTTGATTGAAGACTATTCTTAGAAAATTGGACCTTTTTCATGTCTTGGAAGATAAAATGTTACATCATATATTGGATTAGTCTGTGTTTACTTGTACAGATTATTTTGTTATGGAGAACACTGAAACTGCAAAGAAAGAAAATGCAAAAACTTACTTTTGCATTCTTAGTGCATAAGTGTCTGCTTGGTTTTCAGCCTATTATTTCCTGCTCCTATGCTGTAGCATTTTTACTTTTACAGCTTTAAAGAATCATGATGAAAATCTAGGAGTGTTTTTCTGAATATGTACGTTATTTCGAATGACGTGTTAGAATGGAAAAGCTCCTAAGAAAAATACTCATAAAATCTCATTTTGTATGTCACTATATTTATGACACCACAATTCACTGATGGCACAGTACAGTGATTATAAACATAGCAGAAAGAGCTTAATCATTCCCATCAGCAGTTATTTCACTCATCCTCACATGTCCTTAAATGTCCCACCTTTAAGCTGACGGAGCACAAATTACCAGTGTTGTGCCTACTTGTTGAGAAATGAGGCCCTTGACTCTACAATGGGCTGCTCAGCAACTTGTAACTCCAGAATTTAAAATAACTAAAGGAACCTGTGTGGTCATGTAACTCCTGCTATAAGGCTTTTCCACTTCTAGAGAAAGTGCACAGGCATGAAAAAAGGTTCAAAATAAAATTAAGCAGAATATAAAATCGTGATTTAGCTAAATGCATTTGTTCTGGCACATCAGACCCAGCATCACTTTGGAGGATCAGATTTTCCTATAAAATTTGAAACTGAGTACTTGACTAAGTGTAGTCAGTAAAGATCACACTGAACTCTCCAAAAAAGTGGAGTTATTTTCTTGGATGTTTTAATTGCATTCTAACTTGGATAGTTAGTATGTATTCAGCTGTCTTCCATTTCCCCCTGATTGACAGGAAATGCTCTAGTTTTTAATCTGTTGGTTTGGCATTTTTCTGTTTTGCTTTGTTTTTTGTGTTTTTTTTTTTTTTTCCCCTGCTGTGATCTGCTAGAAGTATTTTGCACTGACAAGGGCACAGTTGGATTTGGCACATATTGACAAAAAATTGGTTCAAGATAATGGTTGTGCATTGTCAAGTTTATATTTGAGTTTAGTAGGCTAATGAAAATAAGATACTCATCTTCCTATTTGTACATGGAGTTTGCACCTGCCAGTAACTGTTGGCCAGTATCTGACTTTCTGGCAGGTCTGGTTGCTTCGAAATATGCCGGTATCTGACTTAGGATTTTTAGTCTCACTAATTTGCAGTGGTTTTCAGGTGTTGTGGACATCTTTGATGAATTGTTTTTTTTCTACTAGGTTAAGGCAACATAGTTGCATTTGTGATCTGCCAAGTATTACTGAAAGTCCCTCTCAGTTGAAGTAGAGTATGAAATTTGCTTAAATAAAGGCTCTCTTCCCTCTCTAGTGTATTGACACTGACCATGATCCATCAGTTTTGTACATGGTGAAGGTAGAGTCAAGTTGTAAAGCATTTTTAAGATGAAATTTTTGATCTGAGGCTCTCCTTTCCAAGACTTTCTGTTAAAATACACATCACAGTTCTTAATTTACATTGGGATAGATCATATCCTAAAGTCAATGTTCCTCCCTTGTGTTAAACAACTCTTGAGGGTGAAAGTAGATGAAAAACCAACAACATTTTATATAGGTATGAATTAAGTTACAATTTCATCTAGCCTTGGAGCTGTGTTGGAACATTTTGAGACCATGAATGG
This sequence comes from Campylorhamphus procurvoides, assembly GCA_013396655.1. Lineage (NCBI taxonomy): Eukaryota > Metazoa > Chordata > Aves > Passeriformes > Dendrocolaptidae > Campylorhamphus > Campylorhamphus procurvoides. The sequence goes on along the minus strand of WBMV01003601.1, from coordinate 317,774 downwards.
TGCCTATGGCTTTAGCTTTCTCCATATGTACTAGATGAGCAAATGTTGTCTCTCAGCAGGAGACTCATCACTAATTCTTTAACTTCTGCCTCAGCAATTCTTGTTTATTTTTTTTATAGCAAATACTTGCTCTACTTTTTCTTTTAGAAGAAAAAAGATGTTCTGAAAGACATAAGTATATAGGAGTATATCATCGAAGGATTGGAACTGTTGTAATCAAGGAAATTCAAGATGTAGCCCCAGGTACAGATGGAAACTATTATATATGGATTATACTACCTCAATTATTTAATATGCCAGCAGAACTTTCAGCCTTGCATAGGCAGCCTAGGTGTGCCCTTCCAACTTTCTTTACATCACTGTGTTCTTTAACATATCCAGTGTCAGCTATGAAAAATGTAGGGTTCTGCAGTCAGTGGAAATGCCTGATTTCAGGGACAGAAAATCTCAACAGGAGGAGGACTGAAATAAGAGTGGCAGCTTTTCAGTGCTGAGAGAAACTAATCATGTATATGGCTCATAAAACACTTGATAATCCTCCTGGTTTAGGGTCATTATGCAGTATAAAATAGTTATTAGCAAATTAATAAAAATAACACACACAGAAACTATGCAATCAGAGTTCAAATGAAACCCCAGTGTAATCAGTGGACCTTAATTGATTTCATATGAGCTGTTTCTACCTCCACGTTTGTTGACCTTAGTAATTTATGTGAGTGCTTGAAATAATTTTGTGAAATCACTCTGATTAACACTATATCAAAATGTCTGATAAAATAATGACTTCATTTTACTAAATTAAAAGGATTTTAACATCAGAATTTATTTTATCAACTTGAACTTTGATGAGGAAAGGAATGTAATTTTCTTACCAAAAGATCAGCATTGTTGTATACAGCTGGAAAAAAACATTCAGAAGGGCATCAAAGAAAAATATTGTGCTCTGCCTTTTGTTAATACAGAATGTGGAATTCCAATTTGCATTTGCATCACTTGGCAAACCTGCTGAAAAAACAAACTCAACACCACCATCCCTCTTTTTTAAAATATTTTGTCTAGTTATATTACCAGAGATCTTTGTCAGAGATCTTTGCTTGAGGTCAAAGAGGCCATTGTATGCCTGTATTCATAAAAGTGTAAATAATCTAACAGGACATAGAAGATTGACATGAGTTGAAGGTGCCTCCTTTGGTCTTTGCCAGTTCCTTACAAATTGAATGCACATGTGTTTAGGGGAAAACTACTGAAGAAAGGGATGGTCTTAAAATGAAGCAGAAAAAGAGTTGCCCTTCCAGGGACAATAATTTTAATCCAGGTGCTATAAATAACTGAAATGCATCTCTCCTCAAATCTTTTAGCCCCAAGGGATAAAGTGCCACAAAATTAGCTGAAACAAATTAACAATAAAAAGTACATATTTTTCCAAGTTCAAGCTTTTAATTCAGAATCAAGATTGATAAAACTGTTGCCACCATATGCTCAGAAGCAGGAAATGCCTTTTACCCATCCTGTCTGCCTCATAAGGTATGACTTCTCCTGAATCCTTCCATTCAGTGCTTAATTGAGAGGTAAAAAGTGCCATTTATCCTTCTTCCCTGAATGTTCACATCAAGGTGCTGCAAACTTTTAAAAAGTCATTGATTCCCCCATGCTTTGCCTAAAATGGAAATAGTTCTTTGCAGCTTTTTAAGTAGATCACAGTACTGAGACTTCTTTTATCAATTTTAAAAAGAAACATAGAAAGAGATATGAAAGTTCTTTAATATAGAAGGACTCAGTTCAAATGTAGCACTATGCATTGTTTGCTTTCTATATGGTGTCCTTTCCACCTCTTTGTTGAAAGTAAGGCTTTTATATATTGCTAAGAAAACATTTTGTGAACCACATTTGGTCCAGGGGCTGCATATTTCAGTTTATATAGAAAATACAAAACAAATAAAAAAGTTGATATACCTAGGATTCAAAGTGATTGGGGTATCTGCACCAAAAATGTCAACATTCAGGGATAAACTCATGTAAGGCAAAAATTCCACAGGTAACTGATATCAAAAATTTGTCTGATGCTAGTGGTTTTTGTTTTGTCTCCATGTCACTAGGTAGGGCTGGAGTTGCTTGAAAGTCTTATAACAGCACTTTTTAACAGAAGACAATATTTAACTATAAGTAGGAAAAGGAAAATATGAGAGTTGTTTCTTCTCGTGTAAATCTGACATCTTGCTGAATATTGTTATATTTTTCACATCATAGTGGCTGTTGAACCTTAAGGAAGCAGATGAAATGGAAGAAGGAAAGTACATAGAGCACAAGCTGCAGACAGCTATCCTGAACACATCTACAAAGGGGAATTCCTCATCTGAAAGGCCTGTGATTGCTTATCTTATCCCTACACAAGAATGACTAAGCAGGGAAAATATTACCTCAGAACTAGACAGAAAATTGAAAACTTTTTGATTACTAATCTTTCCTTGGAGGAAAAATTACCCAGTTTACATGAATCTGCTCTTTATCATAGGGCATAAAGTACTCTGTAAAAGATAAGTGTTCATATTTCTCACCATCTTTGTTTTAAGCACACCAGGCTAAACTTGAGTCACAGGAGCCAAACAGAATCTGCAGAGTTGCATTTTCCTCTATAAAGATGTCCTTTAGATGGCAACTTCACAGGATATAGTTGTATCTGGAGAAGTACTCAATTTTCTCACTGACAACTAGTAAATGGGAGTGATGTTTTAAATTTAGAGTTGTTCAAATGAATGATTTTTAATGTCATTTGACAACTTTGGACAAAACGAAATTATACCACATTGTGAGCAAATGATTTTACCCAGTCTAAAGCATAGCACTGAAAGCATAGCATAGCAGGCTGTTCAAAGGTTTTGGGAACCAAAACATAGAAATCATGTCAGAAATCAGAGTAACTTGACCTAAGTACAAAGAGAGTTAATGAGTTCTTCCTAAAATGGAAAGAAGCCTTCTGAAGATAGAGGGTTCTTTCCCCTGGGTTCTAGTGTCATAGGGTTGAGATGAAGTTCAAACTCAGACAAAGTCAATATCTTTGACCTTCTCTCAGCAAAACAAACACTAGTAGTGAGTGTCAGTAACAGTTCAATAGCAGTGAATGTTTTTCTTAAAGGACACGGTAGAGTCAGAGACTTTGCTCTCCCTTTCTGAGGGTAAGTTTGTTCCACTGCTAGAAGACTTCTCTTTAAGTCAGGTGAGAAACTGAATGATGACAATGTATTAAGTGTGGCAAGACCAGCTCCATGGACACGGGAGATGAAGAAGGAAGGATTTGGATCTCATGAGTCCTGTAGTTACTGAATACAAAAGCCAAGTTCTTCCCTTATGACTGTACATCATGAAGGAGGAAAATCTTCTGAGAAGTTACCATTCCACACTGATTGCCCATCTACCTTTTCTTTATCGTGTGCTTAAACAAATGTTTCTTCATGGTGAGCTTTATTTATGAGTTTATAAAAATTTTTGTAGAATTTCGTCTATGCCATCTGTCCTTTTTGCTATTCACCTGCTACCCTTAATCAATTTTACTTACCTTTAATCACACTTTTTGCTCTCTATCTCCTTGATTTTTTATTATAAATCTTTCAGGTAGATCTTCTGAAACCTTTATAAGCCTTTCCTTTCTAAGATTTTGATTTACCTTTTCATTTAGCAAAGAGGAATCACCTTTCTCACAACTGACTAAATTTTGACTGTTTTCTAAAATTTTGGAAATATTTTAGCCTTTTTTTCCTCCCTTATATTTCATATACAGTGATGATTTGTGCCTGTGCATCTCATTTATGATGTATAATAGCTTCCTCAAATGGTTGTTCCAATCTCAGGAGACTATCTCTGTATTAACTCTTGACAAAGGCAGAACTAATGACAGGGGGTGCTGCTGCATTCAGTTCTGCCCAGTATGGCAAATGATGTCTTCATGATTAGAGTATTTCTAATTATTTCTTTACAGCTTCAGTCTAGACTTTTCTAAAATAAAACCCCGTCCAAAAACAGGACACAGTTTAGGGATATACCTGCTTTCATACTATATGGAGCCTTTGTTGTTTCTTGGAAACAAAACCTCTTTCCTGCTTCACTTTTCTTTCGTCTTACAGTCTCTTTGAAACTGCCATTTTTGACTTCATGTTGGATATTCCTGTGGGGTTATGCTTTACAAGTCCACTACTGTAGTAGTATTGTCTTGCTTTTCTTCCAAGAAATTCATCTGGCTTTGTTCTGCTATCATAGACTAGCTAAGGCTGGAAGAAGTCTCAAAGCAGGGTCAGCTCTGAGCTGAGAGCAGGTTGCTTCGGCATTTCGACAGTGGGTCTTAAAAGCTTCCAAGAACAGAGATTGTCCAAACTCACCGAGAAATCTGTTTTGTTGCTGTGCTGTCCACATGAAGAAAAAGGTTCTTAATATATTATGGTTAACTTCCTGTTTCTGCTGAGCACCACCAAAGGTATTGGCTCCATCTGCTCAGTTACCTCCTCACAGCTTCTGCCAGACTGCTGTCCAGTCTTTCCTAAGGCCATTTCTCCTCCAGGCTGAACAAGGCCTATTCTCAGCTTCTTCTCAGGGCAAATGTTCCAGCCCTTGATGACCTCGACAGCCCTCTGCTGAATCAGTCCATCTTACTGGTGTCTTGTATTAAGTGGGGTGTGTCTGAGGAAAGTGGATGCACTACAGTATTCTAGACGTTGCCTAAAAACTGCCAAGGAAAAGTGAATAATTGCTTTTGCTAATACATCCCAAGAAGCCTTTGCTCTGAGGACACACTACTGGCTTATATTAATTTTGTCTACCAAAGCCTCGGGTCCTTTTCCATGGAACTGCTCCCTGCTGGTATCCTAGTAGACCCAGCTTGCATGAGAGGTTTCTTCCCAGCTGAAGGATTTAGCATTTATCCTTGACAGAGATCCTGTTGGCTCATTCCTCCACCTGTCTATCATTTTTCCAAACTTTTTCAGCTTCTAAACTTCCAATCAGTTAAACATCATAGAGCTTCTGTGCACCTTCTGTGCAACTGGCATTCAGCCTCTCTGCAGGGTCTCTGTCATCTTCCCAGACACTGTGTACTCTTATAATTGTTCCTCATCTCCTTAATGTGGCGACCAGACTCTTCAACTAGTGCATGGCTGCTGCAAATGAGGACATGGTCTCCCACCATGTCAGCCTGTAGGTTCTTTTCAGAGCCCTACTTGGATACTTCAGACAGAGCTGGGGACAGTGCCTTATGTGCCAGTGCCAGTGCCACACTGGGTTCAGTTACCAGCTTTCCTCCACTCCACAGCTGCACAAATTTCTTTCAGAGCCTGACAGTTATATGGGTCTCTTTCTAGCACTAGTCGAATGGCTGCTTGACATTCCCAAATCAGGAGGCAGCCAAGACGAAAGATGTACGCACCTTTTAGCATAAATAGTTGACATAAGTATTTAGCAGCTGCTAGATTTGGTAGAACAAAAATTGTGGAGTAGCTACCCTTCCTCAGCAACAATTACTTCAAAGTTCATAAAATACATCCTAGAAGTCCCTAAAGATGTTAGAAGGTCTCAGAAGATACAGAAGAAGAGTCTGGAAACTACTCTGTAAACTACTGTGTCTGTTAGCTTCAGCTTTGTACATTTTAGCAGATTTTTTAATCTGCTAAAATCATATTCTCCTAGCAATCTCATTCTCCATTTTGGGTCTCTGATTCTTATTACAATTCAGTCTTGAATTAGGGATTCCATAAAACCTCAAAATTATATGTTTAACTTGAGACTCTCAAATCTGTTGTAAATGTTTGAAAAGTTTCATCTTCTCTTTAAGTTTTCATAGGAAACTGATATCTTTCAAAAGGCTCTTCCTCTCTAGGAGTTTTGTTTTCCAGAATATCTGTAGTATAAGCTGATAACTGTCATTTCACTTTTCTGGAATAATAAATGCTTCTCATACCTCTGGCCCAACAGTACATATATAAAAGGAAAATACCTTCTGCTTACCTTCTTTTTAATTTTTAAGTTGATTTATTCGTCCTTATGAAGAGATGAAATCCATGCTCAACGTTTCTGCTACATTTCTAAGGAATTTTTACTGCATTTAATGTCAGATGATGTGAAAATATAATACTGAGCAGGTTAGCAACATAAAAATAAAAATGTTGTGAAGGTAAGAAATAGACATCTAAGCAGACCTCTATCACAAGAAAAAAAAATTAAAATTGCAATACTCGCACAGTACTATATTCTACCCCAGGCCTCAAAAGATTATCTGTTTAGTGCAAATAGGTGAAATAGAAAAAAAAGACAGAAGGACAGTCAGAGACACAGATTTAGGCTCTTGCCTGAAGCTGTAAGCAGCAAACTATGTAGCCCCGAGCTCCAAATAAGACCAGCAACCGATCCAGAAAAACTGATGGTGACATTTTCTGCTTCAAATGCAGTGAACTAATCACTAAATCCCATTGTCTTCAAAGTAAATATTTAGAAATTTTTCACCTTTTAATTTAGTTTCCTTAAGCAAAATTAATTTGGGCATATTCAGGTCAAACATAATTAGAAGGTCCTTTTACTTGCAGAATTTGCATATGAAGGAAGAAGGTGAACAGCTTTCCAGGTTCCTGAAGATAGCTTCCTGACACAGCTGGTGAGGGAGTCAACCAGGGAAGGCTGCCCAATGGACCTGTTGTTTTTGAACAGAGAAGAACTGGTGGGTGATGTTATGGTCAGAGGCCATCTTGAGCACATCAATCACAAAATAGTTTTTAGTTCTCAGGGAAGTACAAAGGGCGAACAGCAGACTACCACCTTGGACTTCGAAAGGTCAGACTCTGCCTGTTCAGGAGACTGGCTGACAGAGTCCCTTGGGAGACAGTCCTGAAGGGCTAAGAAGTTCAGGAAAACTGGACAGTCTTCAAGAAGAAATGCTAAAGGTACAGAAGCAGGCCATGCTCATGTGCTGAGTGATGACACGGTGGGGAAGATGATCAGTCTGAATAGGGACTTCAGCTGGAAATCAGGAAAATAAGGAGAGTTTATGATCTTTGAAAGAAGTAGCTGGCAACTCAGGACTATAAGGATGCTGTGAGGTTAAACAAACAGAAAAGAGAAGGGACAAAGCTCAACTAGAACTTAATCTGGCTAAGGTATATAAAGAATAAAAAATAGTTCTATAAATATGTAGCACCAAAGGAAGGGCTAAGGAGAAACCCCTCTTAATGCCTTCTTTGATTCAGTCTTTAATAGCAAGACCAGTTGTTCTCTGGGTACCCAACCTCCTGAGCTGGAAGTCAGAGATCATGAGCAGCATGAAGGCCCCATTATCCAAGTGAACTGCTCCACCACTTAGGCACACACAGCTCTATGGGGCCAGATGGGATCCACCCAAAGGTACTGAGGGACTTGGTGGAAGCACTCACCGAGCCACTTTCAATAATTTACTAGCAGTCCTGGATGACTGGGGAGGTCTCAGCTAACTGGAAGTTGGCAATATATATGGCACTCATCTACAAGAAGGCCTGGAAGAAGGATCTGGCAACTACAGACTTGTCAGCCTGAGCTCGATGCCAGGAAAGGTCGTGGAACAGATCGGAACACCTTGAGTGCCAGGACGTGGCACGTACAGGACAATAAGGGGATGAGTCAGCCTGGGTTTATGCTCAACCAACCTGGTCTCCTACTATGAAAAGGTCACCCACTTAGTGGTTGAGGGAAAGGCTGTGGTTGTTGTCTATCCAGGCATCAGTAACACTTTGACACTTTCCCATGGTATTCTCCTGGAGAAACTGGCTGCTCAGAGCTTAGATGGGTATACTCTTCACCGGGTAATAACCAGATGGATGACTGGGCCTAGAGAGTGGTGGTGAATGGTGTCTGGTGTCTGGTCATGAATGGTGTTCACATGGCTCAGTGTTGTGGAACAATATCTTCATTGATGACCTGGATGAGGGAATCAAGAGCATCTTCAGTCAGTTTGTAGATGACACTACACTGAGCAGGAGTATTGATCTGAGGGAGGCTTCTTCTTGACCTGTGAAGGCTCTGCAGAGGGATTTGGACTGGTTGGATTGATGTACTATGGCCAGTTCTATGAGGTTCAATATGGCCAAGTGCCAAATCTTGCACGTGGGTCACAACAACCCCAGGAAGCACTACAGGCTTGGAGCAGGGTGGCTGGAAACCACCCTGGAAGAAAAGGACCTGGGGATGCTGATCGACACTGGCTGAATATGAGGCAGCAGTGTGCCCAGGTGGCCAGGAATGCCAACGAAATCCCAGTTTGAATTCAGAAATAGTGTGGCCAGCAGGACTAAGGAAGTGATTGTTCCCTGTACTCAGCACTGGTGAGGCCACACCTTGAATCCTCTGTTCAGTTTTGGGCCCCTCACTACAAGAAAGACATTTAGGTGCTGTAGGTGTCCAGAGAAGGACAACTGAGCTGAGGATAGGTCTAGAACACAAGTCTGATGAGGAGTGGCTGAGGGAGCAGAGTTTGTTTAGCCTGGAAAAAAGAAAGCTCAGGGGGGACCTTATTGGTCTCTACAGCTACATGAAAGAAGGTTATAATGAAGAGGGGGTTGGTCTCTTCTCCCAAGTAACAAATGACAGGACAAGAGGAAATGGCCTCAAATTGTGTCAGGGCGGTTTAGACTGGATATTAGGAAAAATCTCTTCACCAAAAAGGTGTCAAGCACTGGAATAGGTTGCTCAGGGATTTGATTGAGTCACCATCCCTAGAGGCATTTAAAAGACATAGGAACATGGTTTAGTGGTGGACTTGGCTTAGCTGGGTTAATGCTTGGTCTTGATGATATTAGAGGTCTTTTCCAATCTAAATGATTCTGTGATCTAAGATGAATCCTCTAAAGGTCAGGAGAAATACTGCAGAATATACACACCCATTCTTCAAAACTGGTGCCAAGTTGCTACATACCTTTCCATTATTTAAAAAAAAAACCTAATAAAAACCTGAAAGTGTTTAAAGAGACACAATGCTAGAATAAGTACGCGATTGGCAGTCGGCAAATGTTGAAGACCTACCCAAATATTATTCTTTTTCACTTCACTACTCTTCAAAGTTCTAAAAAGGATGTGTCAATCCAGCAGAAATGAAATATGAACTTCTGCACTTGGAGTGAGAAATGGTGCTTTTTTTAGTATTGGTATCAACTGGGTTTTTAAACTCCATTTTCAGTTATAGAGATGCTTAAAACACCATCTAGAGGAACTATAACATCAAGGAGCTATGAGACAACTAAAAAAAAAAAAAAGCTTAGGTTATGATGAGCCCACAAGAGAAGCACCAAAGATACTATTCTGGTGCTTAGGGAGATTTTGCTTTATAATTTATCTATTCAAAGGAATTAAGCATTGATGTATTCTTCTGTTTTCATTATGCTGGTTATGATAAGATTCCTAAGTGATGCCCAGAGTATTCAAATGTGACACAATAACCAATGTATGGAAAATGTATGCTTAATATGACAAGTACACTTAGCCTAGTAAATTCTTAACCCTTTTGCTTTTCTTCTCTGTGACCAGTGGTTTCTGCTGATGTATCAGTGAGAAGAATACTGATTTTATCAGTGCCTTAAAGTGTGTTAATTACCTCATTTCTAAGAAATGTTATATTATGACTGGCACAGCTCTTTAGCATCCACTCTACTCTGCAGTATTTTCTTGGCAAAGCAGAGTTCTTGATACATGTAATTAGCATTTCCTCCCATTATAAATAATTGTTCCTCATTTTCCCCTAATTCTTTTCTAAGCTATTGACATACTTCCAGTAACAAGAAATAAACCTGAAGAAACTGAGTTCTGAAGCACCTCTTGTGAGGAGAGACTGCAGAAGTTGGGCTTTTAGTCTAGAGAAGACTGAGAGGGGATCTCATTATGCAAATAAACATCTCAAAGGTGGGTGCCAAGAGGATGGCGCCAGATCCTTTCTAGTAGTGTCCAGTGACGGGATAAAAAGTAACGACCATAAACTAAACCACAAGAAGTTCCACCTCAACATGAGAAAGAACTTCTGTGCATTGAGGGTGGCAGAGCACTGAAACAGGCTGCCAAGGGAGGTAATGAAATTTCCCACTTGGGAGACATTCAAACCCCACAAACCCACATGGACACATTCCTGTGTAACCTGCTCTGGGTGACCCTGCCTTGGCAGCTGGTTTGACTAGATATCTCCAGAGGTCCCATCCAATCCTAGCAATTCTGTGATTCTGTGAAATTGTTTCACAAGCCTTCCATGTGTGAATTTTGTTACTGTTCCCAAACAATCCTGTGCCATAGGCTGTGAAGTATATTAAGAATACTAATGCTTGTGCTTGATGGAAGTTGTATTTTAAACTTGTTTCAAAAAATTTATAATGCTGAGAATATGATTGTCCATACTGTAATTGTTCTAACTTCTTTGTTTGAAGCTTTGATCTTTGGTGGAAATTTGATCTAGTACATTTTGATATACTGAATAAGATTCTGTTCAGGATAAAGACACCAAAAGTAGTGTGCATGCATAAGTTGAGTGTTTAAGCCCCCAGTGTAATTATGGTCAATAAAGCCAATGATGTTGAAAATTATTCAAGCAACCTTCCTGGGTGTGTGCCTGATGCAACTTGAGATCTCATCATCTTATCACTTGCTGTACTTCAGAAAGGCACAGCTATTCTTAAGTCTCATGGCTTCTTAGGCCCTTCATATCGCTGAAGCAGGCATCTCAAGTGATATCTGGGTATCTTAAATGAAACTAGAATTTTATGTTTAGGCAATGGAAAATCTACCTTGGCAAGCTGAAGTTATTTCTAGGCTACACAGGTCCTCAGCTGACATTACTTTTTCAGGAGCCTAAATAGTGCTTTTGTAGTTATAGTTAGTAGTTATAATCATAAACTTAAAACTACCACTAGAGGCCTGACTGGCTTATGATTTCAATCTCCACCTATGACACTGCTATAGTTGATGACACTTCTGTCACCACACTGCCAAAAAGAGGTAGCTATTGCCAAAGCATTCTTGAATGAATAATTTGTTTCCTCACTTCTCTCTGTGCTAAAATGGCCTTTTTTTTTGACTTTGAAGTACAAGTTATGACAGGAAATTTATCCTTTTTCCCAGGATGATCCAGATGTAGGAGTGGATCCATAGTCTAGGACTTGGCAGAGCTCAAGTTAAAGTACGGATCTCTCTACGTTAATCTTTAGAAACTAAATAGATATGCTACTTAGTTTCTCAGCACTTGTCTCTGTATGATGGCTATCAGTATGATGAAGTATCAAAATTACAAAGAAATATGAACGTGTGAGATTTTTTGAACTTTACTATGCCTGGTGATACATAACAAGAAAAAAATTATACATTTTAGATTTAAATTTTATGGATTAATTGTCTGCCACTACAGTTATAATATTAAAAGTATCTTGAATCCTAGGCAAGTATTTTCAAATTAGCCAGAAGTAAAATAAATTATGCTAAATATTTCAGGCTTAACCATCTGATATTAGCAATCAGCATAAAGTTATTTTGGTGTAAATATAGCATTCGTAACTCACAACAATTCAGCTATTATACATTCATAATTCATTTTCTAAAACAAATGTCACTCAGCATGATAAAGTTCATCCTACTTTGTTGGGCAGTGGGTAATCACCCATTACTCAGTCCAGAATCCAAGTAACACACTGCAGAAGAACCATGAGTATTGTGAGCCGTGACTTTTATTGTGTAATGCAGGTAAAGATGGTGTATTTCAAAAACTTATAACTTGATCTTTTTTACTCATGTCTCCCTACAGCCTCCTCCCCAGACAAATCTTATGCTAATATGTTGTATTGCCATTTCTGCTTTTCTCCCGTGTGTGAACACTGTTTCTGTGAAAATGTTGATACTTTCTAGTGAAGCCTTGAAATCCAGTTCCTTTTTCAGAACTGAATCTTTCAGAAGATAAACTGAGTTATTTTTCTTTCATAGTTTTCTCAACATTTGTTCCCACTCATGATTATATCTTTTCTCAGTAATGTCAGTAACATTTGCTGACATTAAGTACAAGAATTAGTGTCCTTTTTTTTTTTTTGCTTCCCTGGCTGCTCCATAAGTGTATTGTGGCCACTTTGGCTGGCACATTCTGTTCTTAATTAGTTTTACAGATATTTTGGCTCATTCCAAGGTCTCACTAATGTTTCTGTCTCTGGCCTGTAATGGTCTTTTGTCACTGGTCTAATTGTTCTCTTTGTCTTTTCTGAGTGAAGAGTCTTTTTTTTGTGTGTACGTTGCAGCCGGTTCCATTGCAGACATTACTGATGTTTTTTTCCTTCATTCTTCTTCATTTTAGACATTCCTCCCGTTGGCATGGACCTTCATGAGTACTTTAGTGTGGCTTCATTGGTCTTGCTTGCTAAATCTCACTGAATGTCAGGTGATTGACTCTTTCACAACTGAATGCACATGAGAATGTGGTTGTCTATGCTATCTTACTTGTCAAGCTTGAGAGTTACGATTGCTCTTTCACTATATACAAATGCTTATTTTTCGACAGTTTATCAGTACAACAGGCTTGGGTCAAGACACCTCTAAGGCCTTCCATGCTCACAATATACTTTTTGCGATAATGTTTGTTAGTATTGCCAATAACCTTTCTTTTTTTTTAATATTTTGTTGAGTAGTTACACTGCCTGCCTGTTGACATGGAAACAAATAATCAGGTGATAAGGCAAATAATTCTGTCATAAGCAGGTCTGTTCATATGGAAGTACAATTCAGTTTTACAGCTGTGAATGTTATGCCCATTTTAAATTTGCTTGTATATCTGAACTGTTCTGTATAGTGCCCTGTATCATAATAGCCTCCAGGTACTGCCACAGTGTGAATATAAGGAAATAATTACTGCAATCTAAAATGTCACTAACTGCAATCTAAAATATGACTAACTAGAAAAATCTACCTTATGAACTTCCTGACATGTTAAGCTGGTGTCTTCCCTTCTATAATTTATTGCAGCTCAGATTAAATCAAAGGACCTGTGGCCATTCAAAGGGGCTGAGGATTCTTATTGCATTCAAACAATGGGAGGACAGTTCTTGACATTAACATAAAAAAATATGCAATTCATTTCAGAAGAAAGAAAATTGGATGAAACAAATCATTCAACATCTAGTCCTGCAAAGACAAATGATGGGCTCAAGTTTCTTGTATAATCATGTAAAGCAATACCTCCAGCTCCAAGCAGCAGTTTTGGACAAGCTCAGTATACATATAGTAATGTTACTAGTGATGATAATTTATACTTACTTAGCACCTTTCATCATAAAGTACATTATCAAACAATAGTTATTTGAGCCTTACGACATGTCTGTAGAAGACTATTATCCCGTTGTAGAGATTGCTCAAAGAGATTAAATGGTTTAGGTTAGGCCACACAGAAAGTAAGTAGCAGAGCCAAAAGGAGAGCATGAGCGTTGGCTTCCTGCCCTATGCTCCAGCTACTGGACTGCACTTCCTTACTACTTAATTCCCATATTGCTCCTCTAATAGAGCTACTGCAACTTTTGAGCACTCTAAGTTTCAGTGTAATATCAAACCTGTTGTGTTTCTCTCTCCTAGCTCCTTTATGATGTCACAAAATATTGTAATTACACTTTTAAGGATCTCATTTTACGGATTGCCCCAAATAGCCTAGCCCTGGTGGGGGATCAGCCTGACATTGTATAGCTCTCATCTGCTGTCCCCAGTACACAATTGCTGGCTGCTGCTGCTGCTTCTCTCTGCTCGCTTTCGTCATGGTCTCAGTGTTATGCCCTTAGCTCTGCTGTGTGAGTGGCTGGACCCTTCTGTGCTTAAATAATTCCAGCTATAGGCTAGTTAATGGGAAACAGATGTTTCCCAGGCACTGGCGTGAGCTTTCAGTCTTGCTGCTCCCGCAGCTTCTCCTGGGCAGACGTTCAGGTAAAACTGCTACGGGACAGCCACGACCAGAGCGGACCGGGGCCGTGCCCGCGCCTCGGAGGGTGAGGGGGCGAGGGAGGAGGCGGCCGGGGCGAGCGGCGGGCGGAGCAGCGGCCGGGGCGGCTGCAATGAATGGAGCGGGGCCGCTCGCCCGCGCTGACCCTCGCCCGCTCCTCGGTGTCCCGTGGGGTGCGGGGACATCCCCGCCGCGCTGCCCGAGGGCCGTGTCGTGCCGTGCCGTGCCGTGCCGTGTCGGGGGGACAGTGGTGCACGGATTTCCCCTTTCCCCGGGACTGGGACAACAAGCTCAGGTTTGCAAACTGCGTGGCCGTGCGGGCTCGCGGAGCTGCGTAAAAACAGCGTTTCACCGAGCCACCACGATGCTCGGGTAATGAGGAAAGAAACAAACACGGAGGTAAAAGGAGGGAGAAAAAAAAAAAGAAGGTAGGCAGTACCGAAAAAAAGAGCGCTGCACGTTGCCCCTTTGTGCTCCAGCAGGCGGGGGTGTGCCTGAGCCCCCAAAGCACCCACCCTCCGGGGTGCCACCCAATGGCTGCAGTGTGCTCGGCAGAGCCCCTCCCGCCCACCCTGGCGGAGCGGGGACCCTCCGAGGCACTGCCCGCACTGCCTCACACAGGCTGTAACATATAAAGGCGCTTAGCAGCTCCCCTGGCCAGATGCTTCACAACCAGCAGACTCTAGTTCTTTAGGAGGTTGTAATAAGAGACACTGCTTCACAAGGGTTCATATCATCACATAGGAGAGTGCTATATATACTGGGAGAACAATAGACTGTTCTTTTATTCTTGGTATTATCCAGAGGTAAGCCATTCAGCTCCATAAGTTTACTCTGCATGCAGTTTTATCAATGCTCAGCACATTTTGCTGAACTTAAGATTTGAATGCTATTTGTAAGATGTCCTTTCATGCTTTATATGTTTTCTGCTGCCTACGAGTTTCTCTGCCACATTGTGTCAAAACAATTCTTGCCTATGGGATGAATTAGTGTAGGATAGCCTAGGATAGCCTAGGAAGTATTTTTTTCACTTTCAGTGGAAAACATGATATGAGGTTTCTTACAGTCTCCCCATTTAAGATTTATAGTGTGGTTTATGGACTGACCTGGTGTGGTAGCACTGTCACTGTTTCAGGACATGTAATTAATGGCATAATGATACTTCATTTTGTGTGTTTGTAGTAAGTACGCTATTATCACTGAATAGAGTTATTGAAAAGTGCTCAGCACCACGTGTTCTGACTGGATTGTTTTTATGATTGAGCTGACAGAATCACTTTTTCTGCTCATAGCCTGCCAGTTCACTTTGTCTTGCTGCCCAGATATACAGAATCACATCTTTGACATCTTCTTTTCTACAGATCTGTTTCTGCTGCCCTGACTTAAAGCAGAGTACCTCTGTGGCCTATCTCTCTCCTTTGGCCCCAAAATGACAATAATTGCTGCAATCAGTTGTACTCTCTTATTTTCCGTTCTCTGTGAAACAAGTGCATTAGTGTTACCCAACTCCACTGACCTATTCCTGTCAGACAATAATTTCACTGACATTGAGACGGCTTTGGCAGCTCATCTGGACTCTGCAAAAATTCCCAAAGCCAGGCGGAAGCGCTACATTTCACAGAATGACATGATTGCCATTCTTGATTATCATAATCAAGTCAGAGGCAAAGTCTTCCCACCTGCTTCCAACATGGAATACATGGTAAGTGAACTTTATTTCAGAATAAAACAAACTGTAAGTCAGTAATTTTATTTTCTTAAACAAATTGTGAGGGTTTAATTAAGTAGATAAATGTTGTCTATTATTGCTTATTAAAATGTCCCACCCTTACCTTTTTAAAGGTGCATTAACTTAAGAAAGCAAAAGCTAAATACTGTACTCTGAACCTCTTACTTGCCCTGTTCATTTCCACGTGCAGTCCCAATGAAGGTTCTGGGACCCAAGTAAATGAAGTGGTGAGTTAACTGCTTGTTGGCCTGAGGAACATTATGCAGTAACAAGGTGTGATCACAAGTTTTAAAGTGCTAATCATTATTAGCCTCATAGTTTTTGTGGACTACACTGAAAATCATTGCCCTGATGTGGGCAAAAAAACCCACAATAACTATTTGTAATGTCTTTCACACATAATAATTTTGGAAGCAATATGGTAAGACGGTATTTACAGAGTAATTCATCTGATGCACTGTTTGTCTCCTGTTTATGTGTTTTACTTACTGCACATGTTTTATATACACTTAATACCTTTATTTTCCATCAAATACAATGATGCTTTTAAATGTTTCTCTACTATGTAGGATTTCAGTGTGCTCAAAACAAGTTTGTGGCAGGCACATTTTCCTTATTATTGGCAAATACTTATTACATGATTTATCTGTTTCTGCAAGTATGATAGAAGTTATGTTCACTGTGATTTTATACTTACCACTGCTAGCTAAAGCCGTGTGTTTGCTATTTTGTGTTTCAACTTTGAACGCATTCATCATGTGGACCTCTAATGCTAAACATAGGTTGACCAACCAAAATGTTTTTAATCCTCTAAGTAAGGTATTCACACTGTTTTGAAAGCACAGACAAGTTGTATCAGCACCATAATAAATGCTTAAATTCAAGGAGTTTCGCATATGGCAACAGATGGTTAACAGGTTTCAGAAACAGGACACCATCAGCTTGACAGAAAACAGTAATAGCAATTCCTCCTTTATAGAAGCTAATGAGTAACAATTTGGACATGTTTCTATCACAGGTGTTATCTAAATCTGGATTTGATCATGTATCTGTTCAGCACATCCCAGCAGCACCTCAAAATGCTGAGTGCACTCAAAATATTGTAGAATGAAGACCATTGGCTGAGTTTGAAGTCTGGTTAAGTGGAAAGGTCAGAGACAGAAAAAACAAAGAGGTCAGAAGTCAAGCTCAGTCATCATTTTCATTACTATGCTCTCCACTGACATTTCCTTTGATTCTGCATAAATAAACTTTGTTGTAATGTCTGAGGGAATGGCAGCCTACCATGCCCTTCCTTGGTTTGTGTGTTTTAGAAATGTGCTCCTGCAGTTTGCTTAAGTGAAGCCAGCACCCTGTCGTATTCCCAAGGGGTTTGTAAGTACAGTGTTCTTAGCCTGTTTAGTAAAAATCCCTTTAAAACAGAAAGCAAGCTTCCTTGATTAAATCTATTTTAATGCACTCAGATACATAAACTGCCAAGATTTTATCTATATGAGTTGGGTACTCTGCAGCACCTTTGCTGCAGCGCTGACACAAAATCAAGATTGAAGTCATCTCTTTATGGCTTGCATGCTATTGTTTTCATTGCCTTTCTTACTATTGCTTTTACCAGCTCCAACCAGCCATAGGATGTGCCTGTGTTCCTGTCAGGATCAGCCCCACCAGTAGTCTCAAGTGCAAGGTTGGAGGCTTGCTTTCACGTTGGTTTACCAGTCTGAATGTACTCTGTGTCGTCATGCTATAGAATTCAGAGCAGGACTTTAGGCTCCATAGGTAATGATCTAGGGTCAACTTGAGCTTGGATCCCCAAGTGACAGCCAACCCCTTTGTCACCAATTCTCTTTCAAAACAGTAAGTTTGTGTGTCCCCTGTAACTACAGAGCAAAAAAAGCTCAATGAACAACATCACACATGGTGTTCTCTGCCATCTTTGTGGTCATGGCACCATCTATTTAAACTGTTTACCTCTGCGATTACAGAAGGGTTTTGGTGGGAAGGCCTGAAGATTACATAGTGCTGTAAACCATACCTAGACTGGAGACACCAGTATCAGCAATGCCCAGCTGAGTTTGCTTTGTCCATTCTTTGGTCTCTTAATAATTTTAACCTGTGACACAGATTCTGTGGTATCTTACAGAGACACAAGATTGCTGCTGCTATATATAAAAGATGAAGTGTCACTCAATACTCATTTTCATAAGTAAGACAGCAAACACATTGTCATTACCAACAGACAATATGCACTGTACTTGAAAGAACCTTACAGAGTGTGTGTTCCTATCCTGAATACTATGGAAAAGTGCAGGGGTAGAGAAGAAAATGGCCTTTTCCATTTTTCCTAACAATGACTAAAACGGATGTCACATGTTTGTGCTGGAATTGCTTACAGATGCAGTAGATTGTGGAAATCTTTTGTAAGTGTGTTGAAGTAGAGAAAAACTAAGCAGTTTGGAAGCCCAAGAAAAAGATATTTTCTTGTATTTTCTCTCTTCAGTTATATTAAGCTGTGTTTTGTTGTTTTTTCCTAATTCTGTCAAGAACTGGTTTTCTCATGAATTACAGTATCGCATTCTCACTTCTGTATGGTTCCATTTGCTTTTTGTTCCACATTGGTAACAGCTCAGGATTTAGCTGTATGGGTTGGCTCTTTCATTCCNAGGGCTTTTCTTCTTGTCATATTCTGTTCCTTCCCCTGATACAGTCTGCGTGTTCAGTGCATTTATAGATACTTTGCATTCCCTGAGTGTTATTCCCTCTGCCTTTACTGTCTAGAGAGTTTATATGCTGTAGGACTTTGGATGAGAGATCTTGAAGTTGAATTCATATACATTAGGCAGAGGAAGGGCAGATAAACAGTGCAGTAATGGAGCTGGGGTAGTGTTTTAATTCTCTTTGGGGGAGGTGTGTCTGAGTGCTGCTTCAGCATGCTTTTGCATGCGGTCCCCAAGGAAAATGAAGAACTGGGGAGTAAAAAACACGTGGTGGGAGCCATTGTTCTGTTGTTAGTCCCCACTGAAAGAAACTGGTGTGTCTTATGTGAGTTATACTTTGGTAAATCTTTCTATTGGGACGTTGGCATCCTATGTGTTAGACTTTAATGCAGTCCTCCTATTGACTCTGGTTCTGGTGTTACTGATGCCTTCTGTTGGAAGTTTTTCTACAAATACAAATCTAATCAGTGTATATGTGAAGGAAAGTGAAGAAAGAAAACAAGAAATTCTAGGCCTACAATATAGACATAGAGTCCTTATTTTATTTTCTCCATCATCCTAAGACTGTCATTCTCCAGTCTTTGCTTGCGCTCTGAAAGCTGAGGGCGTACCTGCAGAAGGAAAGATGACACTGTACTTTTGACCTGGCAAAGACTGAAAATCATCTACTTGGCTTTGTATCCTTTTTTTCTGGAGAAAGCAGAATGATTATCATAAAATTTATGATTCAGAAAAAGTAAGGTGTAGAATTGCCAGCAGCTGTCTAGTGTGAAAAGCAGGTAAATCTGTAGATGCAGTGGAAGCTTGTGAACAAACAAATCCTTTTCTCTGAATGCTAATACTGTACTACAGAGGTCTGTTTTTCCTTTCTGGAACATCTCAGCTACTTTTTAGGCCAGTAAATATTTGCAATGTGTTGACAGCTGAAATTTGAGTCTCATAAAATGTCTTTTATTGTGCATTGATACTATCTTTAGACTCCCAAAACATTTATTAATGAAATATCTGATTCTCATAGGAACAGATGTTATTATTACCTTCCCTACAATCATCCCCACTTGTGGCCACTCTTCATAGCCCATATGGTCTTTGTTGTAACCCAAGTCAATGTGTGTGTGCAAAAGCTGGTCAAAGAAATGCTTACATACAGGAATGCTCTTTACAGTATTGCATGCAGAAGTAGTAACTCTGATATAACTAGGCCTTAGTGAGCACTGAACACTGTTCTCCATGGCATTCCCATAGGCATAGTGGGATTTAGTTAAGAGTATTCTAAGGCGATCTGAATAACTTGTTGAAGAGTCATAGTGAAAGACAAGCTTTGAGTAGTTCACTTCTGGCTCTGCAAGGATGAGTACTGAGCCCAGTATGGTCAATATAGTCATTAGTACATGGCAGTAGCATGTCTGAAGTATAGTAGAGGATTGCATACTCAAAAACATGTTTGTGGAATGCTGTCTGAAGTTTTTAAGAGCAAAGAGTGCTCTAGATAAACCTGAGTCTGTTAATGTACAGAAGATGCTTAAATATATTTTCAATTTGTTTTGTTCAGTGATGTGTAACTGCACTTTTATATTTGGGAAGATCTGCCCCTTGTTGAACATCTCACTTTGTAGGACTCAGAAGAGTAAAGAATGCAGAGTAGCCTGAAATGAGTTAAGCTTAATTGGTTAGAGCACGGTGCTAATAATGCCGAGGTCACATATTTGATCCCCATGTAGGACATTCACTTAAGAGTTGGACTGGATTATCTTTGTGGGTACCTCCCAGCTTAGAATATTCTGTGACTCTGAGTTAGTTTGGCTACCCAGAAATTGCTTCACGTTTCTCATCCACAGATGGCAGAGGAACTGGAAGGGAATGGAGAATTTGAGCCTATTAATTTCTAGTAAATCCACGTAAAAGAACATGATAAAATGGACAAAGGAAATGACTTATTATTCTAAAAGAAAAGTAATTGTGTTCCAAAAGAAGTTCCTGTAGTGCTCTGAAGGAGCCTATATGTACCATGCTGGAAATCTGTACGCTCTGTGTGGCCCAGGACTGACCCTCTTTGCTGAGGTGATGAATTTGGATACTTTGCTTCCTGTGCCAGAAAATTTGCAGACAACTTACAAAGTCAGGTCTGAGAAGCAAGAAAATAACCCACTTAGTGGTCACAAATGTAAATAAGAGCATTATTATTTCACTTCTAAATCTGAAAGTCTTGATGAAAATCTCTTTCTTCAAGGTGATCTTAAAGATATTCTGTGAATATGCATTAGGTGATGGATAAGACAAAATGAAAAAATCACAACAAGCCTACTTCATGTTTTCCAAGACCTATTTAATACCTTTTACATGGTCATGGAAAGA
The DNA here is from genome assembly GCA_013396655.1 of Campylorhamphus procurvoides. Taxonomy (NCBI): domain Eukaryota; kingdom Metazoa; phylum Chordata; class Aves; order Passeriformes; family Dendrocolaptidae; genus Campylorhamphus; species Campylorhamphus procurvoides. The sequence goes on along the minus strand of WBMV01003601.1, from coordinate 297,040 downwards.
GCGAGTTAATTTGGCTTTCTCTCCAATTCAAAAACATTTCTGATAAATAAACTTCCCAAGTTGTTTACCTCTTTTTTTAGTTTTTTTGTTTTGTTTTTGGTTTTTTTTGGTTTTTTTTTTTGCTGTTGTCAGTGGCGTTTCTTACAGACCATTCTAAATCTTAAAGGACATTTTGTTCTTGAGTCATTTGCCTTGGCTTATCTATATGGTCCCACTGAAATCATACATGTGTATGAGTAAGGATTGCAGGGTTAGTTCCTTCAAGATTTATGTCTAATGAGTTGGATAGGATCTCTTAATTCATGTAGTTTATCCCTGGCCTATTGTAGGACTTCCTTCTGCATTACATACATATGGTTTTCATCTTGTCTACTTCTGAACACATAGAGCGATGCTGTCCCAGTCACATCTCTTGGCAAATATTTTACCTTAGGAATACAAATGCTTTCCAAATGTCTAACTGAAATATTTCCCTTTAGAAGTCAGATAATTAATCTCCATGTGCATTTTTAACTGCCAATAGTATTGCTCTCCTTTTTTGTTTCAATCATTATCCTTTACATATTTACTGACAGTTTTCTTGGCATTAAGATGCCTGTAAGCACATTAGAGTTCTTCAATTTCCATGTGTATGTCATTACGATACTTCTGCATATTGGATCAAATTACAGTTGCACTCCATTTACATCTCAGCTGTTGAATTAGTGAACAATACCCTTAAATGTCAAAGATTAGGCCCACCATTTTAGCTATGCATGTTTAAGGAGACAAGTGTCATAATGCAATGAAGAATTTACTGTAGAAGTTACTGGCAGCCTACTTTTTCCATTGAGTAGCCCTGTTCCTTTAAATCCCATATATATGATAAAGGTTGAAATAATCAGATGATGACTCAGGGTACAAATATCAATATACTTTTCATCATGTCAGAGCACAAAGTAAATGTGAGTATAGTGCACCCCAGTCTTCTGAGATGAGAGAGATCAAGAGGCTTGGAGCTTCCCCAGTTTGCCATAGCTTTTAGATTGCTCTAAGCTGGGAATTCACAAGTGAGGTAAGAACAAATGAGAAAGGGTGTAATGGTGGAATGTGTTCACTGATTCGAGTCTCTGCCTCTTACCAGTTGTGTTTCTGCTCAGCCAACTGATCATGTCCCTTCTGCCTAGCATCATAACCTAGCACCAGGAGTGTCTGAAGATCATAAGCTAATGAATTCTGAAATATTGATCCTCTCAGAAAGAATAGTACAGAAGGAACTGATGTGGTTTTCGTGGTTACACTTTAGGGTGTCTGTATCATACCTTGGAAAGGAAGCAGTTATTTAACAGCATACTCACCCCTTTTCTTGAGAAGAGATAAAACATCGCAACTGACAGCTGAAAAAAAGCAAGAGTAGGTGGAGCTTACTGTGTGCTAATTTTGCCACCATAGAGTTACCTCATTCTCTTCTGTCTCACAGGTGAGTTTAGCCACTTATCTATTTCTTAGTGCACCACTGTCAATAATGCTGCACTGTACTACTTGGCTATCAGTGAGATGTAGGATGCTGCCCATTTTTCTGGCAGTTTCATTGGCAGAAAGCTAGGAAAGCCTGTTCAGTCCCAGTAAGTGGAGACAAATCCAAGTGGATGCTGCCTATATAAAGTAAAAAAGACATCTGTTATGTTCAGAGTGAATGGCAGAAGACCTCTTCAAGAGTTGAATGGAAAAGACCCTTCCTGGATAGTGGTCCTTGCAAAATCTGAAAACCTTTCCCAAAAATGCTGTTGTTGATAAGTATTATGAAAAAAATTACTGTGTTAAGCTTGCTTTGGTACTAGAGCTCCATTAAAGCATCCATCTTGATGGTGTTTTAGAAGAGAGTATTTACATTATTGGAATTTAGTATTAACAGAAAGCCTTCTAGGAGTTTAGACAAACAGAAAACCACATAGTAAAGTCTCAGATAAAAAAGCAGCCTGCCCAGAGCCCTCAGAATTAGACATTCCTTTATTATTAAATGTAGCACCTCTTGAACTTCTTGGCTAAAAACAGAGACAGGACATTTTTCACAAGAATCTTGATCCAAAGTACACAATACTTTGTTTCATACATGAATGGAGATAATAGTAACATCAAACCTCTCAATATTTTTATCTTCTTTCCATACCTGAAAAGAGAAATAATCAAACTAAGTCTGTGGAAATGTGTGTCTTAAAGACTGCAAAAGATGGAAACCCCTTGTTTGTGTTTTGTACCCAGAACACTGCTCTCAGCTTGGGCACTTCCACATACCAGTCCATCTGCAAGTGCCCTGGGATGGTGTTCGACGTCTATTTTGATGCAACAGAATGAACTGGTTTTGCACCTCTATCGATCTTTGCGATATCTGTTAATCTGCATCAAGAGAAAGACTCCTCAATTGAGCTTTCTTCTTCTGAGAATAAAGAACTATTGTTCTTAATCTTTATTCCGTAGAAAGAAGAAGCTTCTATGTGTTTTCTTTTGTGTTGTGCTGTCATATCTTTCAGCTAGAACTACTTAGAAAATACTAAGTATTTTCTATGAAAACTTTTAAAGAAATTAGGAACATTTTTTCTTATAATGAAAAACTTCAGTGGTTAGTAACGAAAAAAGGTAAAAATGTGGATTTTTTTTCTTATAGAAGAGAAACAAAATACTACAAAACAAATACATTTTTCATTCATGTTTTGTGTTGCTGAGAAAAGGCCATTTGCTCTGATCATATATAGAATAATAGAGGTCAGACACTCTCCTGTTCAGACTTATGACTAATTGCCAGGGTTACATGGAGCTAGACAAAGTTTCGTCCTTTTTGTTACCACTTTTAAGATAAGCCCTTGCCAACTAAAATATGCCTTGCAGTAGGTTAGAAAAGCACTGAATATTTTAAGATATGTAGCTCTGATATTTAACTTTTCCAAAAGCTAAACAAGTAATAGCATATCAGGGAAGCTTATTGTTATTAAATCTGACAGCCTACCAATTTTCTTTGTTTCTTGTTGTTTAAAAGCCTGGTGCCAAATATGAAAAGAAATGCAGACAACCTTTAAAAGAAACAAATTGACTATTTGCAGTGGTTAAGCTTCAGATGATAGCACTTTGTATTTGCACCAAATAGACTATATAATATAAACTCCTGTGTAAAATATAACTTGAATTTTCATAAGAGAAGTATTTCTGGCAATGAGGTTTCTTGGACATCTGTCTGGTGATGCACTAATTAAGACAGACCTTCTAATACGGAGCCCTTTAGAAGTGTGAATCAGATGTTTGGAGGTTTGATTATATGAGAGTAAATTTACTATAAAACATTACACAGTTTTACTTTGAGTTGCAGTGGACTATAGGACAGGCAGCTTAATTTATTAGCTCTCTATTTATTTGCAAAAGAATGATGTACAGGACTGCGATTCCCATGAAGATTTTTTTCTCTGTAGAGGGTAGACTGGCAACTTGTTATGCATATGAGAAAGGACCCACATGTGTGGTAGGCATCAATTACAATATGCACATAAAAATTTCTAACAGGTGGAAGTTGAGATTAAAAATGATTCATATTCTTAGGAAGAGAACCTAGAATCCAAATGATCTTGAAACCGAAATAAATACATAAAGTTTTCCAAATCTGTCTATAAGTTCCAATGAGCTCATATGTTTAAATCACACAGTATGTATTGAAAAAGCGTGAAGACAAAGAGACGGCTTTTTCAGTCGCTCTACTGAAAAAACACACAGGCACAAGGGCTGTTGGATTGTTTTATTAAGCTTTGTGCCAGATATGGAGCAGTGAACGTGGAGCTGGGGGATCCTACAGAAAGTTTCTAAACCTGAAAATGCTACAGGCTTGACTGTATGAAAGCGAAAGGGAGAAGTTGTGCAAAGGACTCCTGCATGCCGCTGTGGGATTTCTGAACAACAGACAGCATGTGCAAGTGCTGCTGCTGGTGCAAAGCTGAATGACCCATGAGGACAAGACCTGCATGTTGGAGGGTAGCAGCCTACATCTGCTAATCCTCTGTGGGACTTGCACTAGCAGCTGTGGAATGCAGCTGCTCAGATGGACTGGACATGCCGGATTTCATCCCTTGGCTTCACAATGTTTTTCTCAGAGGAAGAAATTGCTTGAGTCAATGTTGTCTTCTTTCTCACTTGCTGCCATTCTGGAAGTAAGAGCTTTTGATCTTCAGCTGGGTAAACAAACAGAAGGACCGGGCTACTGGAGAGTAAAATAAAAAGTCTGAGGTGGAAAGGCTAATTTTTTTGACTGATCACTGCTAAAAGGTCCTATTGGCCTTCTTTCTGAGGTGCTAGGAACCACCATGGATTTGTTTGTGTGAAATAAGTCTGAATATCACTGGTGTAAGTCCACAGTAAACATATATTAATGACAAATAAGATGCCAAAACTGATAAGCAAATTGCCACTTTTTATTACTTTAAAATGTAGCAGTGCTGTCATGAACTCTGTTCAAATTGCATACCCCAACATTTCATTTGCCATCTCATCATGTGACTGCAGTCATGTAACAAATCTATTGCAGAAGGGACCGATTAAAGCAGCATATTTTACCTGTTTGCTCTGGATTTGTCCCTGGTGCTCCAAACTCCAGCTGTGCAGTTGGTGGCAGCCAGCAGAGGGTCTAGTCCTGCAACGACTATCCTGGCATTATGGTCAGCAGCCTCACTTGATGGGCACTCTGGAAATTCCTAGGAAGATAGTGGGTTACCTGGATGTGTATGTTTCACTTAAAGTACTTGTTTTACCATTGAGAAATATGCATAATGCTATCTTGGCTGATAGACAATGTTTAAAAACCACAACAAACAAACAAAATCCAAACGTGAAATACCGAGGGCTGCTGCTGGTGTTTAATATTCAGGGCAATACCCTGCTGAGGTTTCCTTGTACTCTTGTGCAAGTGAGGAGCATCCTTGCTACAGGCAGTAAAACTGAGCCAGAAAAGATTAAGGATCATGATGGCAAAAGAAGAATGGGAGCACAGTTTTGAATCACTTGATTTCTTTAAAATGATCATTAGTAGATCCTCTAGGCTACCAGACTGAAAACATATCTTTAAGGATTCCTCAGTTAGCCCATGTCTTCTATCTCATAATCTGTCTGCTGGCAATCTCAGAGAAGGAGCACACCTACTTACCACATTTTTTTCTTATTTAAGTGCTTCTAAAAATGTCTAGTTTACACATAGATACCTACACAGGATAGAAAATCATTAATACAGAGTATCACTGTGTATTCTGCTCCCTTTTTATTTAGATCACAAATTCGTGCTTCCTGTTGCTATTAATAACCATTTCAGAGTCCTTGAAGAAAAGAGGAGAGTTCATTGTCATTTGATTTGGTAACGATGTCTCTCTCATACAACAAGGCATGCATGAAGGTATAACAGTACTGAGGTTTGCTGAGAACATCTGGTAGTGTTGGATATGTGAAATCATGGTTAAATACACTGACTAAAACAAACCAGAGATTAAAAGCATCATTTTCAGGGTCTGGAGCCCATCTTTGGTTGTAATGAAACACTGGGCCTTTGAATTTTAGTGATATCAAGGATGTGTATCATTTTGGATCTGTTCCTTTATTAAAGCAGGGGCTTATATTTACTATAGGGCTTCAGTATGACTAGGTGGAAGAGTTAATGTCAGACACTCCTTAAGGACCTTCTGTTTTCATGGAACACCTCTCAGTTTTGCTGCACAAAAAGTTAGAGTCCTCTTAGTCTTCTCTGCAAGTACTCAAATGAAATAGCTTTCTCCTTCTGTTGCAGAACAGGAGGTAAAGCTGAAAGCAACAAAGTGACCTCATTACTCTATCTGTATGTAGAAAACATCAAGCAAGTTTACCAAAACAAATTACATGGAACAGTTTTAATCCTAATGACTTGTTCAGCCTCTGCTAACAGATATTGCAGGAGTGCATTTAAAACTAGGAACGTGAAACCTTTTTAAGTAAAATTACCTTAGGGTAAATGTATCCAGAGTAGGAGTATGTTTTCAGTAATACATCAGTCCTTTAGAAAGTTTGCAGTAAGAACAAGTAAGTAGGTTTGGCTCCTAAGATACGTGTTGACCAGAGTGCCAAGAGAAAGCAACATTTAAGTGATTAATATTAGTAGTACAGTTCTCCTTGCAGTGAAAATGAGCAGAACCATGTTTCCAGGTTTACGTTATAGTTAGAAATGGTTATGTACACAATTCCTAAAATTAAAACATAGCTATCAATGTAGGAGGGGAGCAGCCAATATTTTTCAACAAATGTCGTGGACAGATCTTTGTAATATTGTAGTTGTTTCTTTTTTATCATCAAATTTTTTTATTCAGCTTCACCATTATTTTAATAATAAGATCATAGTTGTGACCAGGACCTCCTGTTCCAACAAAGTTATTCTAGCTAAGAACAAAAGGGCAACTTCATGCCTTCTACATATAAATTATCTAAGAACAACTGAGAGGCAGCTATAGAAACAGCTATAAAAACAGAGGGTACGAGGGAACTGTGGCCCACAGCATTAAAAAGCTTCCCTTGGGGAAGCAAGTTCACTTTTTGAGCTTCAAGAAATTTCATTCAACATGAAAGAGATTTTGCTTATTACACAGTCTGGGGACTAAATATTTTGCTATTAGTTTACAGAGGGAAACAAACAAAACAAAATAAAAACTCGGATGAAATTCTGGCTCGCTGGCAAAATTCCTGCTGATTTTATTAATGCTGAGATTTTATTCCTAACTCTCAAGAAGATGTGTGAGTGCAGAGAACACCCCAGATCTGCCTCACAAAGTGGTCTCTGGTGTTGAAATACTCTGTGTAGAAGCACTGTCCTGTTACTTGTGTTCAGTCCTCTTGACAATTTTCAAGTGACATGTAGTTTGAAAGTGTTGCTTTGCAGATAACAGTGCAAAGAGCACAGTCAAACAGCTTTCTAGGAAATTAATCTTTGCATTAAGAAAGAAAACTAAATTGGCCAAAGTATGTTCATTTCAAGTTGCCAGTGGAAGTGTGGTGACAGGCTTTATCTCTATTGCAGCTCAGTGAGACCCAGTTAAGGAGTGGGAGGGTTTCCATGCTGGATCAAATCAGTGATCTGGAGTTTTGGGGGTATCCTTATACTGGATGGAAGGAAGGTGACTTCTTCCCCAACTGCTTACAACCTAACAAATGAAGATATGCTATCCTTAGGGAGAAAAGGAGCAGTTTGGCACTAGGAGTTTGCATGATCAGCATTTGAGGATGAGTCACCTTCTTGGATCTTAAACCACTGAGTATGGAAGCCTTTCTTCTTTTTCCCATTTACAATTCTGTGTTCATGTCAAGGCGCTTTCTCTGATGTGTGTAATAGGAATACTGGATTGTCCATAATTTCAGAGTTTATAATTTTGTTTATAATTTGGGGTTTTTTTTAAACTCTTTGCTATTACCTTGAGCTTTTTAATTTCTCCTCATACAGAAACTGTCCCTCTTGCTTTCAACTTACTTAAGTTTCTCTTTTTAGGATATTTTTGTATTTCTTTATATGTTACTTGTCCATGTACAACAATGAAGCCTCAAGGGTTCAAAAATCTAAATGTCTTTGCCATGTTCCCTTGCATGCCCCAAACAGGAGTCTGAACAGAGATACAAATTAATACAAGTGTGGACTCAAGATCAGACTTTTTTTGAAAGGGCTGAACTAATAGTACAGTTTATTAGAATTTAGAATATTGTAGGTCATTATAAGATAGTAAATTTTCTACATCAGTCTATATTAGTTTTTTGCCTTTTTGTAGAATCATAGAATGGTTTGTGTTAGAACAAACCTTAAAGATTATCTAGTTCCAACATGCCAACCATGTGCAGGCACATCTTTCACTAGACCAGGTTACTTAGAGCCCCATCCAACCTGGCCTTGTACACTTCCAGGGCTGAGGCATCAGCAATTTCTCTGGGCTGTCTGTCTCAGTGTCTCACCAACCTCACATTAAAAATAATTTGTTCCTGATATCTAATCTAAACCCTATGCACTTTCAGCTTAAACACATCCTCCCTCATCCTATCGCTTCATCCCAATGCAAAAAGTCTCCATCTTTCTTGCAGGCTCACTTCTGGTACTGCAAGACTCCACAAGGTCTCCCTAATTCCTTCTCTTCTTCTGGTGATAATCCAAAGCTAGTCCTAGGGGGACTGAGACCACCTTTTCTTCTAGGAATATAAAATATAATAAAATAAGAAGGATGAACCTTTTCAGCTTGTCCCATGAAATACAAATGATTTCCATAGCAGTAGGGGACTCTGTACAAAGGCTTTTCACCAGCCTGCTAATGAAGGAATGGAGGAAATTTAAAGATGCTGCATATGCTTACCTGCCTCTTATTTCTTAACCAGTAGGTATTTTCTTCTTCTTTGTCTCTAATTTTTTTTTAATGTTTCCAAAAAAGTTATTCTGTCCAGGGAGTGGGCAAGAGTGCATAGATAATGGAAAGCAGAGTGTATTCATGACAAACCCACAACATCTTAACTGAGTTTGAAACAACACCCTAAAACTTTACCGATCCAATGCTGCAGATGATTCCTGATAACTAGAAAATGAAGCTGAGAAGAAGTGAAAGTGAACTAGAAATACTCTCACTGTCCAAGGTAGGGGCTGTGCCTCATTTAGAGAGGGTTTTCCAGTCTTCACATTTCTTTCAAACACCTAGTATGCTATTTTGTGAGGCAATTTAGCACACAGAAATATGCTGGGTGGAAATCAGGATCTCGGCGCTATTTGTGCAAATACAGTATGCATTTAAATTATTGTGGGAGTGCCGCCAGGTCACTTGGGAGCAAGCACGCAAACCTCATGTTCAGCCTCCTGGCAGGGGCACTCATGCCAGAAGCATGATTAATTCCAGCAAAGAAGGGTGTTTATGGGGTGTCACAGTCCTGGCGGAGCAGCCCCTTATGGATACACACCAGGCAGCTGTGTTTGGACCCACACGCTGGATCCATGTGCTCCTCTGCTCCCCTGGGTCTGGGCAGGCTCCAAACGCCGACTGTGGCTCCAGCCTCTCAGCACACTTCCCAGGCAGATTTTTATAGTTGTACCTATTCTTTAAGCCCTCTTTTTGGGACCGCTGCTGTACCACAGGGATTATAAAGGCTTTTTGTACACTGGCCACATGCAGCTAGTTAACTAAATGGCAGAGATACAAAGCAGAAGAAATGTCTATGCACAATTTTCTTTGCCTTGGGCCCTGAAGCATATCCTGTGTTTTGGATGGTGCCATATAAGTCCTGTGTCCCCTCTCTTGCACCCTCGTGCTCCAGCTTTGCCTTATCTTCCCAAGTTATACACTTATCTCTAAATCCTTCAAGAAATGCCCTTAATTTTTCAGAGCTGAAGTCTAAGTGTTCTTTGGCTTGAAGACCATGCCTTCATAGCATGCTTCTTCCTAACACTTCCCTCTCTTTTGTCCTCATACTGGCAGTGTGCTTTGACTTTGTTATGGCAGCTTTTCCAAACAGCCGTAAAATAAATCTCTGTCTTAAGCACCCCCTGTCTTAACTGTCCCTAAGGTGGTTCAGCTTGAATGGAAGATGATTTGTGTTAAGGGTTCTTATTGGTCTCTGTTGTGCTTCTTCATCTTTAATCTAGGAGGTACCTCACCCACTCTATATTCATAAAAGCTTGGTTCAATGGTCTAGCAATTTCATAAAATTTATTAAATAATGTTGTTCTCACTAAGAGAAGTTTCACAAAGTACCAGACTAAGGGCATGAGTTACTGTCCTAGTCGATGATCAGTCTTTTCACTTTGCAGTTTAGTGAAATTAAAACTGAATTCAGTGTTAGAAATCATTGTTAGCATGTAGTTCAGAAAATACTTGTGATGTGGGCCACCTTATGCTTTGAAAAGTTTGTTTCTGACTTTGTCTTTTATTTCATACCTCAGAGAGTATACTCTATTTCATAGCCACTTGAGATTTAGGAGTTCGGGTTTGTATTTAAAAAACTGTGATGGGCTGCGTAGACAATTTTACCATATTCTGTTTCTGCCTTCCTACCTGCCATTCACTACAACTATTCTGCACCTAAACACTCCATTCAGGGGATTCAAAATACACATCTAATTCCAGAATCTGCAGCCTACTTAGATGTCCGTTAAACACTAAGATATACTAGGATTTGTGTGCACTTGTAATATAACAGTGAGATTCTTTTTGTGGAGCTCCAGTAGGTTCTGTTGCTGATACCTCCATTTTTGCTGAGGCAGGTCTGATTTGCTGTGGAGAAAGCAGCAGAGTTACAAATCAGGCATGTAATTAAGCAGACAAAGCATATAAGGGAGACAGTGTTTAAGTTCACTTGTCATGTTCCAAATATTGCAGAACTTAAGAAGTCAAATTGTCTCTTCTTACTGAGCTGTTATCTTTTGACTCCAGGCAGTGAGCAACGTCAGCTCCCATGGAGAATAAAGCAGTGAAACTCATACTGCACCTGGAAATTATCCATAGTCTTTGGCTTTCTGGAATCCCTTTTATTGACCTTGTGACCTCAAATATGAAGAGCTGTCTCACACATTCACTCAGGCTATAGATATTCCTGAGGTCCTATTTCAAATTTGTTGGGGTTTTGTGGGGTATATAATACCTATGCTGAATTGTTCTTCCCCGTGTTCCTCTCCTTCCCTTTCTATCTGAGTCCCAGCCAACATTTCACTCCTCTTCACACATGGATCTCATCAACACAGAAAGGAAAATGGTAGGAGAATGCCTGTTTAGTTAAGGGCTTTTCCAGAAAAAAAGAGGAGAAATCTGAATACTTGGCTTCCTCTAATGATGTGGGCAGGAGTTCTGTCCAGCAGTAGGGCAAATTATGCTGCATCCTGTACTTGCTGCCTCACAGTTCTCTGCCTGTTTCCAGATCTAGTGTGTTACAATATCATATTTGTGAGTTAAGGTACTTGTTCCTTGGGTTCTAGCACTATGATGGGTATTTATTTTTTTCTGTTCTGCTGCTAAGGATGTTTACTTTTGTCAGGTTTGGGATGAAACTCTTGCCAAATCTGCAGAGGCTTGGGCTGCTACATGCATTTGGGACCATGGACCTTCCTACCTACTGAGATTCTTGGGCCAGAACCTGTCTGTAAGAACTGGAAGGTAAAAGGATACCCTAAAATACAATTATTTTGTCAGTCTTAGAATGACCTTTGAGATCCAGATCTTGGATCTTGCAAGTGTCATCCACTATTCTATATTCTATTTATGTTCTTTTAGCTTAAGAATATTATTGCTTAATACTGTGCCGCTAGAGTTTCTCTTTCTGTTTTTTTAAACAAACACAGGTATCGATCTATTCTCCAGCTGGTAAAGCCATGGTACGATGAGGTGAAGGATTATGCTTTCCCTTATCCTCAAGACTGCAACCCCAGGTGCCCCATGCGATGTTATGGACCCATGTGCACCCATTACACACAGGTTATATAAATTACTTTTCTCTATTCAAATATACTGTCCAAAGCTGGACTTTTCTATGGTGTATTTATACTTTTTTCTCAAAAAAAAAATTGTGTGTATATATATATATATATATATGTATATGTGTGTATATTTATTTTTAATTTGGACTTCACCAATAATAAATATTTATTCAGATGGTTTGGGCCACTTCCAATCGTATAGGCTGCGCAATCCACACATGCCACAATATGAACGTCTGGGGATCTGTTTGGCGGCAAGCTGTTTACTTGGTATGCAACTATGCCCCAAAGTGAGTTGCTTTCTTTTATTTTTGGGTATTTTTTATACTTTGTGCATGTTTTGGTCCTCTCATAGGACTGCTTACTGCTTTCTCTGCAGCATGACCTGTATTTGTGCTTTTTCTTTGGGCTGTTCCTTCATTCAGACTTTTCATCTGAACATACAGAAATGTGTGACTTTGATGTACAAGGAAGAAAAGGAATCAACTTGATGTGTTGAACAAAACCAAAACCTTTTTTTCTGCAATTACTGTTATTATTATGACAACGACTTCTTTGTGCTGACTCCACTCTACTTTGAATTCCGTATTTCTTTACTCTTTTAATATATATGCATGATGAACTAGACTCCCTGAGGTAAGCAATTCCTCTGTAGACCAGGCTTTTGATTTACTGAGAGTTAGGTCTGTGCAAACCTCGTGAAGTTTAATAAAGCCAAGCACACCTGGGTTGAGGCAATCCCAAGCACAAATGCAGGCTGAGTAGAGAATGGATTCAGAGCATCCCTGAAGAGAAGGACTTGTGGGTGTTTGTCGGTGAAAAGCTCAATATGACTCAGCAAGGCACACTTGCAGCACAGGAAGCCAACCATGTCCTGGGCTTCATCAAAAGAGATGTGACCAGCAGGTCAAGGGAGGTGATTCTCCTCCTCTACTCTGCTCTTCACGTGGAGAGCTGCATCCACCTCTGGGGTCCTCAGCACAATAAGGAGGTGGACCTGCTAGATCAGGTCCAGAGGAGAGCCACTAAGTTGATCACAGGGCTGGAACACCTCTCTTATGAAGACAGGCAGAGAGAATTGGGGCTGTTCAGCCTGGAGAGGAGAGGGCTCCAGGCTTGTATCAGTTTTCTAGTAGCTGAAGCAGGCTTGCAAGAAGTCTGAAGAGAGACTTGTCACTAGGGTATGTAGTGATAGGATAAGACGGAATGGCCTTAAGCTGAAGGAGAGCAGGTTTATATTAGACATCAGGAAGAAGTTCTTTACTGTAAGTTTGGTGAGACACTAAACAGGTTGCCCAGAGAGGGTGTGTACTCCCCATCCCTGGAGGTGTTCAGGATCAGAGACTGAGCAACCTGGTCTAGTGAAAGGCTCCCTGCCCATAGCCTTGGGAGTAGAACTAGATGATCTTTAACGTCCCTTCCAATCCAAACCATTCTGTGATTCATAAATGGTGATGTTACTTCTTGTTGTGTACAAGATACCTTTGCCTATGACTATGTGGCATAATGGCATCCATAGCACTGGTTCCATGTAAAATCCGTCAACCTAATGTCCATTTCTATAAATCTATCGCACCTTGCCTTCCATATTAAGGTCCGCTAAAGTACAGGCCTTAATAGGCACACATAGGTGGCCATAGCCCTGTATCCAGTAGCTTGAAGAGGTCTGTGTTAGCTTGAAATAAATTAATTTTCGACCAAATATTATTTTTAATATGTCTCCATTTGAAAATATTATTAAAAATTACAGGCTTTATAGAATACTTCTCTCACTTTAAATATATAGGAAGAAAATGGTTTTATACATTAGGCGTTATTGAAAGCTGATGCATTTTTTGTGTATCAGTTAACAATGAATTAATGATATTTTTTATTTTATGAATCTAAAAATCCCACTGCTTCTCAAACAACAAATCAAAGCCTGGCATTACAAGTTTTTTCTCAGGGTGAGATTTTGAATAGATCTTTCATTCATAGGTAGTGGAATAGTGATTTTCACAGCTACTTCTTGCAGAGTCACAAAAATTATTTTGAGTGGTCTTGCCTGGATTAAGTTAGTATTTTTAAGATTCAGTTGAGTTAAGGACATTTGGCTTAAAGTCCTTGGGCACACATGTGGAAGTCTCTTTGCCAGTCAGTAAAGTCTGTATCCAAGTAATCAACACATCAGAAACTCCTCTAAAGAAGAAGGGGGTGAATATAACTGCCCCCAATTGAGTTATTGATATTGAAATTTGGAATTTGGGATTTAGAATTCTAGTAATTTTTACTGATGCTGTGCTGTAATGCTGAAAAATATTTGTGCTTCTTAAATGAGGGGGAAAATAAAGTCCAGGAGAATAATTGCAGAGTTTAGAAAGGCCCTGCCCCAGGTTATCTAACAGTCTGACACAAATAAGCTATGTGTTGCATAGAAAATGAAGCAGAAATCAGTTTTCAGCAAACTCTTTCTGGATTTCTGTATCTGTTATCAAGCTAAATATATTTCCTGAGCGCTTAATCTGCTGTACCCATTTGGAAGAGAAGTAGGAATGAGCAAATTATTTGAGATTCCTACTTTTTCCAAGGCACTGCCCAGACCAGGGCTTCTGATCCAGTGTTATTGGCTGAGAGGTGGGGGATGACAAAATGTTTCATAAATAATTGCATTACTCACTGCTATTCCACGTCACATGCAAACTAAAGGGAAGTTCTCTGCTCTGTGAGACATAACATTTAAATAAAAATCTAATTTTAACTTTCAGCCTACATCATGAGTGTTACATGAATCTCTAAAAGCCTGTGGTTTATATAAACTCCTAAAAGTCTGGATGCATTTTTCAGATGTGCCTAGATGCTTCAGAGTTATCTCTTTTCATATGATCACTCTCCACCCCTCTTCCCATAGGGCATATTACACAGCTATCTTGACCAGACAGGAGCCCTCCTTTTCCTCTCATTAGCATCTATGAGACCCCTGGAAATGCCCAAATACAGTTCTTTTATTGCATTACTGGTGTAATAGTTTTTATCTTCCCTTTTCTCTAACCATGAATTCAGCATCAGAGCTTCACAATGTGGACCTAGAGTAGGGCAACCTAAAAGTAAGATTCAACCAGTTTGCTTTCCAACTTCCAAGTACAAACTTTTAAGATAACTGCTAGACAAAAAGGTGCTCAAGGAAAACCTTTCGCCACTGCTTATTTTGCTAATTTTTCACAAATATAGCCCTCCAGTAAAAAGTGCTATTGTCCCAGGATGAGGGAATCAAAAATTGCTTGGCTGTAGCAAAATCAAGGAGCCTGGGACTTCACTGCAGAGATTAAAGGATGTGGCATGAATGTCACTGACCGGGGCTGGCATGCTCATTCTTCTGCTGTTTTTTGGGAATTGCTAGGTCAATGTTTCTCAATAAACTACAGAAATTAATGCCATGTTTTAAGTAACAGTCCATTTATAAAATATCAATGAAGACATTAACTTTAATCACTTAAAATTATGTTTAATGGATTTTTTTCTTCCACACTCAAATTACCAAACATTCTTTTTCTTTTTTATTTTCAGGGGGAATTGGATCGGAGAAGCACCATATAAAGTGGGAGTCCCATGTTCAGCTTGTCCTCCAAGCTATGGAGGTTCCTGTACCGACAATCTGTGTTTCCCAGGAGTAACATCAAACTACTTATACTGGTTAAAATAAGTTAAGGTTTACATTATTTTGAAGAAAACCCACAGATGAGTAACAAGAAGCTTGTATATTGAATTTTGCACATATTATATATAGAGAGATATTGTAATAATACTCTGATGTTTTCTTTTTTATGCTTTTGTATAATTAATTTCCAAAGTATAGTATAATTTGGTTTTAACACTTTGGGATTTAAGACTCACATTATCCTTTTTAGATTTTGTTAAAGAAGAGCAAACTAATTTTCACCTTAGCAAGTGTAGCTTCCTGAAGATTAGGTTATATTAAAAACACATAAAAAGATAGAATATTACTTCCTTTTAAAAAATAATAGCTCCAGAAAGAGAAGGGTCACTGTTTAATACTGTGCTTTACAAATGGAGAGTAACATGGAAAGCAACACATTACCCTCACACTTCCAGTGGTTCCTGCCATTTACACCTGTGCTTTCACCTGCGATGTCAGTGCAGTGCCACTGAGCAGAGAAATACATATGTGCAAGAGAAACTGCAGGTTGTTACCTACCTCATGCACAGCGCCAATTTGCTTGTGGTGTTTCAAGAGTTCAGCACATGGCTGCTGCTCTCATCAACCGTGTCAGTGCACGGATAGGAATATTAGGGAGAATGGGCAACCATTCATGGCCAAGATGCAGTGACTGTTAACTCCCATGCCTAAAGTCTTATCTAGACAGAAAGCTACATCACTTTAAATATACTGGCATAACAGCTCAGCTTGAATCTACCTTCTTGTGTTTTTGAATACAGTTATAATTTTTATAATGGTGCTTTGAAGGAGTATATTTACTTCTTTTACAGGAAAACAAAGAAATATATTGCTACAAAGCAACACACATCAGAACATGATATCCATACTGTTTTTACACTGTAAGTTTGCCGGTATGTGTGTTATCCCCCTGACTGAAACTCAGTCAAGAATCAGGAGATCAGACCTAAAAGTTGATAAGAAGATTTCTAAATAAAAGAAATCAAGAAACTTTAAAAGTTCATATAGATTTATTACAAAAATTCCAAATGTCTAAAGCAATTGGCAGTGTCCTTTAAAATATATTGCACTCTTTCCTGAAAATATCTGTGTGAAATATTAAAAAGCAAATCTGCCAAAACCTTTCCTGCCAAAACCTGAATGCCTTAGTGGTACTTACTAGAACTTTTATAAAGAGGACATGTGCATTAAGCTAGAATATTATGTAGGTACTTTTCTTGAAAAACAGATTATGGAAAGGAAGAAATCAAATGTCAGCCACAACTACTATGTCATTGAAATAGCCTTGAGTTTTGGCTTTATATTACAGGGAAGAATGTACTCCACTTTAAATATACATGTTTAGTCTGCTTGCACTGCTACATTTAGACCTCTGAAATTTATGAACTTTGAAAAGCAATACTGAGTAGAGCAAGTGGAACAACAGGGGATAATTTCACTAGTGCTACATATGTGTGTATCTTTAAGTCACTAATTCAGTCTTTTGAGGGTATTTGAAACAGTCTGTCACCAGAATATAAAGTAACATATTGGTGATATAAAAAGCAAGATCACAGTTTAAATTCTTTACGTTAGTTATTCTGTTTCTCCAGCATGATATCTGGGATGGGCAAATGTAGCAGCCCCTCCCTATCTATCCATAATCTGATCCCTCAGAGAACGTCAGCATTGTGGCTCTTCAGACATTTCTGTATCTGACAGGACAATAACTAGGCAGGTATATTGCCTTTAAATATATCCATGTTGTAAAAGAATAACACTTGTAATATTCTACTACCTTTTATCCTACTGATTACAATATGAACAGTTTTCCTTGTGTATTCAAAGGGGTTTGGACTGGGACAGTGCTCAATCAGCCAAGTACTTTGGCTAAGTAAAATCCAGTCCTGTTTTGGGACTGAAAAACAACCTCTTTGTCTCATCTATGTACACACTGAAATAATTGAGTGACACAAAACTGCTTGGTACATCACCAGCCCTCAGTCAGCAGTTTTTGACAAAGATGCATGTGACATGCATTTTTGTTCTTCATAAGGAATCTTCTATAGAGGTAAAGAGAGCACAGATAAAACAGTGCATCTAGCCATTTTCTGTATTTTTAAAATATAAGATAGGAAGCAGAGCATAAGAAAAATTTCAGGTTAAGCCGTGGAGCCTACAACAGTGGGTCTAACAATAAATGACTATGCACTTTGAAACTTGCAACTTGTATGTTGTATGGTACATTTTCCAAACAGGACTAGACATTGTAAATTAATTTATAATTCTGTAATTCAACTGAAATTATTATCACGGGTATATATGTTATCGTATCTGTTACTTTTTAAGTTGCTACAAATACCTTGATTTTGTGTAATATTTTGTTTTCTGTGGATATAGAAAACTTTGCTTTTAACAAACAGGTATGCAGGTTTTTTTCATAATATCCCATAATGGTGCTAGGGATTAACTATTGTAATCACACTGTAATTGACAGCAGCAAAAAAATTGATCTGGATATAAGCTATTTCATATGAGCAGCTCCTGATAAAACCAGCCACAAGCACTCAAGCATTAGCTGAATATTTTTCATTGAACAGAGAGGATTGAACAGAGCTCATCAGATAATTGATTTACACATGAAATTTCACCTTCCACTTTAAAGTGAAAGGCCTTTCTGTATTGCCTATTTGAATTGCTCCAATTTCTATTGTCTTTTTTTCTCTTGGGCAGGTAATGACAATGACAGTAAAGCTCTGCTTTGATTGTCAGTGCCAGTGCTGCCTGATTGAATACCTAACATCAAGTACTGCTACAAAAAAAAGTACTTAAATGTGCAGAAGAATTCAATTGTCTTTGGCAGCTCTAATACATGCTGAGGAAAATGCTTGATGAGTTCAAGGCCACGCTGAGACAAACTACCCCTAGTTGCTATTCTGATGGCCCTGAAGTACTCATTTTTTCTCAGCAGAGGGGTGTGCCTTTAAAGACAGAGAAATGATCTCAGACTTCTGTTCTAAATATAAAATTAGAAAAGTATACACAAACTGAAATAAGGCAAAAAATATTTTTGGTCAAAATACTGTGAGAGGCATGAGTAAAAAATGGAGTAATTGATATAATTAATTATCGACTGCAGCTGTTTATGATATCTACTTGTGAATTTTTGCCTCATTTAAACATCTAAGATGATGGGTAGCAATTGATACCTTTTGGTGCTAACCTCTATGTTCTGGTGCTGAAGTTACAGATTTTATTTTTTTTATTTTTTTTTTTTAATTATTTTTTTTTGGTGGAAGATGAGGTTCTCTTCCGATATTATCATATACACTACAGTGTTTGTGGGATCTTTTTCAGCTAAGCATATAATTTTCCACTAGGCCATATTTGCTTTCAAAGTTCCTTTTTGTGGTTGTTTCAGGCTCTAATAAGAGTTTTATGTGCATCAGAGAGGAAAATGTATTCCAGTTCAAAACCAAGACAAACAACACCCTCCCTTCATCACTACAGGCAAGTGCCTGTGGAACAAATTATGGGGAGAGTAAGACCTCTGACAGTCATGACTTCAGATTGATGCAGAGCAAGTTTTAGTGATTCCAGATCCTCTCTCTGGAAAATAAATGACTTCAGAAAATTTGGGCTTGACCTTGCACACTTATCCTTGGGATCTGTTCTCTGAGATCAGTTTCTTTCCCTCTGAATTCTAGATGAATTGGATCGGGTCTCAGTGAAAACTATAGGTGGCTTAATATAACTTCTGCAGGAATGAAAAAGTTGGATTCCATGAGAGCTTCATGAACAGCAAAATTAGACTAGATGTGCCATCCCCTATCAGCATTGGGAAATGAGGCTCTGAAAGAGGAAACCTTCCAGAGCAAAAGTGCTATGTACCTCAGCTGTGATCTAACAGAAAGAAATATATCTGTATCTATATCCATATCCATATCTATGTCTATAAATAGGTGGATAGGTAGACAGGTAGATACATCTGTTTATATATTCTCTCCGAGGACCAGGTTGAAAGCTTGGATGCCCTCTTGTGGTTGAGAATGCCGCTATGGATTTTTTAAAAACAAATGCAAATTTAATTTTTTTGGCCTTGATTTTAAAGACACATGACTGTCTGTTTCCATTGAGAAATAAGGTGCAGTGCATAACTGCTCCATTTCTTGGTTTTACATGATTTGTGACACAGAACTCAATCACAGTTGTATTTGCTGTTGGTTACCTATCGTACAAAGTTTTATGACTATGAAGTAAAACAGAGGTATTCAGATGTCAGAAGAATTTTTAGGAGCATTAAATCATATACATTCCTAAAAAACAGAGTGTGGAAATCCTCATTACTCAGATACTAAATTACAATGATCTCTAGTAAAATTTTAATGGCCCAAACGCTCTTGCAGTCTATGTATTGTTGCTAAGAACAAAATGGTCTCAGAATCCAAGCATGCAGCATTCTTAAGGTTTTTTTAAAATTGTGCAAATTAGAAAATCTGTATGCTCTGGTTCTCAGATCATACATAATTGATGTGATGGTCTCAAAGAGCACAAACTTGTTTAAATTCATAAGGAGAACATTGAACTTCTGACAATAGTAGCCTGAAATAGCAACAGCCTTCTCAAACTGCTTTCTTTCAATAGAAAATAATTGAAAAATCAGGAAAAAATAGCAATGACCCATCTGATTAATTCAACAGGTGGGCAACAGCCTATCTGGTTGATTCAGGAAATGATAAACAAAATTGATTACTATTGGTAATTTCAATACTTTCTTGCTGCTTAACCTTCATTTACTGAGTTTCCCTCAGGACAGAGTTATTTTCTGTTAGAGAAGACTTTTTTGCTTTTATTACAAGGCAATGCATTTTTAAATTCACACAAGCCACTGGAATAGATAGAAACTTTTGATTGTTATTCACACTCTGCCGACCTCCCCTGAGCATGATGTGTAAGAAACTCAGACTGAAACAGTTGCAATTTAGTATTTATCTCCTTGTCTTCTGACAAAAGACAAAATTCAGAGCGGGAAAAGATTCTGGGATATTATCATTTGGTAATCAGATTGTAAATTCTTTAAAATCCCTCATACTGACAATACATATAAATTATGCTTAGGGTTATTTTGGTCAGCAGGAAGGAGGGAGAATATCTCTCAGGTTATATGTTTAGTTCACAACAGCAATTGTCATTCAAATCACTGGGCTGTTCATCATGCTGCTAACTCACTACAGCTTCAATAGATCATCATGTAAGTAAGGAAGTATCTTAGATGTGATGTTTAAAGAAATAAAATTGTTCCTTAAGAATGAATGATAATATTGGAATCTAATACCTCTGAGGAGTTAAACAGTTTTGTTTCAAATAGGGTGCTCTTACATAATTGAAATGGTACTTAAAGTGAGGTTCATTTAAGAGGCAAACCATCTACAGGTGCTTCTTCCATATGCAACAAAGAAAGATTTTTCTGAGGCTTGAAGATGCTGAGGATTGGAAAATGATTATATTTCTATGCTTCTTTATCTGAATCCATGTGGAAAAAAAAATGTTTAGTGTTTATAGAGTGAAATGCCCTTTCCCCCTTCTCATTATATATTTTCACTCTTTTTGGTTAGATTTTTTCATAATTTTGTGTGTGGGATTGTATCTGGCTTTTTGGAGAAAAAAGCTTATTCTTTAATACATATGTTGCAGTGAACTTATCAATGTATCATTTCGTTCATATTGTCATATGATGCTATATACATGTTATACCTGAGATTTAAATTTGTATCCCCATTTCAACTTCTAATGCTATGAAATGATAAAGAAGTGTATATCATTTTGATCATTTTTGTAATATCTGTGCATTTAAATAAACAAGTAAAATTATCAGTATTTACATGTGATGTTCTTTTGAGGCATCTTTTGTTGTTTCTTTTACTGATTTACTCCCTGAAGAAGACATTTTCAAGGAGATAATAAAGGACATCTAAACTGAATTTGAATTCAGTTTGAATGTGTTTATATAAGTGCATATGCATTACATCTGAGCTCCATCATCTACTTGAAATCTGTCTTCCTGTAACCACCTATACAGATAGAAGCCTGTGTTTTGGTTTAGAGAGCCAGAACTCTTCATTAGAATTAGTGGTCAGGGGATGTTTTCTAATGTTCCTCCGGCCAAGAGGAAAAATCTGAACTGTAACCAGAGGAGATACCCACAGGGGAGGTAGGTACAGGGAGGTACAATGGTCATTTGGTCAAGTTCTCTTCCATGGAAGGAACCATGCTGCAGTCAGAAAAAGAGTAGGTCTTCATGCCTGAATAAGTATTGTTCTTCCCAAGGGAGTACCAAAGCTGTAAAAACTGCATTTGAAAACAAAAAAGCAGAAACTTACATGTAAAAGAAAAAAAAAGAGTTCTATCATGAGGACAAGGGAGAACAGAAGAAGGAAGAGGCATTGTTAAAATGTTAAGATCATCACAAAAGCTATTCAAACTCAGCATGTAAATCCTTGGTTCTCTGTAGTTCATCCTGCACAATCTGGAGACAAAAACCCTATTTTTTTTTTAAATTCAGCATGACACAAAGTTATTTTATATATCGTTTAGAGGGTTAGCCAGGAGGACATAATCTCACAGAAAACAAGAAGGAATAGAAGGAAGAGCAGATTCTTTCACAATGCCACCATGCATTTTCTCTAGTACACTATTTTTCTGTTTAATTGGATTGTATCTGTTTTATCATACCTGTTTGTTATGTAGAAGTTCAAAGAAATTTGGGATTAATATTATGAATAACTATAAAGACAGCACAAGCTGTTGGCAGTCTCTAGGCAATAGTAATAGGATTATGTCAACTGTCAGTCAGTATCTGATCAACAAAATACAGTGTTGTTGCTAGTCTCTCCCTGATCTGACCCCAGTATTGGTTGGACTACAACAAAAAGAACAGTGGTTTTGCCTAATTTCCTATTTCTTTATGGACTTGCCTTTTATTTTTTTTCTTTTTTCTTTCCTTCTCTCTTCCTGTCTTGCTTATGCTTTCTCATGCTCTATGAATTTATGTGCAGTTTTTGGAAAGACAATGCTAAGGCATATAAATCTTCTCTATTATTTTTCATTTTCTTTCTGTTATTCTTTTATCTGGATCTGAGAACGAAACGGAACTGATCACTCTGATCACTGAAAATTTCCACTTAGTGCCCTGTCTCAGTCTCACAGTTTCCTAATCATGGTTTCCATCGGGCCTTCACCTACAGAAACCAGAACATGGAGAAGCTGATGTGTGTGTACTTCTCACACCAATATGGAGAGCAGATGTAGCTGGGGTGTGTGATCTCAGGTGTGGGAGCTTGAAAGCACTCATGGAGTCCACAGTTCAGACAGCACAAGGTGCTCTAAACTGTGATTTCAACAGGAGGAATGACATCCCTGTCATCAGCAGGCAGCAAGTACCATGGTTGGGCATACCTTTATGTTATTGTGCAGTGGTTATTGTCAGGCTGAGAATCTCTCATGTAAATTAGGAGATTATGGGGTTTTTTTTGGAAAATATCTACCATGCTGAGAGAGTATAAGTCCACAGGGTGACGCCGCCATATATCCACAGGTAGTCAATGGGGTATCCTAGCCATTTACAGCCTAAGAGAGAGGCAGAAAACTTCTTTCTTGTGAAATCATGAAGTGCCTGAGAGCCCATTTAAACCATGTTTTTGGATTTTACCTTAATCTCTAATTCTCCAAGTCTGCAGTGACTTTGACATCAGAGATGTTAATTTCTTATAGTTTCACTTTTTTTTTCCTGTTTGTTTTTTCTTTTTTATTTCATGTTAGTAACACAGTAACCTGATTTTTTTTTTTCATCCAGACAGGTTTTTCCTGTGCCTTTAACATATTCCCTTATGTTTGATTGGTGGGCCATTGTAGTAGTTGCATTCCTTACATATATGACAAGCCCTTGCAGAAACATCATAAAAATATGTAATGGGAAACAACATAAAGAATCCTTAATAGACAACAGAGATATGTTTTCTCAACTTAGTAATGCTTGTAGATTTTTCTACTTTCTGTGGGATTTCATCCGGAGCTCCAACTCCATCATTTTGAATCCCCTTTTGATCTGAGGCAGGACACGTTTATTCAATTTTGTCTGTGAAATCTAGCACTGGACTCGCTCCACTGCATTTTTTGTCAAAAAGGTTTGAAAGTATGTCTGTAAGTCCAACACTGTCTTGTTCAATTTGCAGTCCATATCTCTGCAGCTACAGCCTTAGAGTGCTGTTTTACAGTATTTTGTAAATATTGGCAACATTGAGGTGACAGTAGTTTCAACCAACAAGGACCTTGAATATTGATGGCACATTTTTTTCACCCAGAGCACATCCAAAGTGACTTCTTTGGCTGAATGTATTGAAATTCGCTTTTATTAACAATCATGGCAACTGAGTCTACACTTGACCACACTGTTGTACTAGAACATAGAACAGAGCACAGAGAAGCATGTGCTAATATCCATGTAGAAGGTGAATAAATAATTTGCACTATTTAATTACAAATCTGTCTTCTGTAAACTTTTAATACCTCTGAGTCTGTTCAGGCACTGTAGGACACTTGGCTGGCTGCTTTATTTGGATTTTATTTTGACACCATTTTTCCTGCATCATTCTGCAATGAGTATTTCCTCCTTGTCCGCAGGATCAATGTGTTGATAAATTCTTCGTACTTACTATGATCTACCTGCAGATCCTGCCATATAAACTTCTCCCCATCTTTGCTATTTTCATTACACTGAATTGTTTTTTAGTTTTCTAGCTTTTCTCAAAATCTCCAGGTTTTTCCATAGCTGCATGAGCTCCTAGTCATTCTCATTCTCCTCCCAGTAGAAAACCTACTGTTTATTATGCTGTATACCACCAACATTTTCTGTTTTCCAATCAAAAACATATGTGCCAAACATAACTGAGATGGGAGTCTGCAAAAAAACAGTGTCTCCCTATGGGTGTGTTGAATGTGCACAGACATGTGGGTTTTTTTCCTATGGGCAATGCCAGAATCCTGCTGATATATCAGGCATGGAAAAATATTTGTCACTAGCCATCTCCTGAACGATTTTTTCCCTTGCAGGTAGTGGAAAGTATTCCTCTTCTACATATCTGTTTGATTATTTTGGGTATGTGCAAAAGCAGAAGTAAGCACACTGGGTTTTAGTGAGTGCATCTATTTTATCCATTATTCTAATCCCCAGTGTAGTCATCTGGAGCAATATGTATAGCAAAATGTAATGCCTGGGAACAGTATAGCTCAGTGAACTGAGGGCAATGAAAGCTCCAAGAGTGGCTCAGAAACAGAAGATGTCTTTGACAATCCTAGAATACTTTTATTTCCTTGCTGAGAAAGGCCACATGGGCCCCACAGGAGGACCTCATGATGATGTTGTGACATTTACATGTCCAGAGTGTTTCACTTCCTTCCACAGGCCATTTCATGACACTGTCACACCAAAGTAGCCTTGATGATAGTATGACAAAACTCCAGCTAAAGTCAGCCTGACTGAATAATGAATGCAAGTGAAAGACCTTCCTCTCCTTTGAAAATAGTGTCAAATTCCTTACATGCTTTGTTTCTCTTCTTTCTAAAGCATTCATAAGACCAATGGAATGACATACTGCTAATTAAAATACCAAAAAACCAAAAACCAAAACACCAAAAACCCCCCAAATAAACAACAACACTCCCTCCCCCCACCGCCGGAACCCCCTCCACTCTTTACTCAGTTTTTTATTAAAGTTTCTATAATTGCCATTATTTGATCACCCAGGCATGTAATCCCTCTATTCTTTTGTGGGAATAAACTCAACCTGAATTCTATCGACTCATCTTCTATTACTTGTAGCTTCTCTGAGAAAAATGTGAGGAATGTTTTAGGAAGAATCAAAGCTAATTGTTTTTATTATCTTTCCTTTTATTTGTACCCATTTATTATCTTTCCATGTCAAAAAAATGTTTTAACTACAGTCTGCAAGCATTGATATATGCATAGATTTTCAATTTTGCTGGCTCTTTTCAGCTTTTTATTCCTCCATACAAGACATTTTAATGTTTATGATGGACAATACAGTTTTTGATGCAGATAGTTCCCCTCTCTCACAACCAGGTTACCTGCTTACCCTCAAATGTCATCTCTCCTTTATATCATCTTTACAGCTTGTTACTCATGTTCTGTAGATGCTGATAATGAACCATTTATATATTTGGTAAGCTTGTCCTTGCTGCTTGCAAGAGGTCTTTTTTTTCTCTCTCTTTTCATTCTCCTGAAATATCTTAGTGTCTGCTAATGCTAATAACATCATCACTTATTTATTTAAAGAGCTACTTAGACAGAATGTAAGTACCTAAATCCAAGAAAGTGATTAATAATCCTTTCTTTCTACCAACAATGTCAGCATATCTGTAGAAGCAGGGCATGTTCACTTGTTTTCAGTGGTGAAAGGAAAACTGAATTTCAATATCCCAAATATTGAGGGCCAGAGCCTTCATCCCAGGAAGAAACAGAGGGCTCACAAGAGATACAGAGCATAGAGTTTGCTCCCTTTGCAGCCTGGGAAGAAGAAAAGAGGCTAAAATTGTGGCGGCAAGTGCTGCTTCTATAAATGTTCA
Organism: Campylorhamphus procurvoides; assembly: GCA_013396655.1. Taxonomy (NCBI): domain Eukaryota; kingdom Metazoa; phylum Chordata; class Aves; order Passeriformes; family Dendrocolaptidae; genus Campylorhamphus; species Campylorhamphus procurvoides. Next base: position 271,292 of record WBMV01003601.1, on the reverse strand, counting down.
GGTTTTTTACGTATTGACTCTTACTTTTTAAATAATCCATAGTAGGAGCCTCAAAGTTATTTTCATACTTGTCTGAAGAGGATTCAAGCCCTCTCTCATACTTTCAGTAGACTCCCAAATAAAGCACTGTACATGAATTCATGTGCAGTAGAGCATTATTAAAAGGCAAGTAGGCAAGCAATTAGGAACCACTGCTGCACAGCCAGGTGTGCAAGAGTCATGCTAGAGGCACAAGGAAAAAACAAAGTGGTGGTTTGGACACCTAACTAGAAGAGCTACAAATCTTAGCCCCTGCTCTCAGGACTGTAGCTATTGTAGACAGTGATTTTGGCATACGAAATGTCTAACACTATGCAATGCAAAATGTCTAACATTATGCATTTATTTTTAAACATAGAATGTAAAATGTATCATTTCGAGGAACACAGACTAGAACCCACCACTTGCTATGGAATAGTATGTGTCTTCCCTGAGGGAAGGGATATCACTTTGTCTCTAAACCCTACACAGGCTGGGTGAGTCACCAAAAGAACTAGGTAGAAGCCAGCTCTGAAGTGTGTGTTCACCTTATTCATTCATGCAGGAAAAATTCAAAAAAAAAGGAAGTAGACATAAATCCAAATGATTTTTAAACATCAAGAGTGTTCTCTCTTGGTTGTTTTCTAAATTTAAAGTGAAGGAAAGCCTCATCAAACAAGCATGGGTCTTACCCTACATATAGGGTGAGGGAGGGAGCTCCAAAGTGCTAGGGTCACAGAAGGTCAGATTTTGTTCCTTTTATTCCATTGGTGTAGTTGAAAGAGTTACTGGTTGTATTTAATAAAATTAATGGCAAGGTAAGATAGTATAAAGGTAAAGTCATAATAGACAAAACAAAGACTGTGCTATTTATCTGTGCATGTAAAAGTATAAGCAGATCTGCATATATTCCTAAGCTTTCACATTCTTCATCCATGGGAAGGTTGGCAAAACTTGCCATTACTACAAAGAGTATATATCAATCCATAGAATTTGCTTCACAATTTTTTTTCCCCTGGTGCCTTAGCCAAGCCTCACCATGTGCACTAGAAACCCTTGACAAAAGCCAGCTGAGGGCTGAAATGTTGGGAATTTGCCCTTTTCACCCTTATGAATAAATCTTTCTTTAAAAGCAAGAAAAAAGATCCTCTTGGCTTGGAATATCCCAGCATGCTGACTGTGCACAAACCAAGGCTGGAATAATCGTGCATTATTGTGATTTGTTTTTGTATTGCCTCCTTGTTATGTTTTAAAAAGAGAACACAAGTATTGTAATTTCTTATTGCTGTGCACCACATGCTTGCCAGATAGTTAAGGAGGGCCAGCTGTTCACTTTCAGAAGGTGCCAGTGGAAGGAGTGATAAACTTTTTTTAACCAATGCATTCAGGAACCTGTAACATTCCTGCAAGTAGTACAGCATGTTCTTGCCTCAAGAAGGAGCACTAGTAAAGCACCGAATGCAGCGTTACCTGTCTTTTTAGAGAGAAGAAAGGCAGTGAAACATGCACTATGCTATAAGCTAATTCGTCATGGACCACCAGTGAGTTTTCTGCAAGCTACACTTTGAGAACCATTTCTGTAAATGATAGCAAATGAAAGCATGGTCTGATAAACCCAAAGAAAATAGTTCTGTCTGTTTCTACCTCCCCATAAACTGTGTATTGAAAGCACTGATGGTTGTTCCGCTGCTACTCTTGGCACTTAGATTTATGAAAGCTGCAGATACATGAAGAGAGTTTAGAGTGAAAAGAACCTGCCATCAGAAAATCTAAGTGCAAGTGCTGTCAGTGTTGTTGTTAAAGCAACTGTTGAAACAGGATGATTTTGGTTTTCCTGCAGTTAAAACACAAATTATCATTATTTGCAACTTGATTTATAGCACCAGCTAAGTTTTCTCCTGTTCGTGCACATGCTTTAATACCAAGGGGTGTTTGTTCTTGTCTCATCCTTGAAATTAAATGGTTTTCAATTAAACTGAACTCCATAGATCTGATCTGGCGTTATCCCAGACAGGAAAGTTTGCCAGTGACTCCAGTGGAAGTTGGTTCAGCTCTGCCCAACTGTGTGTGTTGTGGGAGCAGCACTGCAGGTTTCTCCCTTTCCCATTATGTCATGCCACCATGGCTGGGGTCTGTGAAAGCTGATCAAAAGACAGAACATGGATGGAGAAGGCCACAACGTCATTAAAAAAACACTCTCAATACCTGAGGAGGTCCAGAACAAGGCTGTGTCTTTCTACCATGTAGTCACAAAGTAGCTTCTGCACAGTCTCTAATACCTTCAATCTTCCTTCTTCTGTAGAAAAAGTAGTGAATTAGGAACCTCACAAGGCAACAGTTCAGGAGTCGTGCTTTGTTATGTTTAAGATCCACTCGCAAGATCCCAGTACTCTTTTGCTCCTGGTACTTGGATCTTTTATTTTTCTGAAAAGCTGCCTCTTGGAATGACCTAAAATGTTCCTACAGAGAAATGACCAGCTTTGAGGTCTAAGTTTTCCACCAAGCTGGCCTTTTCTCACATTTTGAAGAAGGTGAAAAATTTCCCAGTTCTCCAACAGCAAAAACAACCACTGGCCACTACGATTAATCATTAGACAAAATCAAAGTTCTTGAAAGCTATGTTGTACAAAAGTCAGAGTGTCTAAAACCCTGGGGAAACAATTCTGTTAAGGGGGTGATGAAGAAAGAAACAATTGCTCTCTACTGAATTGTGGGAAACAAAGACATGCTAAAAGAGATGGGATCCAAATTAAGTTCTCTCTCTTGTGCTTTCTCTCTTTCTTCTAGGCATAGTGATGGGATGGTAAATCTGTTAGACTTAGAAAATCAAGTCTGTATCAGTCATTTCACTTTGAATAAGGAGGTGAGCTGACTTGGGTATAGTAAATGTCATAATGGCATTATTAGCAGCTGAAATAGTTTGCAACGAAGCATGTTCATTAAGAAAGTGTGAAAAGTAAAAAACAAAGCCAAAGTTTTTTAAATGCAATTGGATACATAGCTTACACAGATAAAGGGGGAAGAGATTACAGATCTTGGTATCTGGACAGTCTCATGCTTGACATGGTCCACTGAAAATTAAACAGACAAAGTTATACAAATAACCTTCACATCAGGTTGTTTGTTTGTTTTTTTTTTCTTGACTAGTGTCCTGCTCCTTCAGCAAGATAGAAATGTCTTTTTGAGATGTGCAGCTTTTGAGAAGACAAACTAACTTAGTTAATAGAAGGTTAATAGAAGGTATCATACTGTTCATATTTTCTGAATCAGTTCTGAGACTGCACATGTGCAGGCTCAGATATATTTCAAAAACTCACCTGCCACTTCCTTCCACAAGTAGCTTCCCTTTATATTTCAGAAACTTAAGATCTGCATACACCTGAACTGTGCTTCTAGACTTGATACATTCTGAAAAAGGGTAAAGTAGATTTCTACTGATTTTTTTCTGTGTTTTCTGTAACTTGCTCCATGAACCAGAAGTGATTTTAAAGGCAAAGAAAATAGATAAAACTGACTGAATATAGGAATTAGAACTTGAGGAAGAAATTAAAAAGAATATGTTTTGGGAAATGTTTGCACATACATTAAGTTGCTGATAGATTTTGCAAAAAGAAAAAAAGTGAATCTGGTATATCAATAAGAAAAAGGGAAGGGTTAGGATATAACTGCAGGATTTGATCAACAAAGCAGTATGAGAATGAAGCAGACATATAGCCATGAAGCCAAGAGAAGGGAGAAATCAGAGAAAGGAGGAACTGCAGAAAAATTAAGAGGCAGAATAAACACAAAGATGATAGAAACATGCACATAAGATTTAACTGGTGTGACAGTTAAAAGAAACCTCTATCTTAGATTATCTGCTGGCAAAGATAAACCATTTTTGGTAAAATCATTTTTAATCCCTGTAACTTGTCGTTCTATGGCCCACTTTGACATACCAAAATAAACTTTCTCCCACATTCTATATCACTCCGTCATTAGGACTGTTATTTCAACTTTTCATTTTGAAAAACATTCAGCCCTCTAATAGGCAGTGAGGGAGATGATTTATTTGATTTTTTTTTAAGTGACCTTACAAGCCAAAATGTACCGATCAAAAGTGCAGCAGAGTAGTTCCAATACACAACACTTTTTCCAAATGTAGTGAAGGTAGAAGCCAAGCTGGTCACATGAAGCACATGACAGTACTGAACAAAACTAAGAAGATATATACTGTTGAGACTGATCCTGACTTTGCTGGGATACAGTTCTAAATTCTACTGTATGATACCTCTTCTAAGAGGGAAAAAACCTAGGGGTAAAAATGAAGACAAACTAAGACTGAAATATGCACCCACTCTCTCACGGGCAAAGAATAAGGTATGGCGGCTTCTCCTTTCTTTAACATGTATGTTGGACAACATATTTTGCTGCTTAATTTCATCTTTAAGGCATCTCACCTCTTTTCCAGGCAGGTGGCTTGCTTCCTTCCCCTGAAACCATCTTCTGCTAAAGGGAAGGTAAGAGAATTGCAGCATTCTCATTTCATGTTTTTACCATTTCTGGTGGCTGAGGATATTCATCATCTTGGTCAAGCCTCATATACCCATTTTCACTTCTACAGGAAGGAGCTGCCATTCATTCTCAGTGCTACAATATTGCCTCAAGTACAATGTGTGCTACCACTGGTCATGACTGATTGCATCCTTCCCCACTCACATGCAAGGAGAATGCCTCTCATTCCTTACTCATTACTGAAAAATAACCCAACCCACCTTTTTGCCCAAGACAGTTCTTATCTTGTACTTATTATTATCTTGTTACATTTTATATTTCTTATCTGTTTATCAGTACTGGAGCGGGCTTTGTCACTGTCCTTGGTGGGACAGAGAGACCCCTTATGGCCAACCTTTAGAAACTGAGAATTACAAATAGGAACAAGTTCCAGCATTTATTCAACATTGTATATGAATTACAGCAATTTGCTGTCAAATGAGTCTTTTTGAGGAGGTGATTCATTCTTTCAAGCACTATTTCAATCAATCAATCAATCAATCAAGTACATATTTTGGAAAACAAAATATGGTCAAACTTGAACTTTCAGACGTTTACCCTACCAAGAAAGATTTTCAGGGTAGGTGGAAAAGTCATAATCCTCCAATTTCACCATATGGTGTTCCTGTGCTTTGTTTGAAATGGAGGGGAGAAGCTGACAGCTTTGTCATTGATATTACAGTGACATTCAGACATGGTCTGCTACGTATAACCTCCCTTCCATTGTCTGCATTCATGTATAGAAAAAGGGAAAGGGATATGATCCATTTTTTAAAGAAAGAAGGAGATATATTTAGAAAGAGGAGAGTTAGTCCCTGTATATCCCAGTAATCTGTATTCAACCAATTAATTTTAAAAAGCAGATTCAAATACTTTGAGAAACTCTAGGGATGAGAAGAAGATAGGCATAATGTTGGATAAGGAGATGTGGACACATTTGAAGCAAGTACCATTAATGTCTGTGTGGCATATGAGAATATCATTTTTTATATACATGTTCTGCTTTTAAACAAAAGATCTATTTATTAAGTGGCTTTAATTGGTAAGGTTGTTCAGTCTTAGTTTGTGTGTTCTATCTGGTCCATCACACTATTACTAAGGAGTCCATCTGTGAGAACTTTAATACTTCACCTTTAATGAAGAGAGTTTATCACATTCATACGAGTTCAATAACTGAAGAAAAAAAATCCCAAAGTGTCTAAACTAAGGTTTCATCACATAATGAGCCTTCCTGTTCTCAACTTAATGAGGGATGAGTATCTTGAAGATCATGTGAAAATCAGCATGACTAAACCAATGCAATTTCACCACCCACTCTTGTTCCTTAAAACGAAGTGTACTAGACAACTGTGTGTAAATCCATGGGATAGAGTGCTACAGCTGTCATCGCATCAAGTCAGACAATATATAAATGATCTTTCCAGAAGCTGTGTTAGCCAAGATATATGTTATAAGTTTTTTATTGCTGCTTAATTGTGTGATATTTGTGTTGGACTAACAAAAGTTCAAGATTATGCAACGAATCTTACTTTTTGCTAATCCTACAGTGTTAATGATTGAGTTTTTCCAACTATACCATTGTAGTTGTGCAATTTTCAAATTTCACTGGTTTAAATTTCCTCTCATTATTTACTAACATATCTTATAATCAGGTATTGCAAAATCCTATAAAACAGCAGACTGTAAAATACCTGTTACTTATTCTGTAAGTGCAATCTCATTCTTCATAGAATAAACCCAGAATCTGTGTAGACATGGCAGACGGGCAAAGAGCTATGAGAGTAGCTTTGGCAGTCTGGTTTGAAATTCCCTACCAACGTCTTATAGCAACAATTTGTCTATTGGCCCTCTGTGAAAGCCTGGGTGATCCTTCTGATGAATGCAGTAAAACGGCAAATCTTTGAAGTCAAGAATCACAGAACTGGTAAGGTTGGAAGGGACCACAGTGGGTCATCTGCTCCAGCCTCTCTGCCCAAACAGGGTCATTCTAGAGCCCATGGCACAGGATTAGTATCCAGATGGTTCTTGATTATCTCCAGGGTGGAAGACTCCATGACCTCTCTGGACCACCTGTTCCCATGTGTGGCCATGTACACAGTAAAGAAATTCTTCCTCATATTCAGGTGTAACTTCCTGTGCATTGTCTCTTGTCCTATTGATTGGCACCATGAAGAAGAGTCTGGCACCAGCCTCATGACACTCTCCCTTCAGACACTTGTACACACTGATGAGGTCCCTTCTTGAAGCTGAACAGGCCCAGCTGTCTAAGCCTTTCATCGCAAGGGAGATGCTCCAGTCCCTTAGTCATCTTTGTTACCCTCTGCTGGACTCCCTCCAGGAGCTCCATGTCTCTCTTGTACTGAGGAGCCCAGAATTGGGCACAGAGCTCCAGATGTGGCCTCACCAGGGCTGCGCAGAGGGGAAGGATCACCTTCTTCAACCTGCTTGCAATGCTTTCCTCATGCACTCCAGGGTACCATTGGTCTTTTTTATCACATGGACACACTGTTGGCTCATGGACAACTTGTTGTCCACCAGGACCCCAGTTCCTTCTCTGCAGAGCTGCTTTCCAGCAGGTCAGCCCCCAGCCTGTACTGGTCTATGGGTTTGTTCCTTCCCAGGTGCAGGACCCTACGTTTGCTTTTGTTGAATTTCAAACAGTTCTTCTCTGCCCATCTCTCCATCCTGTCAGGGTCCTTTTATCCTGCAGAAGACAGAACAGCCACAACCTGTTAGCATGTGGGAACTGTTGTTTCCCCTGTGTACCCTGTAACACTGCTTCTTGGCATGTTGGCTATCACCTACCAAAGGCCATATATGATGGAAAACATGAAACTGTGGTATTCTCAAAGAGGGCAGTGTGGTCTTGAAGGAGCAGGACCTTGGCTCCAACTCCCTTCTGCATCATGGAAGCACCTGGAGGTTGGCAGTGAGCAAGTATGAGGAGTGTAACAGGGTGTAATGGTTGCTGCTGTCTACTACTAGACCTATCTATGTGCCAGCATGGGTTGGGATTTTCTTTTTGTTTCTCTCCTCTCTTTTCACATAATTTAGGAATTGCTGATGGAATACTTCATGTCCTTGGACTCTTGACCCTGTGCTCCCACTTACTGGGGACCCATTGAAATAGTTGACCAAAAAGGCTTAGCTGTATTGAGTATGGGCACTGCAGCATTTTTAACTTTGCACCTAGAAGAATTTATGGCCTTAGTTTCAATCAGTTCAGGAGGTGCAGGAGGAGTGTGAAATAACTAGTATGGGGTGAGAAACTGAAGTGTCCATTGAGAAAAGAATCATTGAATTGTTAAGGTTGGAAAAGATCTCTAAGATCAAGTTGAACTGTTAACCTAGAACCACCAGGTTACCACTAAGCCATGTCCCCAAGAAATGCTGACATAAGAGGTAAGAGGCACATCCTAGAACATTAAAGAACAGAAGTGCTTACTCAGGGTCCACATTCCTTTAGAAGGCACTGTAAATGAAACCTGTACTGTTCACATTCCATCTGAATAATTATGGGACCTTTGGGAGAAAATGAAATCTAGGATACTTCTTTCCGTGACATCAGTTCTTTGTGCTGAACCTTGTCCTGAAGGTTTGCTCTCATCTCATGGTTGCTGGTTGTTAGATGAGTGGCTTGAGGAAGCCACAAGGGACATAACTAGGAAATCACCCTAAGGGCATCATATAGGGGCACTTTAACATCTGCTCAGCTCTATCAAGAGGTCACTGCATCTGAGCACATCTGGATTTGTGAGGAAAATGTGTTTTGTCGTAGTGGTTACAGTAGAAGTCTGAAGGTGTGTACTTTTGGTGTAGCTCTTCAAGTGCTCCATTTTTTGTGGATCAGCTGCAGACACAGAGAAGCTTGGACCTGAGGCACTCTGAAGAAAGAGTTTGAAAACCATGAGTAAGTTCAAAGCAAGTCCCCTACTGAGAAATGCATTTTTCAAAGGAAACTAGCAGTTAGTTTCAAAACAATCCTCTATTTCCAACCAAGTTATTTGTACAAAAAATGTACAAAAATGTTGGAATGTAGTGCCATCACAAAAATGTAGGATAAAGTTAACAACAGCAAGGTTGTCATTATGAAAAATTCTAGGATTCAGTCCCCCTGGCCAAAACATACATAGATATATATATAATGCTGTTAATGAGACACATATATCTGTCATCAGACAGTATAATTATGTCTGAGAATTATTATGAAAGCTAAATGGGTGTTAATTGAACATTTCCCTTTTTTTTTTTTTCTTCTTTCATTCCCTCCCCTTATGTGCAAGTTCATTAGCCCCTTGGCAAATGACTTGTCCCCTCACCACAAGACTGGAAGAAACTCCAGGAAAACAAGAGATGGAAAGGGCACAGTGGTTTCACCATGTAACTCCATTTGTAGTGGTGAATAGAAGACCATGTCTTTTAATAATACTCCAGCACTTCTGTTTGAGATCATGCTATTAATCTGTAGCTGTTTCATTCCCTGGCGATGGCAGAAGGATATGATAAATATGATGTTCATTAAAAGGGAAAAAGCCTTCCAACAACTGAAAAAACTCTATCCTTCATGTAGTGACAGGAAATCAGTGGAATCAAACCTCCCTTGGTGTTGAGCTAACTGCATCTCGTTACAGAGGCATTAGTGAAGAGTTGTGCAGTCAGGGTTTTGTGGCTTAACAGGTAGAAAAGCAGGATTTAGTACAATTAATAGCCATTTTTTTGGAACAGACATTTTCCATCCTGAGGAATAAAGACTTTTGAACTCAGGTTTATATTACTAGTTTCTTTCAGAAGATACTGAATGTGTTTGATAGCAAATTCCTGGAACTTCTCAGGTATCACTCAAAACTTCCAAAGGAATGTTTTTGTTATTATTTCCTCTGCTAACCCAGAAGCAAAGTATGACCCAAACTATTTCAGTAGGAAAACTTATGTTTCTATATAAAAATAATTCTGCCTTTCCTCCTATGTCCAAAGTTTTAGTGAAATTATTTTGTTACAGTATACACACATTAACTAATATTTCCAATGTATACAAAATATTAGTACATATTTGTCAGTGATTGATTTAGAGACTTTTACTCAAAAATAAAATCCAAAATAAATGAATATATTGACTATTTTTATAAAGGTTCAAAAAAAATAGCCTTTTTTAACTCCAAAAGTCAGAAAAAAATTATTATTACTGGAATAAATAACTTGACTCTAAATATAGACTGGAGGCAAAGTTATAAATTCTTGAGACTTTTCTGGTTGATATTTAACCCAAGTAGATCATGCGAACAGATCAGTCTTTTCCAAAACACCAGATCAGGATATGGTTTTGGTAATAGATATCTGTGTCATTTCTCAGTATCCTTGTTTTGTGTATGATGACTGGCTTCAAAGTCTAGTCCTTCTCCCTGCCTAAAAGGAGATTAAAACCTCAGCTCTAGGATGCTGTGGCAATGCAAGGACTTAGTGCAATGCCCTACCATAGCCTTGTTGAAGCTGCTCCACTTTGCAGAAATAATTCTTTGGAGTAAGTAAAGAGTCCCAGCCTGCCCTTTCCAGGGAGTTCCTTAATTCATTGGACATTCATTCTCACTTTTTCATGCCTTTTCTCCTTCAACATAAAGTTAAATATTTGATGTGAATTATAAGCTAGTGATACAGAGATAATCCTAGAGTATACCACAACCTGGCTGTTTAGAGAGTGGGAAAATCTTCTGGTGAAGGAGGGATCAAATTTCTTAAAAGCACCCAGAACCTTGATGGCTGGTCTGTTGAGTAAAAGAGGAATTACTCTTTCAGCTATCTTGGGAATGTGTGGGAAGGGGGAATATGGGAAATGTCGATAAGCATAATCATCTACCAAATCAAACTGTATTTTGAGAGAAGTGGAGGAATGCATGTTTTATGAGCCCTAAAGGAGTTAAGCCATGAGAAAGGAACTCCTGTTTACTGCTGTCAGATTGCAGGCAGATATATACATACCCAGTAAAAAGATTTTGGTACCATAGCAACATTATCCATGGAAATATAGGCTCCAAAAAGCTAAGTTTTGATAGACCTAGGTTTGTGATTGCCAGTGTTGACTTGAAACAGTTTTTCTAGAATCTGAATGCTTAAGTAGCCATAGAATATCTAATGGTCATACTGAAATTTAACAGGTAGTCAAAAGACTGGGATGTGAGGAAAAAATCAAACTTTAGAGTTGCTTTTATTTTTTTTTTCCCCCAGTATTTCCACTTTTTTCCCCCTGATCCAGAATGGCAGGATCAACAGACTTGTGATTTTCTAGCCATTGAAGATCTGGCTGTTACTTGTTGACTTTATACAGTTTTCATTGAAATTACTTGAAAGGAACACAGATATCTCTTAAGAAAGTTCAGCTCAGAGCTAGCTGAACAAGATGAACAATCTCATTCCAAATCATCTGGGATTAGAGATTTTAATGTAAACAACCAGGAGAACACTAGTACATTTTTTTATGTCCCACTGCTGCAATCCAATAGTATGACCTGCTTTTCTTACAGTTGTGGTCTTAAATACAGAGAATTACAGCAGAGAGAGTCCTAAATCCTATATGGGTTTCATCAGATGAACATAAGTGCTTGAAAGCTAGTTTGAAAAGCTCTCTTAGCTTTGTGAGTCTTTTAGTTTTCACTTTCCTTCTCACTTCATATTCTCACTTCCACCCTTGATGTTGAAGATTTGTAAATATTGTCCCTGGGTAACTTTACTGTAATAGCTGCACAAGTGAATTGAGAAATGTGACAAAGGCTCCTGATGAAAGCTACACAGATGAAGCATTTTGCTTTCTCCGGTTTTAATATGCTCTTATGGAAGCATGGCAAGGAAGGAGTTCTTTGTTGGAGCTGAAAATGTTGTATGACATCTCTTGGTTTATAACATTATACTTGCTCTCTCTTTAGTCTTTTTTCTTCTTCCCTCAGATAAGAGTTATGGAATTAGCAGATTTCCTTTTTGAATCTTCAGTTTTCTACAGTACATCCATTACTTTCCTGTTTATTTGGCTCTATCACAGCACTCCACGTCTAGCTATAGAGACAGAAAACACTGAATCATTATGAATTAGGCAGGGCTGAGAAGAGGCTCCAAAGGGGACACTAGCCAGGGAGAATGCTCATCTATTTCAAAAGGGACCAAGCATATCCTGAGGCTGCTGTCAAATATAGATCTCCCTCTGTACAGCCTCTGTCTCTGTGTGAGAAGCTTTTATTTTTCTTGACCCTCTGGCACCTACCTGCTAATGATGTGATCACTGAAGTACACATGTGCTGCAATGAAAACATGGTGCACCTCCTCGTGTGTTTGCTCATCAGTCCTCTATTAGCCGATCTAGTAGAGCTGCTGTTTTAGCTCAGTGGGTGGAGCTTTATGGTTTTGGAAGCCACATTTAAATCCCAGCACTGTGTTTGTGGCTGGCTGATGATCCTGGGATCAGTTTGTCTGTGGTCACAGATCATTACACCCTGTAGACAGCAATTCTCATACCACATCACCAAAAATTGTAGCCTGTGAACACATTTGTGTCTTCTGAACCATCTGAGTATTTTAAATGACTAATTTTTGGAAAATTGTACATACTAATTGGCTTTGAAAATATGAGTTTTATGAATTTTATATTTTGACACATTTTAAGACTTCTGTTTCTATATATATAGCAATTTTCTCAAGTTTGTTGATGAACACAACAGAAATTATTTTACATTAACACATCAGAAATAAAGTGATTTGAGAGCATCTATTATGGAAAAAGAATAGAATCCTTCCACTAGCTTCAGCAGGTGCTGAATCAGTCCCTGAGTACAAAATATGTAAAATTCAGGTCAGGCACAAAAATAGTAAACAGGCCAAATCTTGCTCTTTTTGCTCATATTATGTATTGGAAAAGTTAACTACATTCTTAAATATAAATCATCATATTCCCCGCATAAATAATTCCTGTATCTTTACCTAAAGGAGACATGGAATCAAGTCACAGAGCTTCTGCTTTTGGAAAGCAAAAGAGCTCATGCAGCAGAGTGCTGTAGTTGGTAAACATGAACTGGATGAGCTTTGCAGTCTTGAAGGTGAAGATGTAACCTGAAGTTACAGCTTCTGTGCCTCACATATCTGAGTAAATATTTGTTTGCTGGAGTGCATTTCTGCTCTGCCAGAAGAGGCAGAGGTTTTCTTATGCATATCTGGATGTCCTGAGGCTTCCTGTAATCACTGGCTGCACGTGTACAAATGTTGGTTAAAAATGGCCTGGCATATGTGAGTACACTAACCAGCTTCTTTCATGAATGAGGATAATAAGACAGGATAGCAAGGGGGTTTTTATTTTTTTTTTCTTTTTTTATTTATTTCCTTAGAGGTGCTTCTAAAACACTTCAATATGCAACTATAACTACTGTATGCAAATACATGTGTTGGAGCTCAAAGAACTTTAACAGAGTTTAATTTTGCAAATCTGTTGCATATCTGAGCTCATGAAAAAGTAGAAAAAATGTGATGCACACATAAACTACTTGATTTATTTTCCTATCTATCAGGATTCTCAAGAGTGCCTTCCTTTAAACATACATTCTGGAAGAGAAATCAATAGCACTCAAAACTAATTTTATACATCAGTTACTCCCTTCAGCTATGATCTTTCGAGGTTCATATGTTGTACATGGTATAGACCTGTTAATAAAGTAACCACAGTAAAACAACCAAGCAGCAAACCAAAAACCCTGTGTCTATATAATTAGCACTGTGTGCTTGCAGACTATTATACACAATAAGAATGTGTCTCAACTCCAAAAAACCAAATCTGAACAATTTTAATTACTTCATAATTAAGTGATTTCCACACATAAGTTTTTTTTCAAACTTAACTGCTTTTTAACAAAAAAGCTAATAAGACTATAAAATTGTCTTAAATAGAAGAAACTTCATTTTGCAGCAAGTTTATTAATTTTTAGGTTAAGAAGTTGAGTTAGGAAGTTGTGTATATAGTTCTGCTTACAAACTGGACTCCCAGACAGGAGGCATCAGTTTGGCAGAACTGAGTCCCATACTGAAAAGATCCTTACTAGGATTTCCATCTTTTAATATTTGAATACAGGTAATTAGCCCACTTATTTTGCTGCTGCCCCTTGTGTTGATCATTTCTTATGTTACTCAATGTACATGACTCCCTGGCAAGCCTCAGAAGCAAGTAAATCCCTCTTCAGCATTAGAAGGCCCTGTGTCTCTCCATCATGATGTGCCTAAATCCACTCCAACTTCTGAATGCTCTTAACTGTTATCCTCCATTTCTTAGTGTTTAGATTGGTCTTGTGCAGGCACCTGCCTATCCTGAGCTCTTCCAGATGCTTCCCTTCATCATATAACCTGGAGCACCTCAGGAAACTGCAGTCTAAAAACAGAGGCAGGTATTTATAATATCACTCATGGAGTGTCCCCACATCCGAATATGCCAGTTCTGAGTAGCTGGGATTCATTGTCCTGCTTGGAGCGCGTTCATTGTTGGAGCATGGTCAGTGCTGTTTGGAGAACTGACAAAACACACACATCCTTATACAGATATTACAGAGTGAGGCAGAAAGGGGAGGATTTATGGATCTTAAGCTGTTTAAATGATAAGGAATTAGACCGTAAGTTTGTTTTAACGTTGAATCATGAAAAAATGTCACTACTGTAAATACAATTTAAAAATCCTATTCAATACAGGGCACCCCATTCTGTAAGATATGGGTCCCAACCACTATGCATGTAATTAGAGCAGCTCCAGACTCTGATTTTGCAGATATAGATGTTGCTTTTCTTAATCATGGAGACAGGCAAACTATTACTATAGCCCTCAGGAGTCTTTTTCCCAAACATATATGTAAAGGATTTACTATGTTTGCACGTATCTTATGTGCCATTACACCACATAGTTTCCACAGATTTCTGGATATGGGCTAAATAAGGCAGAATTAATGCTCTCTGTTACTGCTCTATAAGTAGCTTTCCTCTTTCCCCATTGTCTTTCTTTTGATCCAATTTTGATCCAATGCTCTTTCTCAGGATGTTAAAAAATACTGCAATTGTCAAACTTCAATCTTTATTTCCTAGCATAAAGAGTTATCCCAGAATTCCAGTCCCATCAGCCCCTTCTCCAACCCATTTTCTGCTTGTCAATTCATCCTTTCAACCATCTTCATCCATCACAACCTCTCACCCCTTTGTTCTCTCTAGCCATCTCTGACTGATAGGATTATAAAGATCATAGGATCATAGAACCATTTAGGCTGGAAAGACCCTTAAGATCATCAAGTCCAATTGTTAACCTAGCACTGCCAAGTGTACCATTAAACCGTGTCCCTAAGTGTCAATATGTATGTCTAAAAATAATTATAACTGTACTGTCAAGCAATGTAGTGATAAACAGAAAAGACAAAATAACAAAATATATAGTGGCTCCATTTTGGGCCATAGTAGCAGTAAGCAGACTGAAAGCAAAATAATCCATACAGGTTGAGCTTCTCTTTTATGCAATCTTAGTGCAAATTTTTATGAGAAACCATAGCATAGTATCTGCTCTTATTTTGCTCTTTGCCTTTTCTTGAAGGATCCTCCCAGTGGCTTTTGAATATTTACACCAGGTGATGCAGTCACCTGTAAAGTACAGTCTGTTAAGACACACATAGAGTTACCATATTGCCTCATAGCTACTTCAGCTGTCATATGCATATAGTCTAAATGCATACCCATTTTGCAACCTTAAAATTGATCAACTTTCAACTATTAACCTTTTTTAAGGACTATTTTTCAGGGAAAATGTTTTGCCTTTTCAGAAGAATCCTTCTGTAAGAGCAGAGGACAGAAATGTTCAAATTAGAGGGAAAGGAATACAGAAGAGTGTCACAGAAAATGAGCTATGTTACCATTGAGATCAGTATCATAGCTGATTGTCCCATACTTATCTCACTAAACTAGTCCACTAATCCAGAAAACGCCCTTGTCCAGAAAAATGTCTCCAGCACTGAAGCTGCTTTAGATAAATGTATTTCATACTGTTGTTCCTTTTTCTTCTCCATTTGTTCTCCATTTATCATGAAACTGAAAAAGTAAATCCAGTAGCTGTAAAGAAAACAGTATAAATCCCTGAGCTCCACCTAAAGAAGTGAAATGGACATTTCTAAGAGAGTTATATTCTCTGCTTAAGTGAACAGACTGACTGCTAGATGTGCCTAAAACTGAGCTAGGACCAAATGATTAAAAAGAGAAGATGGTCAGGTGTATTAAAAAGTTGCAGATAATGAGCATCTTTGGATGAAAAGAGGGAAGTTTATACTCTGCTCTCATTTCACTGGACTGATCTGTTTGCTGCCAATTTTTGCTGAAATAGTGTAAGATTTTTTCTTCCAGCACACTAAACTCAAATTTCTTTATAGCAAGGAGTCTCATTATTTTAACATTCTAATTACTGTCCTCATGGAAGGTGCTTATTATTATTGGCTCTACCTTGTCTATAATTCTGACAAATTAACAGATTGAGGGAGACTGTGTTGATGTTGCCTATAGCTGTTTGTGGCTTTCCCATTTGAAAGAGTATATTAAAGTTGGATCCAGATTACAAATGTTTAATCTGGCAAAGATATTTGGTGGCCTCTAGAACAAATATTGTGTCATTAATATAGCCGTATCCGTAAATGGGTCTGGCGACATATAATGCTGTGTCTGTGAATATTTTCAAACTCTGTTTAGGATCCTTAACTAACCCCGTTCTGTGTAGGTAGTTCCACCTCTTCAATACCTAAATGCAACAGAATAAGTTAAGATTGTATTTTTAGCCTTAACTCTAAATTCTCTGGAGTTTGTGGGTTTTAAATGAGAGCCTTGGTTTTATCTGGACTTAGACTTCTTTTGTGGTTCAATAGAAAATACTCAGTATTCAGTTGTTCACTTTTGGTACATTTTTACAATGGCATTAAAAATAGTGAAATCTTTCAAGTTTATTCAACTTGACATGATGAACCATAATTACATTGTTTAGCACAGTTTATTGTATAAATACAAGCTTACATTTTTTCTAGTGAATTTTGATCCAATGCCAAAACAGTTCTTTGAACTATTTAGACTGATCTTTGACATGATATTCAAAGATGTATCATTTCCATCCAAACCACTGAGCTATTATAGCGTTACAGGAAAGAAGTGTGAGCCAAAATGATATGAATATTGAAGTTAGGAAAAAATTACTGCTTAGTAACTGACATTCAAAAAAAAAAAAACCTCAGTCAATTTTATTAAAAAACATTGAATCTCTGTTGCATACTGCACCCTTTAGCAACTGGATGGAATAGCTGCTTCATTTCTAGGACCACAAAATGTCAGGCCTGCTAGAAGGGCAGCAGTGAGACATACTGCCAGTGGCAAGTCCCCAGAACTTTTGCCTACTGTTTGCTTTGAAGTATGTATCACAAGACAGATGTTAAATTTAGTCCTTCTGGAAACAACAGAGGCCAACTGGTGAAATCAATTCAGTAGAAATCTTCTCTTGCAAAGAATTTTAGCATGTCACATGTAAAATCATTGC
Source organism: Campylorhamphus procurvoides (assembly GCA_013396655.1). Lineage (NCBI taxonomy): Eukaryota > Metazoa > Chordata > Aves > Passeriformes > Dendrocolaptidae > Campylorhamphus > Campylorhamphus procurvoides. The sequence goes on along the minus strand of WBMV01003601.1, from coordinate 254,182 downwards.
TTAGCAATCTTCTATACTCAGTTTTTCATACCATCTTCTCTTTAGTTCTTTTCCTGTCTCATACTGTTCTCGTCAAGAGCTCCTTCACCTATGCACACTGTTTTATAAAGTTTGCCAACCATCTGAAAGAAGAGAGGACAAAATCTCAAAACTTCAGAGAAGAAGTTGCATACTCCTGCAACCAGCTATAAAGCAACTCTCTTAGTAAAAGAAACTGTAAATTCAAATTCTCTATTGAAGAGTCATATGTTTCACAAAAGGGGTGGTGCGGGGAAGATATGTGTTGTGAAGCACAAATGACAAACATATTTATAAAGTGGGTGTGTAATTTTTATGGCTATCAGACATTATGCACATCATTTTGGAAATAATACACACCTTCTGTCCTTTCAGGTATTTCTCAAATAGCAAATATTACTTTGATGGTACTTTACTTTGAAGATCTTGCTAGACTGAAAGCACTATCATAACATAGGACATCACCAGCTTTTGTAGCTCACTTTTTTCTGAAGTGAAAAGAAAGTATCAGTTTTAACATGAAGCTTCATGGCAAAAAGGCAGCAGGGTCTTCATATACTCAGCAGGTCATTATCCTGAAGACTCAGAAGAGATTTTGTTATTTTAATGAAGAGATGATTACTGGAATTTATCATCACCTTGTCAACCATGATCAACCTCCAATAAAAAGGAGGCACAGGCTTTCATGAATATTAAGAAAGACTGTTAAGAGTTAAGAAAGGAGGAATAGAAGCAGAAACAGTCACACAGAAATATCAGAGAGCAAATACTAGATTATGATCCATACAAAAATGTCGGATTCCTATGAAACAGCAGCTCAGAATCTAGAGGGAAGTGTAAATTTGCCTGCTGTTCAGGAGGAGCATTAGGCAATAGCCGGCTATTTTCACTGTCCAAGATATTTAGAAATAAAACCATAAAAAAGCTGGTGGATTTTCAGTGTTTCACTGCCATCTATTGGGAATAAAGTGTAGAGTTTTCTTATAATTTTAATAAAAAGTAACTTGAAATTAGTGATTCTGTACCAACTTTATGCATGAAAGAATATGAACAAAGTGGGACAACCAAACCTCCATCCCTCCAAACTGTGATTATCTTGCAGAAAATGCAAGAGAAATCTTGCATCTGAAACTGGTATGTTAGCAACTCCAGGAAAACATCAGCTCAACGAGCCCCAGAAGAATGGGAAAGCAGGAAATTCTTGAATAGTCTCTCTTCCTCTGAAGACAGAAAACATGGAGCAATGCTATTTACAAAGATATCAAAGCAAGACAATGCAATAATAATGGTGACGTTTATTTGCAGGCTTAATTATTTTTTTGTTTGTGTTCATTACATTGCATAGATTAAAAAGTTTTTTTAAAAAAAACAAACCCAAACTTCCTGTTTGTCACATACTTCCTTCAGAGCAGACACTACATCTCATCTCTGTTTTCCTTCTGAATTACAGTTTTATAGAAATATTTATAGACAAACTTGCTCCTCAGTTAGCTTAGGGATCCTTAGTAAGAATGTATTGGCTCTCTGTGGCCAGGTTTGGTAGCAGGAGGGCTACAGGGGTGGCTTCTGTGAGAAGCTGCCAGAAGTTTCACCTATAACTAGCAGAGCCAATGCCAGTCAGCTCCAGGAATGGTAGCCAAGATAATATATTCTAAGGCAAGCCAATCAAGAATGATAGTATTGCCTCTCTGATCACATATTTAAGAAGGACAAAGAAGTTATTGTGCATCCAGAAAAGAGTGGAGTAGAACATGTGAACAGCTCTGCAGACACCAAGGTCGCTGGAGAAGGAGGGGAAGGAGGTGTTCCAGGTGTCAGAGCTGAGGTTCCCCCACAGCCCGTGGTGCAGACCATGGTGGAGCAGCTGTGCGCCTGCAGCCCATGGGGGACCATCATAGTGTAGAGATCCACCTGCAGCCCATGGAAGAACCCACACTGAAGTGGGTGGATGCATAAAGGAGGCTGTGACCCCATGGAAGGCCCATGGTGGAACAGGGTCCTGGCAGGGATCTACAGCCCTTGGAGAGAGGACCCCACACTGGAGCAGGTTTTCCTGGTAAGACTTTTGGGCCCGTGGGGGACCCACGTGGAAGCAGACTATACCTGAAGGACTTTAGCCAGTGGAACAATGTCAAACAGCAGTTTGTGGAGAACTGTTGCCCATGAGATGGACTCGCACTGGAGAAGCTTGTGGAGGATTGTCTCCTGTGGGAGGGACCCCAGGCTGGAGCAGAGGAAGGACTCCTCTCCCTGAGTAGCAGCAGGAACAACTGACCATAACCCCCATTCCTGTCTCCCTGTGCTGGTGGTGGGGAGGAGGCAGAACTTGGAAGGAGGGAATTGTGGAGGGGAGGTGTTTTTAAGATTTATTTTACTTCTCATTCTCCTGCTCTGATCCTGTCAGTAATAAATTCAATTAATATCCCCACTTTGACTCTGTTTTGCCCAAGATGGTGATCAGTAAGTGACCTCTCCCAGCTCTTATCTCATCTCATGAACCATTCATTGTATTTTCTCTCCTCTGTCCAGTTGCAGAGGAGAGTGATAGAGTTGTTTTGGTGGGTACCTGGAGTCCAGCCAGGGTCAACCCACTATAAAGTATCAAATGGGAACAATACTAGCATCTGGTGCATGACTCTTAAACTGATGGAAACTCAGTGCATCCTACATTTTCACATCAAAGACTTACATTTTGTTTTAGCATTTAGCCCAACTCTAGGTTTTCTAGACTTGCATTGTCACTAAATTACTAGATGTAGGTGAGTGATGTTAAGTATGGAAATACACATATTGTCTTTCCCTTGAGTTCTGACATTTTGATGTCAGTTTCAAATGTTTAACCTGGAAATGTCTTGTGGGGGTCACACTGATTCTGCCTTTATTTTGAGGATTGTGCTTAAAGTTGTGAGGAAACTTGCTTTATTACTGACAGAAAAGCTCAGTAACAGAGCTAAAGCTTATCCCTAGTACATTTTAACTATCCATGTGTAACCATTACTCTAATGCATTCATTAAAGAGAGCGTCTGCTCTAAAATTAACTTTCTGACTAATGATATCACTATAAATGTTATGGAAGAATACAGTCCCCCACCTCTGCCCCCCTCTCATGGTAAAACAATATCTCTTTGCAGTTAAACAATAACTAAGACTGCCTTTTAAGGTGGGTCACTTCCACTGGCATCTGTAGAAGACAGCAAAATGATATGGTGAAAGGAGGTTAATGGAAAAACTTTTGGGAAAAGGAACATCCTATTCAGCATTCCCACATTTGTTGAGAGAGCAGGTTATGCCTCTTTCACAAAAGGTTAGTGGGCCAATTGCAGCAGAGAATTCAGAGTGGAAAAGGGTAGTCAGTTACTGAAAGGTTTTTCTTTTTAGCTAAGAGGATGATGACTCTGATCTGAAAAATGCCTTTACACAAATTCTAAGAAAAGGTCTATGGAAGATTTTTGAACATTATTTCATAGATGCTTAAACATTCTTTGGAAGAATTGGAGGAGTCACAGGCCAAGAAAGAAAACTGTGAAGTATTTTCATCTGCTTTGGAAACAAACCAAAAGGAAATAGGATTTTAAATGTATATTTCCAGCATTTTTCTGGCCTAAACATTTAAGTAATTTGGTGTGATTCTTGTTTAAAATGTTTTTCTTCCTTTTCAGACTGATAAGAACTAGAATAAGAACTAGAGCTGAATAGGACTGGTTGACAGGCAGATCCATTTACACTGTATTTATGTGAGTATGGCTGTTAAAAAGATAACATAAATTAATACACAGTACATAAAAGGCACCTCAGGTTACCAATATTTGACTGATCTTGTGGCACATAGAGAACAGTGTAAAATCAGACAGTACAATAAATGACATTTCTACAATCTTATTGTATTTGACACTGGATTGTAACCTGGAACAGACTGGAATAGAAAATAGATTAAATTGACTCTGATTCCTAAAATAATGCTTTCAATGTATTCTACACAGCTTTCTCTCCGTTGTAATTGTATCTATAATAAACTCATCTACTTAGAGAGAGCTATGACAGTACAGAAAATCATGAAATACCAAAAACCATGCTGAATATGATTGTCAATTTTTTTCAATATTCTCTGCCACTCAAAGCAGGATTAGTCTTTGTGTAGCCTATGTTGTGGATAAGTTCCTGAAGAATATGTATTGGAATAGCCATTAGTTTGCATCTTGCTTGTCCCTGGATTTTGAGGCACGTCTGAGGATTAGAAGATTCAACAGGTACATTCTGTGTCAAGCATTTTCTTCAAGACTCAAGAAAGGTGAGTTTTCTTTATTTGACATTTAGAAGAACTGGTTTTACATTCTGCAGGACAAAACTTTTCAGTTGAAAAATGAAAACTAATTACAGTTAAATATTTAAGAGAAGTGGGGTATTTCAATTGGGGGAAGAAAACCCCAAGAGAATGTGCTCTGGGATTGTTGAAGTTGGCATTGCTATATATTCAGAATTTTGTTTCCTGTTCAAAACAATCTATAAGCTAAAAGTACTCTTATATGAGGAGTTTAAATTTTTATTGAAATAAGACATCTAGATCACTCCTTTTTTTTTTTTTTTTAATTTTGTATGATTGGTCACTGTAAAATTTCTAGGCTCGTTCTGCTTTGAAGGAAAAAAGGAACTTCACACCACAGAAATTTCTCATGCAGTCCCATTTCCTGTTGCAAACTAGTAAACCAGAAACTGGACTCATAAGAACCAAAGGTACTATGTATGTATAAGGCATGAGTTTATCCCCTGGCTTTCACATTTGCCCGCAACATCCATTTGGCAGTCTGAAGGTTTGCCATGACCTTGACACAGCAGAGAGAAGCCAGTGCAATGAAAGCATGAGTAAAACTGGGACAGAGCCCCCCAAAAAGGCATGAAAATGAGAGGTTAAGAAACCATCTTTATAATCAACTCTACAGTGGCGTGGAAACACAGCAAGTGCAGAGGAGGCAGACTGCTTTCTCATTACTTATTGCCTCCTGCACTGGTACTCAGGGTCTCACTGGTATCAGCCACCCAGGCAGTGCTCATCCTGAACCTTGGGCAAATCCCCTTGGTGTGATTGTCTTGTGTTAAGGGTATAGAAATAATGGCTAGGCACTATAAATCTGTTCATGTTCAATACAGACTTTCATGATCACAGATTCACAAAGAATACAGCTCTGACACTATGGATCTGGTTGTCTTCCATCATCTCCACATCACCATAGGTGAATCAGAGCTTAAGTCAGTCCAGCAGTTCAGCCATCTGGGAAGCATCATTTCCTCAGATGGTAAGATTGACAAAGAGATAGACAACAGGTTAGCAAAGACATACAGAGCTTTCAGAAAACTTCATAAAAGAGTCTGGCACAATAAACACCTGAAGAAAAATACAAAGATTAGGGTCTACAGAGCCACTGTACTGTCTACTCTTCTATATGGGTCTGAATCGTGGGTCACCTGCTGCCACCACCTGCGACTCCTCAAGTGCTTCCATCAGCGTTGGCTCCGTACAATCCTAAACATCCACTGGGCTGATTACGTGTCTAATCTGTCTGTTCTTGAACAGGCAGAGATCACCAGCATCGAGGCCATGCTGATGAAAATGCGGCTGCGCTGGGCAGGGCACTTCTCCAGGATGGAGGATCACCTCCTTCCTAAGATTGTGCTCTATGGGGAACTCGCCACCAGCTGCCACAAGAGAGGAGCCCCGAAGAGGAGATACAAGGACTCCCTGAAACAATACCTCAGCCTTGGCCATATTGACCACCATCAATGGTCCACTCTGGCCTCCAATTGGGAGAAATGGAGACACACCATCCATAAGACTGCTGCTCCCTTTGAGAACATATGCAGAATCAGTCTTGAGGAAAAAAGGCAACCAGGAAGAACCGTGCCTCGCCAGTAGTGCCAATGGAGACTTTCTGTTGTGCCTTTTGCAATTGGACTTGCCTATCTCGCATTGGCCTTTTTAGTCACCAGTGCGCTTGCAGGAAGCGTGGGTAAAGCCATTCCCGAATCTTCATTCGTGAAGCCTAGCCATGATGACTCTAGGTCTGGCTGAGTTCAATGAGAACTTGCACAATCCAGATTCCCAAATAGTGCAATTTATGGAAGGAAGAGGAAAGCAGTCTCAGGATTGCCAAGGATAGATACACTAACTACAAAGTGTTAATATGTGTCATTACAGAAGCTATAGTAACAGAGATCTATTAGCACTGTATATATGGATAAATATTCCCAGGTCTGTTCCAACGCACATGGAAGTGCAAAGTCCACCTGAAGACATCCCTTCAGGGGAGGAGAAAAGACATAATCTGATCCCAAGCAAGCAGAGATGTTTCCCCCTCTTTTTTTTTTTTTTTCCATTTTTTGGTTGGTTGGTTGGGTTTTTTGTTTTGTTGTTGTTTTGTTTTTTTTCTTTTCCCATTGAAAATCTCTTTCTTATAATTTTTGTCCCTTCTCAAAAGGATGAAACAATTGCATGTTATTAGGTGAGGTTTTGGTGATTATCGTCTTTTCTCTTCATTTGCATTCTTAGGGCTGAGAAAGTTAATATGCAACTAGAGCTTAATGAGGCTCTCAGTTACTTTCAGTCAGAATTTATAGTTTATACAAGATAAACACTTTGGTCCTTCCTCCCTCACTGAGGTGGCAGGTTTTCTGACCCTCACCAAAAAATCTTCATGCTCATCTTTATCCCCTAAGAGGACCCAATTTATAACAAATGTTTGTTTTGCATGGATAAGGGGAAGTGAAGCAAATGGCTGGCACAGAGGCCTGGGTGCTCTTCTGTGCTTCTCTGAAACATTGGGCTGTGAGGTCTCTGCTTCTCTCCAGGCATAATTCCTTTGACAGGCCTTGCTCAAGCCTTATTGTGCAAGATAAGCAAGGGCCCAGCTCATGTTATCAGCCAGACTCATCAATACTTCACCAGTTTAAGGCAACTGTGGCAAGTCTATAATTACCACAGACCACCAGGAGGGCTTTTGAAATAGCTCATCCTCTGTTATGAGATGAAGAACACCCCATTGCCCTCGCATTTCCTATGCAGGTATATACAGTGACCATGGTACTTGCAGAAAATGTGCATCAGTCTTTCTCTGGGCTAGAGCACTCCTAGTGACTGAATTTGAAGCTCTTAAAGCCCTCTCAGAAATAAGGGATATTGAGTCCTATGCACTGAATAATAAACTCTTACATTCAGGCTGTCTTTCATGCAGAAGAAGTAAAAGGGTTCTTTCTCGTGGTGTATGTGTGGGAACCCAACACCTCATCTCCACATGTCAGTCTGGAGCCAACAGGTTCACTCCCAGCAGAAACACATGCCTTCAGAACTACCACTTTCATTTGCTTGATGGAACAGAAAATATAATTTCAAAAGAAAACTTTTGAAAACATTTTGCTCAGGCAATATTCAGATTTGTAAAACATTTAAAAAAATGGTTCTTTACATCCATAACAGAAGCTAGCAGTCACTGATGGTAGAGATAGCTGCTTCCTCCTTTCCCATCACAGCACACCCAGCATATCCAATGATTTCACTCGTCAAGGAGTAAACAGTCTCTAATTGTTTTTACGATACTTTGGCCCTCTTTAAATAGGTTATTCAAAAGGATTAAACATAACAGCCTTACTGCCTGTGTTCTCCTGACAGTGAGGTTATGTCTATTTACATGTGTTGGAGACTGGAACATGACCAGTACAGTTCTCTCAAAGGTAAGCTTGCTTTTGCTTCCTGCAAAATTTCTGCTGGATGAAGTCCATGGCTCAGAGAAGTTTTATGATGTTTTATACTCTTCCTTTTGGGAAGGACAGCACAGAACCGACGTGTATGCTTAGTCCTCTTCTTTGTTGGCCTATACAGTGAATTAAACCTTTACAGCCAAATTTAGGTCTGTATTTGGAAGTCTTAGACCATGATGAATATCATATTGAAGACAACATATTGACCTTATGAAATAAAGTCTAGTGGCCGCATGAAGAAATGAAGTCTGGTGTGCATAAACCCCTGCCTATAAAGAAAGGTAACATCAGCCTTAACACATATGTATATTCTGTTGGTTTTGTGATACACCTTCCTATTTTTTAACTGATTCAGGGAAACAAAAATCAATTCTTGAGCTATATCTACTCTCTGACAGATATAGGGTATGTTGCCAGACTTGATCCTGCTTTAAATAGCTACCTCAAGTATGGAAAACAAGGAAGCTGAAGAGCAGAAGTCACAAAACTATATTTAGAGATCAGTAAAATTAATGAGCATACATTTATCCAAACAAACAGCTCCAGCTAAATGGCTTCATTTGTTGCTCCTCCTTTCTTCAGATCTTGTTCTGGAAGGGAGAGTGAAGAGGTGGTCTATATCTATCCTTTCTATGACTGTGATTTTACAGGATCTTGCTATGTTCACACTTCAGTCATCTATTTTAATGGAGCAGGGAAGAACAGATAACTGCATTAACAGGGAAATGAAAAGGAACCTCCAAGTAATTATTCTACAGGTCCGTAACTTTCCTACCCTTTACAAATACCAGTTTCTGTGGATCATCAGAATGAAATCCAAATGCTTTTTCTTCTGAGCCTTAAGGGTAAACTGAGTTTTCAAGGGATCAATTTTTTTCCTAAAGGACAGACAACTTCCTTATCCTGCTGCTGTTAAAATAGATACATATATTCCTCAAAATAATTATCCCCTCACAATAACTTACATTAACCCAAGACAGAAACAAAGCAAAGAATAATTTTTTGCAAAAAAGTCAACGAGTAAAATAAACAATGAAAGACTGGTGGTCACACAGCAACTAGGCAGGAAGGCTTGGTTGTATTATGATCATCTGTTCAAGGAAAAGAAAAAAATAGCGTGAGAATGAACATAATGTACTAAAGTTTCTCTGAGTGTAAGAGTAAAAATTAATTCCAACAACACCTGCTTTGGATGTTAGACAAGGAGAAGGAGAGTTGTTTGGGTTTGAGCATGTGAAGAAATGGCACAGTTAATTTTGTGAAGGAGAAAAAAAAGAAAAAGAATGGTGGAAAAACACCAGTGAGTGGAATTGGGACAGGGACCACAAAGATTTCCTAATACAGTGCCTACTTTATCTTGATGAATTGGTCTTATGTACTGAGGTCTAGGAACGGGAATGGTCATACCCATGCACTGACAGCAGCATGGAACAGATCTGGCTCACTCATAGTAGTAGGTTACAGGTGTTCTGCTGAGGATCAAACTTCAGTGACATGTAATATATACTCAGAAATAAAAGAAGTTATTTGAAAGTGAAAGATCAGGATCTACTACAGACTGTACCTGGAAAACTTTGAACAGTCCAGAAATAGAGATTGGAAAATTCAACATAGTACCAGAATATAAATAAACCAAAGAAAGCTCAAATTGTCGTTTAAGCAATCCATAACAGCAACTAATTGTTCACTAAGCAAATAAGGTTTAGAGAAAGAATTTAGTTCTTTTTCATGCTGGACATTCACTGATTTTGAAACTTTCCATGTATAATCCAGATCTGCTCTAAAGGAACAGCTGAGACAACTCTGATAAATTTTCTACTATATTTCATGCAGATGTTGATATGGTTTTCTAACAAATCAGGTTCTTAATAAAAAGCCTGTCTATTTTTATAGAGTATTGGTTACAGTTGTGATAATACGTACAGCAAGGTTTTCCATTGTGGGAAGAAAAAAAGGGAGGAAGGAAGGAAGGAAGGAAGGAAGGAAGGAAGGAAGGAAGGAAGGAAGTTCCAGTTTAAGAGTCCTTAACTGTGATGCATTTTTAAACATTATATAGCAAACGGAAGTCTTTCCTTTGAGCAAAAGTTCTCTCTGCAGAGCAGAACGGGACTTGAGATACAAGATGCTGTTGGGTTTTGTTTGTTTGTTTTGTTTTGTTTTGTTTTTAATAGTTTCCATAGGAGCCCATGGGATTTGAGCTCTCTTAGCTCCTGGCAAAAAGTGCCACTATTGTGTGGATCTAACTTGCAGCTCTGCAGTGTTTCTCACTGTCCCACGATATACTGGAAGCACTAGTTGTATTATAAAGAGACAGTTTTACTCACAAAAAGAATCTGTTTAATTTTGAGCATTTCATCTGGTGGTGTTTAGTTTTCATAATGAAACCTCCAACAAGTTGCATTAGAACTTGGTTTTAGTGTAGTTCTACTTTTCAGATGTTTAAAGATGCTTGCAATTCCTTATCTTTCAGTTTTCTGTTGTTGTTGTTGTTGGTTGGTTGGGTGGGTGGGTGGGTTTTTTTGAGACAAGATTACTGAATATTGGAACTTTTTTTTACTGAGGTGAGTTGACCCAGCTGGATGCTGGGTGCCCACCATGCTGCTCTCTCTCCTTCCCAGCCAGACAGAGGAGAGAGAATAAAATGGAAAACAACTCATAGATTGAGATAAAGTAGTTGACTAAAGGAAAAGAGAAGGTTGCACATGCATGAGCCAAGAGCAAAATAACTAGTTGCTAANTTGTTTTGTTTTGTTTTTAATAGTTTCCATAGGAGCCCATGGGATTTGAGCTCTCTTAGCTCCTGGCAAAAAGTGCCACTATTGTGTGGATCTAACTTGCAGCTCTGCAGTGTTTCTCACTGTCCCACGATATACTGGAAGCACTAGTTGTATTATAAAGAGACAGTTTTACTCACAAAAAGAATCTGTTTAATTTTGAGCATTTCATCTGGTGGTGTTTAGTTTTCATAATGAAACCTCCAACAAGTTGCATTAGAACTTGGTTTTAGTGTAGTTCTACTTTTCAGATGTTTAAAGATGCTTGCAATTCCTTATCTTTCAGTTTTCTGTTGTTGTTGTTGTTGGTTGGTTGGGTGGGTGGGTGGGTTTTTTTGAGACAAGATTACTGAATATTGGAACTTTTTTTTACTGAGGTGAGTTGACCCAGCTGGATGCTGGGTGCCCACCATGCTGCTCTCTCTCCTTCCCAGCCAGACAGAGGAGAGAGAATAAAATGGAAAACAACTCATAGATTGAGATAAAGTAGTTGACTAAAGGAAAAGAGAAGGTTGCACATGCATGAGCCAAGAGCAAAATAACTAGTTGCTAATTCCCATTAGCAAGTGGTGTTTGGCCACTTCCTAGGAAGCAGGGCTTCAGCACTCAGAAGGCAAACATTGTAAATAATGAAAGTCCTCCCCTTCCTCTTCCTTCCATTATTTTTTATATCTGAGCTGATGCCACAAGGTATGGGATATCCTTTTGGTTAGTTTTGGTCAGATGGTCAAGTGTCCCCACCCAGGATTTTGAGATCTTACGAGAGACAGTGCTGATGCTGTGCCAGCTCTGCTCAGCAGTGACCAAAACACTGGTGCAGTATCAACCTTTCCACCTAACAATGCAGAGCACAGCACTGTGAGGGCTGCCAATCAACTCCATCTCAACCAGACCCAACACACTTACTTACAGAATTCATGGGTAACCAGAAGTTTTCAGTAAGTTATTCAGAATCTGTATTTTCTGATAAGCACCTCTCAGCTATTGCTTTGTAAGCTGCTGGACATTGTGTTTTCCTTGTGCTGTTATCTCATACTAATTTGTACTTTGCAATATCTTTCTCCTTTGAGTCTGTTCTGAGTTCTTTACTGAAACCTTTCCCTTTCAAATTTTATTTCCTGTTTTCCTGTTTGGTGTGGCCACCTCCTGCTTTCTTTCTGTCTTGATTTCCATCATGGTGTCTTTTATTCTGTCTAGAGAGATATATGAATCTTGACAGATCCTTTCCCAAAGTCAAATTTACATCTTCCCACTGGTTTTTGCTTATCTTTGAAGCCCTGACTCCCTCACTTTCTGATCTTTTACAATGGAACTGGCAAAAGTGCCTGATCTGTAATCAAGGATGATGTGTTTAAGAGTTTCTGGAATAACTTTCCTCACTTTCTCCCAACTCTACACCATTCAGGTATTTTATTTTCTTGGGAGTAAAATTGCAACTAAATAATTTCTTCTCTTAACTTGATTTGGTTGTGTGTTTTAAATGCAAGTTCCTGCCTCATTCAAGTGAGATCTTTTATAAACTCAGAGGTTTGCACATAGATGTGAAGTCTAAATTGTTCTCTAAATCTAAATTTCCAAGTTACAATTCTAAGGGACATTATAAGATTTTTATTATTTCTTCATTTATCTTGTTGTTTTGTTTCTCACTGTCTAAATTATTCTTCCTGGTTTCTGTCTTCTCAATATTTCCCCTTCTTTAAATTTAATTGGTGGTACTAGGAGGAGTGTTTAGCTCTGTAACAGAAAAAATTGATGTTAATCGCATATTTGAAGAGTGGAACAGGCTGGAGACCTTGTGCCAGAACCCATTCTTCTGTCTCAGTCTCTCTGTCCCAGACCCAGAGAGACTGCTCCTTGCCTCCAAACTTTGCAAGAAAGGAGACTTTTGAATTTTACACAGCATTACTACCAGAAAATATTGGCTGTTATTATATTATTCAAAGGAAATATCTATTGATCAAAGGCTGCTTAAGCTAAGGAAGTTCTGTTGGGAAACTTCTTTGGTGATAGTGATTTTATTTAGATAAGATAGAGAATGCAATTACTGGAAGAAACACTGCCTTATTTTCCAACACACCATGAAGTTTCTTTCTGATATAAACACTAATAACATTACTATGGATATTGCTAGTTTGCTCTGGGAACGGAGACCAAGTGGTGGGGTTTGGAGAGGAATGCAACCAAACAGAGGAGTGTTGAGAGAGTAATTCTTTTACAACCAGGAGAATGGAACCACCACAGAAATAGTGATGACCAGACCTGAAATAGGAACAGAAATGTTCTCCTCAGAATGTATTCACCTGTAAGGAAAAACACCTTAAGTATCCCTTTCTCACACAAGACATTTCTCCACTAACATTTGCAGACATTTCCCACTGACCTTGGGAGGTCAGCATTGTGCTCATCCAGTTATGAACATCAGGTTCTGGTAGCAGAAGATGCTTTTGGACATTTGTCTATCTCCCTCTGCCTTTCCCCAGAAGTGCTGTTCAAATCATCTCACACACATGGGATTCATGGCTCCAGCCTGGCCCACCAGACCTAATTTGCCACATGTTCCCTTCCTGGGTATCCTCTCCCTGAACCCCCCTCTCCAGAGATGATCACGTCTTCCCTTCTTTGCTAGTGTTTATACCTTTGAGTGAAACAGACATCCTCTGTATGTTCAGCTAACAATAAAACATGAGTTTATTTTCTGCCTTATAATATTTATGTTTTTAACTCATGTTCTGAAACTTGGAAGTAAATGGTTTGCCACAAGATCACAGCTTTTTATACACAAATGAAAGAGCATCTCTAGGCCCCGTGGTTCTAAAGGGGCAAAATGAATTAATGAGTCTGATTCATGATATTTTATAATTTTTGGTTGGGTTGGGACTTTTGATAATTTTTAGAACTAGCCAGAAAAATAGCTAGCCTCACTGTATCAGGAGTAAAAGATTTCAGGTAATATCAGTTCCAAACTTTAAAAAACTAACAAACCCCTCATAAACCAAACCCTCACATGTGGTATTAACTTAGAAATTGGCTATGGATGGCTTTCTATCCTAGCTTTTTAGCTTTCAAGTCAAAGAAAATTGCTTATTTTGAGCTTTATAATAAAATCTGGCTACACTGGAAATGTTCTTTGTGTCTTTTTTTGCTATGGGTGCATTATTGACTGGGAGTTCTGCAGAAGTACAAGTTTCTGAGCAGTTTTAGGTCATATATAAGACAAAGGGAAACCTCAGACTTGATTAGAAACAAGGCAGAGCAAATTATGAGAACAAAGTATGACCTCTGGGGGGTTGAAACTACGAAATGAAGCACACAGATATAGATGTCCTCGTAAAGTGATGTTTCAATTTATGTAGACCCTAGGTAAGCTCCCTCTCTTCTCTTCTGTTTCACCATGCAAAAAGTCTTCTGTGTCTGCTTCAGAACCTTCTTCACAAAAAATGGCAGGTTCAATTGCAGCCAGGCCTTGAGAAATATCATCAGATCTTTTTATTATACATGTTTAGTTATGCTCTTTTCCTTATTGTAGCCAGTAAAATGCAGTGGTACAGAGCAGATGTTATTAATTAAATATTTTGTAAGTTTTACGAATTTTTAATAAGTGGTAAAATAATAATTGATAGTAAAACAGATGTGTTAATAGGCCTCAATTTTAGTTAAGAAAATGTTCTGCAGTATGGAGGGTTGTCAGGAGAGGGAGCAATCTACCCGTGGACTAGCAACATTTCACCATCCTTGCTTGAATTTTAAACCCCTATTTAACAACTGAGGCAGGAATGGCACTTTCTTTTAGAAATCTAAACTGTCTCAGTTTCATTTGTGTCTAAGAACAAGAAACAGAAGGAAGAGAAGCAGGAAGTCTTTATGCAGGTGAAGAAAACAACTTGTGAAGTAATATTCAATTATATCCTGAAGAAAAGTTTGTAGCAACAGAAGGGCAGGAGGCCTGGCAGGGAAAGTTGAAATTACCAGGAGCAGAGTCTTAATGGTTTTCTGTAGACAACTCCCTAACAGTTTTGCAATCTGGTTTATAAGGTCATGCTAAACATAATAAAACAACATCTTTTGGGGGGGCAAGTTTCTCTTACAAACTTCTTGTGTAGAGTAGAAAAATTGTCCTCATATTAATAAAGGCATCATCTTTCTGAAATTTAAGGGCAAGAGGAAAATAAGGAGCAGTACCTTCCACACAAAAGAAATGTGTAAAAGCAATACTATGGTCATAATTTGAAATCCTTTAAATATCTTCCCTTATTTGATTTTTTGATGTTGTAATATTTGTATTTTACTGTTATTGAATGTTTCTCCTTTCCATGAATAGCCTCTCAAACGCACATGCAAGCACATTGCCTCAAGTAACCCTCCCTCATCAGGTTAATATGCACAATTTTTCCACTTGTATCAAGCAAAATTCTTCCAACACTCGTCTGAAGTGTTTCATTAAGAACATTTATTGGCAAGCTAAATTATTAGTACACTTTAAAATGGTTGTATTTGCAATATTAAGGATATGACCATGTATTTATATTTTAACATTTATTTATTGATGGCTTTCCTAATGATGGACAAACTGCAATTCTTACTCATGTGAGTAGCAGTCTGGAACTTTTACTGAAAAATGGCGTATTCATATGAGTAAATGATGCCTTTTAGAGCCCTAAATTCTTTGCTAAGATCCCAGTCTTGGCAAAGTTTACCCAGGAAAACAGTCATTACTCAGCATAGGGAGTATTTTGAAAAGTGAAATTGTTCAGAACTTCATCCTCAGTGGATCTTAATTAATCTTAAACAGTGCAGATGAGATAGCTGATACTTGTACAATATAAGACCTCTGAGGTGTTGAATTATCTCTCATAGTCACTGGTAGCTGAAAGAATTCAGTGCTGTTCAGAATGAGACTCACAGTTGGCAACATTTACATACCAGGTATATTGATCCTATTAACTAAGACTGAAAATAGATAGTTTGCTGCCCAGGAGAGCTGTCCCTGCAGGAAAAAAACAAATGAAACCAAAACACAAAACCAAACCAAAACAATAACAACAAACAAACAAACAAAACAAATGCCCACAACAACAAAACAACATCCTAAGGTCAAAATCAGGATAGTCATAATTTTCTTCTCCTTCATTCCACAGCTTTTGGCTTCTATCGCAATAGCTAATTGATTTGCACCTAGCTAGCAGGGTCAAGACTGTGCTAAGTGCACCTCATGCACTGTTGCCTCCTGCAATCAGAACAATCCAAGGTGGGAGGAGTTGTAGCTTCTGCCAAGTAGAAATATAAGCACTGGGTGCTCACCGTTCACAACCTCTCCCTGTGCTTTCTCAGATGCAGCAACACAAAAAAAATGGAGAAGGTAAAATTAGAAATCAGAAAGTGGAGTGCTAAACCAGATGATGATGGGCAAATAAAAGGCAAAGAACACTAAGCCAAAAGAGTAGGGCATAGAGCAAATAATGAATTAATGATATGCATTATATGTGCTGTAGGATAGTGACTGAAATTTGGAAATAGACCCCTGGAAAAAGACACCACAAAAGGGTAAGTAAACTTTTCATTTTCAGTGCATTTTGAGCTGGCAAGTGTTAAAAAGAGAGGATATCCTTTGCTTCCTATTCTGTCTGCACTCAGAAGACCTGTTATCCCCAGAAAATACTCTACACACCAAGAATTTTTTTTTTTTAAACTTAAAAATCTAATAATTGAGATGCGACCTGGGAGAGCTGATTGCTACTTTACTTCCAGCCCTTCCCCAAAATTTGGTTGTCAGGTTCCTGGTAATTTTATCACACAACATTATTTATTTACTTATACTAAGTAGTTGATAATGCATTTCAAATATATGAAGATATATTTCATAATGCGTCCCTTCCAACTAGATATATTATATGATTCTATAAACACACAGATATATTATATTGCTTCTTTATTAAAATCAGCCATAATTTTAAAAAGGCACATTCATGATTGGTCTATGCCCACCTCTTCAGGAAGTATGTCTTTGTGAACAGCTTACCTTAAAAAGCAGAAAGAACTTGTGACAGACTTGGAGGAATAAGATGACACAAAAGGAATTTACAAAATATAAGAAATGTGTAATTTGTCTTTGAACTCAGGGGGACAGGTTTGGGCAGACATAGGGAAGAGGCCCTTCTTTGGCAAGAATTACAGTCACAAACACCTGGACTCTGATTCATTCAGATACTACACACGGGTCTGACTAGAGATGCCCAACAGAAGTAATTTCCTAAAATTAGGAAAATATCTAAATTCTCTGACAAGCCAGCACTTTGAATGTGCAGTAAAAGTCAGTATAACCAAGCCAAATACAACATCATTCAGACACGGGATCAGGATGCAGTTTAGAAGGAAGCTATAACTGCACTCATTTAGATAAAATGCATGTCAGCCCAACCCAAGTGAAAGTTATTATCCTTTCCCTTCACAATTCTGACAGGTGGGACAAAGACTGCCACAGAAATCGGATCTACCAAGGGAATGGGCTAGGTGTTGTAATTTTCCAATAGGAAAAGCACAAAAGGTATCTTTCTATACAAATAAAAATCATTAAATATTTTGAAACAGTGTACAGCTTTTACACAAATGAAAGGTATACATAGATGATAGAATTATGGAATTGTAGAAAATTGTAGAATATCTCAAGTTGGAAGGGCCCCATAAGGACCACAGATGAGGAGGTCTGTCTTCTTCTAGGGAAAGAACCCAAGTAAACACATTTTTATTGGGTCCATGTAGTTTTCTGTGTTTCCCATGTTTTCAGTCCTATGAGCTATATGACACATTACTATCTCGGGACCAAAGATTGAGTACACGTTTTAAGCATTCAGACTGTTCAGCCAAGTGATATATGGGCTGTTTGGGGTGTGTGCAAATGTTTGTGCATGTTGCATGTTGCACGTGCATGCGTTTGTGTAAACTCCTCCCTGCTCTCTTCGCTATTATCTATCCATAGTCAAGAAGAGCAACTTCTTTAGGATGCCACTCAGCATTTATCACAGTCTTGGGCATGTAGCAGCCAGAACATTAGAATAGCCTTTTGATAGATAGACAGATACACAGATAATGTAATTCCTTACTGCAACTTTGCATTAAAGGAAAAACTATGGCAGTATGTAGGAAATCTGCACAAAAACTTGCTAACTGAATTATTTCTGTGCCTAATGCTTTTCCTTTATGGACCATAGTTAGCACTTTCCACATAAACAGTTTTCTACAAGGATAGAAAATGCTCTCTAATTTGAAGGAAAGATGTCCAGGCATCATTTATAGCTTGAGACACTTGCTATATTTAACTTTTCTCTTCAAATTGATGTTATTGTCCTCAGCTGTATCAAGAAATAACTAATGAGCAGAATTTGCAAAATATTTGTACACACACATCTGTTCTGACAGAATTTCACTGATGTCAGGATTAGCTAGGATCTTTCACAGAAGTCAGTGAGGTCAGTGATAGTTTTGCCCTTTGTCTAGATAACTTGGATCTTATCTAAAAGAGACTGAAAGGACCTCCAGGAATGTATGCTACAAAAGGCCAGAGTAATGCAAGGTCATATAATTCCTTTCCTAAATTGCAGAAACTCTGACATAAAATACTTAAGCTTTGCCCCAAGAATTTTTACTGAAAATCATCTTTATCTTCTCATGTTTGTTGTTAAAATCTTCTTTTAATTTGCAACCTTAACACTGTCATAACAATTTATAACTTTGTCGTTTCACTCTGTTCTTTAGTGTAAACAGCTGTAGTATCTTCCTGATGTTGAATGAAAAAAGACCCTGAAGACATTTTTAGAGATAGTATCTCAACCTCTGATTTGTTAAAAAATTCCAGTTGCTGTCACTTATTATACAAAAAGACTTTATTCTTGTGATCTTCCTAGCAGACTTTCAGTGCCTCTGTCCTATTCTGAATCCTGCTTCCCTAGACATGGACAGCTACTCTTGTACATGACACCCAACAAATGATTCGTACAATGACACTATTATTTTATTCCTTGTAGGCGGATATATCCTTCCTTGCCTTTTTCACAGACACATCACATCATCCAGATTTCCTGTGACTGATCACCATACACAAGTTTTTCTCCTCCTCTGTCATTCTCAATGAATGAACTCCCAAATTTATAACTGAGATTTCTGTTATTAGTCTCTAAGTGCATGACCTTATATACTTTGGACTCTTGAATGCCTTCCCATTTGTAATACTTGGGTCCTCAAGGTCATTCAACTTTTGTTCTAATCCCTTCTTCATCCAGCTCAAACACTAGTTTCCCATAAAACACGCAGTGTAACACAGCAGGCTGCCCTGAAGTTTGATTATATTTTGGTTGAAGTCCTGTTCCTTTCTGTGCTCTCATTTCCCATTATCCATCTTGTCTTTGCCCTTATGCTCAATATAATTATTCTTACTGAGAAGGAAAGCAAAATATTAATCTAGGCTGGGACAGGATCTTGATTATCTTTAAACTGCACCTAGTCATTACAGCTTGGCATAGTGATTCTTTATTCCTTGACCTCTTTTCCCATACAGATACAGGTTTGTCAAACCTGTTATCTGTTTTAACATCCTTTTTTTTTTTTTTTTAAAGATACAGCTTAGTTTAGCTCTCAAAAATCCTCAATTTATCTCAGTGTATCTTGGATTTCTTAGGTAGAGGGCTATTTGCGGATCTCTCTGTTATATGCCCCTCTCAGGCGTCAAGATCTTCTTCAATCTTTTGCTTACCTACAAGTTCCATACAGCTTTCACAGACAAACACAAGATTTTAAGTGCTTCTCACCAGTTTCCTTCATTTCTCAGTTCAGCAGAGTGCCACATTGACACAAGTCATTGGGAGCATTCATGATGTCTGTGTTTAGACAGACCTTCCTGAGAGCCACCAGAGTCCATGTGATGCACAAAGGATGTTGAGATGCCTTGGCAGAGTGACTTCCTATTGGAGCCTGCTCTAACAATAGTTTTGGAATTTGCAGATGGAAGATTGCAGGACCAACAGAACTAGAGCAAGAGAAAATTACTGTCAGAGAAGCTCTGGAAAATACTGGTCAGGACAACCTGAGTGACTGCGGAGCTGCAAGTGAAAAACAAGCTGCCAAATTGCAAATGAAAAGTCCTTTCCATTACATGGAGTAAGGTATTTAAGACAGTGCCCCACACAGATTTGTTATTCCTATTGTATCTGGTTTCATCTTGTGTGAGTATTTTGAGTGTAATAATTTTATTGCTGAAGTTTATTGTTATATTAACATTTCAAATTTTTTTTTGTTTGTTTTTTTGGGGTTTTTTTGTCTTATCTATTTCTAGCTGTGCAAGACAAAATACTCTCAGCAAATTCATTGCTTTTGTTATTAATTTTAGGACACATATTCACCAAGCTGTCTCTTAGTCTTATGTACCTCTTTTTCTACTGCTATGTCTCCATTCATCTGTTCTACTTTCCTCCAGCTGTTAACTAAACATATGAGTGAGTTTATGAAAAATTCTTCCAAATGTATCCTACCTCTTTTAAAGACATTTTTTTTCCAGTAGTTCCATTCTTGATACTACAAGTCCCCTTCTCCAAGTGCTCAGGTAGGCAAGATTTCCTGTTCAGTAAATACCTCCCTCTTGTTCATGATTCCAACAGCTTTCCTTACTCAAAATCACAAAATAGGTAAGGTGGGAAGGAACCTCTGGAGGTCATCTGATACAACTTCGTGCTCAAGCAGGGCCACCTAGGGCCAGTGGTACAGGACCATGTTCAGGCAGCTTTTGAATATCTTTATGAAGGAAGGCTCCACAACCTTTCTGGAAAACTTTTGTCAATGCTCAGTCACCCTCATAGGGAAAAGATGTTTCCTCATTTTCGGAGAAAACCTCATGTGTTTCAGTTTGTGCCTATTTTCTTTGGTCTTGTCGTGGGCACCACTAAAAAAACCTGGCTCTGTCCTCTTTGGCCCCTCCTTTCAGATATTTATAGACATTAATAGGATCCTCTTTGAGCCTTTTCTTCTCCAGGCTGAACAGCCACAGACCTCTCAGCATTTTCTCATAAGAAAGATGCTTCACTCCCTTAATGCTCTTAATAGCTCTTCACTGGATTCTCTTCAGTATGCCTGTATTTGTTTCCATAAAACTTGTTATTCTTATTGCATTCCTATGAATTATTTTGAATACTTTCTTAATTTTCTCAGTTGAATTCATTATTACTTCTATAACATGACCACTCTTTTTCTTCCTTTAAGTCTATCTCCTCAATGTTTATGCAATAACTATACTGTTGTCCATCTTATCTTTCTATTCCCCAGTTCTTCTTCCTACATGACTTTAGTTTTCTTGATATGTGTCCCACTGCTTTTTTAATCACAGTCAGTCTTGGTTAAATTAAAAAAAATGAATAATCAATTCTTCCTTTTTGAAACTTCAGTAGTTTTGCATTAATGCTGTTCTCACACTTTTTAAAATCAGTGTTTTAAATTTAATAGAATAGGTAGCAGTCCACATCCTCCACATTCCTTTTCAATGGCTGATTCGGAGAGCATATTATGTCTAGAATACATTATGAATTAATTTGACTATGCCAGAAGGAAACAATATTATCTTTACTTGAATAATCTTTTCCTGTATATTTTCCTCACCTACATGGTTGGCTTTTGTGAGTGATGCCAAACTATGCCTTTAAACACATTCTTCTCATTATTTTTAAAATGTAGCATTTTTAAAAAAATATTTTAAATATTCCTAAGCCTTTTCATTGTGAAATAATTTATCCACACTTAAGCAATCTCTTTCTAAAATATTGATTATTGTAAGGGTCTGTCTTCTTGTTCTTTTGTCTAAAAATCATTCCAAGTCTCTAACCATTTGAAACGCCTTCTGATGCCTTTTTTTAATACTAAAAGTAACACAACATTATTGGTAAATTGTAAAGTTATAATATTTAAATGCAGCATTACCTGTTGATAAATGTTTGTAATGCATCTTGTCTATTATTGAGTGCATTACAGCAAAAGGAGTACTTATTTTCAGTTTTGGAGAAAATTTTTTAGGACTTTATATTTGAGTGACTGTATTCAATGTACGAGCCATCAGCAGCTCTGATTGCTGAAAATTGTCCCTTCCACTATCTCTGACACTGAATTTTCTTTTCTGATGTAACCATACCACTGAATTGCCAAATTGCCTATGTATCTTAGTTTCTGTAACAATGCTCATATTAACCCATATTATCTACATCATCCCACTTTTGTTTAATAAGGTCTTCACTGAATTTTAGAAATTATGTGGTCAGATCCAATTAAATAGGAGATAAATATTAATTATATGAAAAATTCTGAGATTTAGTACAGACCTCAAAAACCCCCAAAACAAACAACAAAACAAACAAAAAAACTGAACCAAACCAAAGCAACAAAAAAAGAAAAGGAAAAAGAATTCACAGATTATGTCCTTTGGATTCTCTGCTACAAGCTCATGAGTCACACTGAAATCTCAGGGACGATCTTGCCCAAGGCAAGACAAGTCCTAAAATTCTGGTGTTGCAACTGATACATGAACTATCTCAATTCAGGCATGATTTCTTCAAGAACTTTTGCAGATACTAATGGTACTCTATGGAGAACAAGTTGGAAACATTGACTATAAATCTAGTATCTTTTCTTAGGGAAAACAGTGAAAATAACTCTGGTGTTGAATTTATACCTATGGATTTTGTTACACATTATCAGGCTACTCCAGAGTGGGAGGGGTCTAATGAGGACCGTGACAACAAAAGGGGTACACGTATACCCTTAAACATAAAAATAAAATGGCTATTTCACTTTATTTATGTGATCTAATCAGCAATTGACAGTAAGCATTTCAGCTGCTATGCAGTGTCTGTGAAATTATCCATAAATTTCAAAAGTTCACAGTCAAAGTACATTATTATTGGTTTGTATTCATGTTGAGCATCTGTTTAAAATGTTTGTTATCCATCTAATCAGGAAGCAAACCTCCCTCCTGATCTGAGAATTACTCACTGGTCAGATGCCAAATCACCATCAAGGGCCAAGAGCAAATAATCTACATGATTAGCTTTTAGCATTGCAGGGAGTGTGTTTTGGTCTCAAACACTGAGTACCATATGCCTCATTGCCTCATTGTATGATTCCTGGAGTGCTTTTCAGAAATTAGCAATACATTGCATTTTTATGATACAATTGCTTTCTCTATTTTTTCTCCAACATTTTGGACGTGTAAACGTTACTGCATACTATGCAGAACATAAAGAACAGAGAGATAAATCTACTTCGTTATTGCTTCTCTTTAAATAGACAGCATGAGTGCCTCAGGAGGAACATAAGAGCACGGCAACCATATATACTTCTGTGAGACACTAATTATTGTCGGGGTGTAGGGGGAGTGGGGAGCAACAGGTTGAATTTCATGAAGGCCAGGCGATCCCCTACGGCATCCCGCAGCCACTGTGCGTGTCCTGGGGCAACCTCGGAGCAGCTGTGGGCCACTGGACACTGGGAGCACACCTGCACCACAGGTCATGGGCTTCCTTGGGCATGAGAAATGTATTTATTTTTGATCTCTTGATATTTTTTTCATCAATTAATTTTTGACCCATAACAACACATGTCATCTAAACTGCCACATGATGGTGAGTTTCGTAGTTTAAATGTGACCTATGATAATAAATATCTTTGTTTTGCCTTGGCATTTTTTTGAACTTTTGAACAGTGTTATGAGAGAGCTGCTCAGTGCTCACAGATATCACTAAGTTTATTTGAAGAATGCATGCTTGCACTTTTCTGAATGCCTAAGAAGTCCTGGAGAGCAGAAAGGACAAGCCTGAATTACTGCACGTTGAGGAAAAGTTGAGTCAAGCAGGAATTCCAGGATCATGTAGAAATGATGGTTGGACTTGCAATACTTAGTATATTTTCTGTGACTCTGTGGAACATTTATTTTCAGCCTTGGAGGCTCCACATTTTCATCACATAACAGATCAACCAATGAGAGCTCAAAGGGAAAAGGATACGGAAACCACTCTTGACAATTAGTAGATCACCAGTATACAACTGAGGGACTATACAACTATAAAGATTTTATGCTAGATATTTGTTATCTGAAACACGTGTTACAGATCCTTCAGTTTTTTTCTGGAAATTAGTAAGATATCTAAAATGTGCCTCGATACTGTAACTGGAGTTAGCTATAAAGGTCTGGGGGTTTTAAAATGTTGGTTTTTTTTATTTTCATTATTTTCCAGGGTAGAGTTCACAATTTCCTTTTGACTATAAAGAAACTATATATATATATGCTAATTTAACATGAGTTAACACAGTAAAGGTTGGTAAAAAATTCTGTGTAAACCAGGGAGAGGTATGTCTTCATGAATGCAAGAAAATATTGAAAAGTAATTAGTTTGTACTAAGTTTAAAGAATCCTAGCTGTATCAGCAAGGAAAGAAATTTGGCTAAGGAATAACAGTAAATCTATTGCTTGATAGTTCTTTTAAAGGATCACTGAAAATATTTTCAAATCTGATATAATTCTGTATTTGCACTTGCAGCTTTATTAAGAAATTAATAAATAGAAATATTATTTTGGTGCAGTGCATTCCCCCCTTGCCAAATCCAGGAGTTTAACACTCTGTGTTTAGTACTCTGTGTTTTATAAGCGACAGATGCTGATGTGCACAAGTAAAATGCAATATCTGTATACATATTTTTATTCATTATGTTCCATATTCCCATTATACCCACAGTGCAGCTCTTAAAATTCAGGTTATGTGTCTCATATATTATCAGACTAAGTAATCAAAACACCAAAATAATATAGAAAAATGTTCTTAGCAAGAGATGACTTTTGTAACCACAAATTAAAACAACAGAAGAATAGAAATAAGGATTAAAACCTTTACCAAGTTAGTAGGCTCTTTATTGAAGGCTCATTGCCCTTTTCCCTTGGTCAGAAATTCTCTATATGGATATATATATACATATATATATATACTGGAAAGGGAAAGAAGGCAGTAAGAAATCTTGTTTGCTTACTGGTATTCACAATGACTACACATGTTTTGGACATGAGAAAAAAGTTACACTGGAAAATCAGTGTCTGTGTTTAAAAGTGTGGGATTTATCACCTTCTTTAAAAGCACATGACACTGCATTAATGGACAAAATCACAAACAACGCTGGTTTTCTGTGTGAGAAACACATCTGATTTTCTTCATTTGTTTGTCTTCTGTGATGTTCATACTACTTTGGGTACTGTACCTCCAATTTTTCTCTTATGTTTCATAATACCATATCTCAGTGTGGCTGTCTTGATGGGTCAGTCATCTACCACTAATCCTGCCCCAGAGACAGTGCCTCAATATCAGAGACAATGTGATGCTAAAGCATGTGTGACATTATAGACAGCCACCAGACTTGGAGGAGCCTGTATTCACCCAATTGTACCTGATACATGACCCAGCGTGTGCAGTCTTATGCACAGGAACCTCTGGGAAAATGGGAGCACTACAGAATCAATAAGTGCATCTGCTTCTCTGGGAAACTTTGTTTTTCTCAGATACAGCAATTAAATGCAATGTCTTCTCAATATTCAGTGTTCTAGGTTGGTTTTTGAGCTGATGGCAATACATTAAAAAGACTGTCCTCTAATTCCATATGCCATAAAATGTCATCCTATCATAGTATTTTAGCTGCTGAGATATCAGTTACCCCCTGTGGAACCATGGTGAAAATGCTCTCTCACTTACATTTAAAAACTCTAGCATATGAAAAGTCTATGTTTTCAGTGTAGGCAGCTTTTTGTATATAGTTCCTTATTTTATGAATGCTAGTTTTGTGGTTGTGCCACTGTGGGGCTGTGGCTGCAGTGGTGATGACTGTTTGTCTTCACTGTCCAGTGTGTCTATTTTACCACTTACACAAGCAGCCTGATGTTGCGGTGGGGATAGCAGCCAAAGGCTGGTGTATAACGTCCAATATACAGAAGGCAATTCTGTGTAACTGCTTCTTAACATATTAACCTATAATTAGTCAAGATCCAGTAAGCTACAGAAGAGGAGAAGCTTGAAAAAGAGCATTGAGTCAGATGGAAAGGATAGTTCAAAGCTTCAATAAACTCCCTGAAAAAGTTCATCTTTCCTTTCATGCAAGTACTGAAATAGTTTGTTTTCCAAATAATTTCTTTTCATATACCCATCCACTTGCCACTCAGAAACATTTTACTGGTGTGAGCTACTTTTATACTTCACTCTGCAGACTGTTTTGGTTTGAATTACAACTGTAAAGCTGCTGATGGTACTTGAGCTCAAGCTCTGTTTGGCAAAAGTGTGTGCAGCCCTTCCACACATAGCCCCTTGGGCTTTTGTTGCAGCCTCTCTGAAAGCAAGAGATTGTTACTTGCAAATTCTCTTCTATGTGCTTTCAGACTGATGTAGCAGCAAGACATGGTGATCCTGGCAGTAGCCATGTGACAGATGTCAGCCTGTTAAGACTTCCTATAACCTTTATCTAGGCCACATGATTGAAGCCAAGAAAAATGAAGTAAACTTTTACCTGTATTCTTCTTTGTTATGGCATAATGAAGAACTAGAAGTAAGCTGTGTCTTTTTCAATACCAGAAAGAAAAAATATGTTTCTTGAATTGCTCACTACCTACAGAATATATCAGAAAACCAAAGAAAGTATATAAAATTAAGTGCTTTCACATTTTGTTAAACATTTTCTGAAAGAAATTGTAGCTATTACAATCTACTGTTATTTATAATGGTAGGAATGAAAGTGGTAGCAGTTAGTCCACTGGCAATGTAAAGACGATAAGGAACTGAGGCAAAGTACAAAAAATGCCAGCCTTCACTTCAAACCATTACTCAATGAAAGCAAATTTCAAAAAAATGCAGCAGTCAGGACTATATGCCGATGGAGCTTTACAGGTAACAGAAATTTGGAGGTATCGCCAGGAAACTTCTTTATGAGAACATGACCAAAATAGTAGGTACAGTGAAAGTACCTACTGAAAAGTGAAAGTCTTTTTTGATACTTTGTTAAATGAGATCTAGCTACTTGCAGAGACATAGAGAAGAGGTCATTAGTACTGCCTAACTTCAGGCACCCAAACTAGGAGTCTGAGCTCCTGTATGGTCAATGTAGGCTGCTTTAGAGGGCTGGCCAAGATGGAGAGGTTAACTTTGATATTCAGAGACTTCTTCATTATTGATGTATAGGGAGACCATCCTTACTCAGCTCAAGTGTTCCTAGTAAGAAGTTGTAAACAATTTCTATCAGACGCTGTCACATTAATGATGTCAGCACATTTTCTAATGAAGCAGAAGCAACATTCCATGTATGACCATTTGACATTATGTTAGGAATGTGTGTTCTGAAACTGACACTTCAATTTGCATAGTTAACAAATGGATTATTTGTGTTATTGCTGATAACTGGGTCTGGATGAGGTTATTAAAATAAATTGACTGTGCTTTGTGAGGAGAGTGAAACCCATGCTTGCCAAAGAAAACATTAATAAGTAATGAAAGAGCAGAATAAGATTTAATTAAAAAGGCATGCAAAAGAAGACAGAAAGACAGAAGAAAAAGACAGAGAAGCAGCACTAACTAATAAATGCAAATGAGGTGTTGTATTCAGCAATCCAGCAAGGAATGGTGACAGATAGAAATAGACAAGAGCATTTCTCTTATTTTCAACTACAAAGAATTACCAGCTATAGTACAGGCCTGACTTGGAGGAAAATATTTTTCTTGTAGATGTGAAAAGAAGATGATGATGCAAATCAGAGTTCTTCATTAGATTAAGAATGGCAAATTATAAGTCCAGATTCTACTAATATTTTTCTGATAACTACAACTAATTGTCAAGAAGCACATATCTCTCTGAAATTAGATCTGCAGAGATCTAGGATAGTCTTTTAAGTAAGTAGGGTTATTTCATTAATGAAATATTATTAGAGATTTTCTTTCAATGGGGAAAAAAATGAAATGCATTGAAATCACTTTCCTCACCAGGAGATTTTATCCATTATGTGTTGTTTTCATCACCATCAGTTTATGTGTGCCACATCAACATTTCTTTTACTGGATTTAAAGGCTTACCAAAGAATTTCTTTTTCTATTGATTGTGTTTTCAGAGCTTAGTAAGAAATCTATGGATTTTCTTCAAAGACAAATCAGCTTTGAAATGGTTACAATTAAATGGCACACCTGGAATGCAAAGGAGTAGAAATACTGTACGAGGCATACCAGTTTGTTACTATCTGTGTAAGATCGCCACAGATGCTTTCAGACAATGAAAACACCTGAAAAACACAAGGTACATGACATTTTTCAGTAACTTACAGAAAAGTGAAATGGTGCTTGCTGTAGTTCTTCACTCACTTTTATTCCATGGTATGTCTAATAGCCATAAATCACTCAAGAACATTTAAGCTGAGATCCATCCTATGTTCTGTAGCCAAGTGAGAAACTGAAGAGGTGGTCCGTCATGTGAAAGAGGGGATTTGTGTTTGCTTGGTCTGTCAGCACCCCAGGAAAGCAAAGACCTTTGTGTCTCACCAGTCTATCAGTGTCCCTTTATGGGGGCTCTCCACTGAGCAGCCACCTGGATAGGAGGGTGATTCAACTAATGTGTTCAGGGACACACACACAATAGCCTAAGAGAGACCACCTTCTGGATCTCCACACTTTTATTCGAGTATGTTTCCTGCTGCAGGTGACTGCCAGCACCTGTGAACACTTTGTGGAATAGCACTCTTTATTTATATACACACTGATAATAGAAAAGTGCAACAGGTTAAAGATTCATGGTAATAGTATCTGAATGCAGAAACTTATCCAAAGCAATACATCAGCATGCCCTAATTACCACTAAAAGTTAGGATGAGATAATCATTTAGAGCACATAAAATATTATTCTTACTCAATAGGCATCTCTGCGGGGGAGAAGACAGGTCCAGCCTGCCAACCTATCCCAGGAGTTATGATGGAGTCTTCCCTAACTTCTCCCCAGTCTTAACTTACTTTTATACTATATGTTTAGTTGGAGCTTGAGTGACTCTAGTCATACATACCTTTGTTACTGATGGGTGAAAAATTCTCTCACTTCACTCCTAAAAATATAGTCAAGAAAATATAGACCGCATGCTCAGTGAGGGGTGGTTGTACCTTGGAGGCTGGTAATTTGGGATAGAGGTGTGCGTTAGTGTTACAATTAGATTAAAATGAACTGATTTAATCTAAAGAGAGGCATTTTGCCACAGCTGTTGGTTCGGCAGCAAGAAATCTTCTCCTATCTCCCTCGGCTGACAGCTGTTTTGTGGTTTATCGGCTACAAGGTACCATAGAGTTCCCCTCCCTGCAAGGATTACAACAGAACCTGGCCACGGTGGCTCCACTCTGCTCCACATTCTGTTTCATCACCTTTCGCTCATGCTTAAGGTTGCATATTGTGTGCGGGGAGTCATAGTGAAAGAAGTATCAGGCATGCTGACCACATTCCATCCTGGGAGAAGCAACTGGATTTCACCCTATAATTTCAACATAGATGTCACTTCTGTTAGAATGTGAATAAAACTTCCCAGTTTTCTCTAATTTTACCTCCAGTCATCTTTCCACAGAGTATCAGTGAAGAAGACAAAGAGAACTGGCATCACGTCACAAAGTAATTGCATTTAAGAGACACAGTATTATCTGTCAGAAGCTCCATACCCACCCTACATGCTACGCAGCTTCTATTAACAATTTTGTACTGGTGATATTAAATTGATATTATACTGCACTGCACCTCGAAGGGCAAAGATAAAAGCAGACATTAAAAAGTATAGAAAATACAGGCACTTGCTGTTTGACAGTCAAACATTTTGTGAAAATCTCATCTATGTAACATGTCTCAGCTGTCTTCTGTCATTGCTGTGTTTGGCATTTATTTAGCTGGAGAAGATGTATGTCATTCAATGGTGTAGCCTGACTACTATGTCAGGCTGGTGGAGTAGAAGGAAAAGACAGTGGAGAGAAGATGTAAAAATTAAGGCAAGGAAAGTGAAAACAATTGCTGAGGAGTTGAAGAAAGAGAGTCAACAAAACAAATGCCTGCCCTGTTCCAAGACTGAAAGGAAAAAGACAGTAAACATAAGAAAGGCATCATGGAAGAAATGTTCAGGCCTGTAGAAGAGAACTCTAAAATGAAAGGGATGGAGAAAATTCATGCTGGCAGGCAACAACTGGTTGAAACAATGCAGTGGTGAGCAAATAGTGGGAAATATTTTAAAAGTACTAACTGTAATAAAATACAGAATGTGAAAAAAGATGGTTGCAAATGTACAGAGTATAGTATTGAATGCTGCACACACAATGCAATCAATACATTCCAGTAAAACTTAGTGGATTCCTTGTGTTCAGTAGATGGTATGTAACTGTTTATAAGTTATTTACACAAGCCCTCTGGAAATACTTCAAAATGTACCAGTCCTGGTTAGGTATATTTTAGGCTCTATCAAGGATAGCTAGTTCTCCACATGAGCTAAACCGATAACCTGCCTTTTTGAGGGTTCTTCTGGACAGCTGGGTATTTTCCACTTTGACAGGAGATGCAGGAGGCAGTGTGCAGCTTGCCTTGGCTTGTGTTACAAAATTGCCATGAGATTAGGAAAAATATTGAATCACTAGAGAACCAAAGTATGGTTTGAGGAATATCTACAGTCCAAGAAAGAATAAAGGCTTCCCAAACAGGTTTGAGAGTAGGATCTCATGTAGAAGGGAAGGTTGAGAGTAGGCATGGAGGCACCTCTAAGAACTGACAAAGGCACTGCCCTGTGAAAAGAGTTCTGGCATGGTATGAAAGTTGGTAAGTAGTTGGGTATAGGAATTGTGAAACACCATAGAAATATTTTCACTTCTATGTTTTAGATTGCTCTTCTACACATGGAAACATATGCATTATAATTAGTTACTTAGAAGGACTTTAACTTTTTGTTTCCTTACAGAAATCCCTATAGATGTTACTGATGCCAAAATATCTTTTCTGCACTTTACACTGAGTGCTTTATGTGTCTTTGTCCCTTAAGCTGTCTTAAATGTTGGAAGAAATTGCTTTCCTAGCATTATTTTAAAGAAGTATGCTATTTATTATACATCTGGAAATAATGCATTATATAGCTCCCTCAGAGCACTTTTTCTAATGTGTATTTTGAGAACCTTAGAAATTTCAGTTATTTCTATCATGATTAGTTAAGTATAGATGTGAATCTTGCTGACGGGCCATTTTTCAAAACCTTATCATATGTCAGTGGAGTGGGTGGTCCTCATGTCAGCGTCAGGTGGGTCACCACAGTAATGCTGTGTGGCTTTTTATTATGATAGCATCATTTTGAGTAAGTCATAAGCTACTGTGCATACATAGTAATTCCATTGTAAATTCATGTGATGTTAAATATTTAGGAGAAAGTCACAATACATAAAAAAGGCCATCCACAAGTTTTCACTGAAACCACAAAGATCAGTTTTCACAATCTTCCAAATAAACTTTCAACTTCTGAAAATGTTCTGAGAAGTATTTACCCCAGACATACGCATCTTTTAATAAAACCTCCCTAATATATACCCTGACAATTTTGCACATAAGTGGCAGTATTTTACCATTTTACTATTTTTCAAAGTGTTATGGTCAGACTTAAAAAAGCACAAACCCAAAACAAA
The DNA here is from genome assembly GCA_013396655.1 of Campylorhamphus procurvoides. NCBI lineage: Eukaryota > Metazoa > Chordata > Aves > Passeriformes > Dendrocolaptidae > Campylorhamphus > Campylorhamphus procurvoides. The sequence goes on along the minus strand of WBMV01003601.1, from coordinate 222,929 downwards.
CTGCTGTACACTTGTTACAGAATATATTACAAACTCCCAAATGTTAAAACTTTACTTTCCTAATAACAGAATCACAGAATATGCTGAGTTGGAAGGGACCTACAAGGACCACTGAGTCCAACTCCTGGCCCTGCATAGGATCATTCCCAAGAGTCACACCATGTGCCTGAGAGAATCATCCAAACACTTCTTGAACTCTGGCAGGCTTGGTGTTGTGAAACACTACCCTGGGGAGCCTGTTTCAGCACTCGGCACCCAATCACCTTTTAGGTGAAGCACCTTTTTCTAACATCCAACCTAAACCTCCCCGGACACAACTTCAGGCCATTCACTTGGACCCCGTCACTGGTCACCACAGAGAAGAGATCAGTGTCTTCCCCTCCTCTTCCCCTCATGAGGAAATTGTAGACTGCAATGAGGTCTCCTCTCAGTCTCCTCTCCTCCAGGCTGAACAGACCTAGTGCCCTCAGCTACTCCTCATGCGGCTTCCCCTCAAGGCCCTTCACCACCTTCATTGCCCTCCTTTGGACACTCTCTAATAGCTTAATACTTTTCTTCTATTGCAGTGCCCAAATCTGCACACAATATCCAAGGTGAGGCTGCCCCATTGCAGAGCAGAGCTGGACGATCTCCTCCCTCGACTGGCTAGTGATGCTTTACCTGATGGCCCCCAGAACACAGTTGGCCCTCCTGGATATCAGGGTACTGCTGACTCAAGTTCAACTTGCCATCTACCAGGACCCCCAGGTCCCTTTCTGCAGCTCTGCTTTCCAGCATGTCATTCTCCAGTCTGTCTGTACCTCTGGGGTTGTCTCATCCTAGATGCAGAATCTGGTGCTTCCTCTTGTTGAACAAGAAATGTTGTGCTATTTCTTTACAAGACTGAGAAGCAATAGCAGAGAACAGAAGCACAGGAGTAATTTGATTTGCTAACTGCAAAGGACATACAGACTATCAACAATATGTGAGGGATAGGTCCATTTTTCCCTCCATTACTGAATCAATATGATTTGATCAGAGGAAATGAAAAAATCAAACTCTCCCATCTTTTGCCATGCACTCACACATGGGAAAGTTGCAGATCTAATTCATTAGTGATTACAGCAGCAGACAGGGATATCTTTCCCATGTAGCACAATTGTCCCGCTGCCTGGCCTTACCAGATATACATCTCAGTTGGACAATCATACCCTGCCAGCCACAGACACCTTGGCATCCTCTTTGATATGTGCAAAAAGGATGATGTGAAGAAGCCTTCTAAATCCCTGTCTACTGCAAGATCCAGACTGTGATTACAGCAGCCCTACTGCACTTTGAACATTTCACGCCTCCTCTCTCACATTGTACAAACTAATTAAAATGAAACCACATCAAATTTCTTTTCCAAAGGAAGCAAACTTTGAGTAAAAGTTACGTGGCTTCCCCTTGGCTGCATTCAATTTTATAGCATCCTCAGGGGAACTAGTTGCAAAAGACCAAATGTCTTGCAAAGTTTTTCCTCTGATTGGTCAGATACTCTGCAGAAATGCCAACATTGCAAAGCTCTCCTCCACATCGGGAAAGACCTGTCTGTTTTTTCCTTTTTTTCAAGGCAAGAAGGAACTGTGGTGTGTAAATATTGCAATCCGTACCCTCTGTAACTGTCTTGTTTGCACATATGAATACTGCGTCTTTAAGAAAAACAGACACTGGCACCAGTGTAAGAATGTATGTTTTAATATTTGCACACATACAGATATCGGTCTGTTTAGAGTGAAAAGGCTGAAGAACAGGCACACACAACTGGCACAAAAGGGGAGCTGACCTTTCAGTGTTTACCCTGGTGGTGTTTGCAGTGGCACCTACCCGGCTGACGTTGGCGACACCGTTTTGGAAAGCGCCAATAGACTTTGCAAATCTGAAAGCTTCTTTGCAAAGCGTATACTATACTGCTGGTTTGAACTTCCTTTTCTGGGGCCTCACATTCTGTAAGCAACTAATTATGTTTTATAACATAAACAGGTCAGTATTTTGATGTGCATAACCTTCACTCCTTTAAAAGTACTATTTCTTCAAAGCAGCAACTCAAAACCTCACATACCCTTCTGTAGCTCTAGCTCTAGCTGCAGCTGTGTGGGTTTGCCATCCACTGCAGCAGCTGTGGATGCAGCATATTCCCCAGTCCTTGGCAGCAGTGCTCTGTTTTAACAGTGGGTCAAAGGAAAGAGGGAGTTTGGATTACTGGATGCAGAACTGCAAAGTACAGAAGATTGATGAAATGGGAGATTCCTAGGAAAAAGCAGTTCTCTAATAAACATCCCTTTATATTTTTCAGCCACCTGTATAGCCAGGCCTACACTGCTGCCAAACATGGAATTTTTTAATGCATAATCCTGCTACACAGGCAAAAAAAGCTGGTAAACAAATGACACATCTATTTGGAAGCATGCAGTTATTCTGAGAGGTGAGGTAGGAAGTTAGGGAATTGTACAGACATTACTTCTGAAGAGTAGTCAGAGGTCCTGGTACGAGGCAGGTAAGTAAATGCAGTAACAAAGTTGAAGAGGCAGAAAATAAAGGGCTGTGAGAGTGTAGAGAGTCTTGTTACTTGCAGGTTGAAAGACTCAGCAGAATTGTGGAGGGAGGGGAGAAGTATGTGACTGGGACTTAAGGAAGTAGAGAGAAGAATTGGCTGATTTCATTCAATCAACATTTGACACTTTTCAGTTTAAAGAAAAAATGAGGCAAGAACTGTTCTTCCTACACCACCTGCACCACCTTCACAGAGCTGGAAGCTGCTACTGCTGGTGAGGATAGCAGCCCATCCACATCACAGTATCCTTGCCCTGGTTTTACTCTTCCATGATCATATCCATACCAGCTTGATACAACCAAATGTGCCATGTGGATCAATTCTCAAAGACATCATTGCCTTAAAAAAGAAACTGTAGCAGAGACCTTTTCCTGATACTGGAAAATAATTTACCCAGCATGAGGAATGGGTATTTAGAGGTGTTAACAGTCAAGGCTATGCACTGAATTGTAAATGACTGGCAAATAAGCTATTAATTAAAATAGAAATTGATTCCATCTTGTGGGATTTAAGGAGAAATAAGATTCTCACAAGGTCCCTTCTGAGTGCTCTTTTAGTACAGCTAAAGGCAGTATTTTAATTTTCAAATAATCCAACCCTATAATTAAAGTTACATTTTTGCCACAAATTTTAAAATATTAATGAAACTCGAATAAGTCTGGCAGAAGTGCTCCCGGGCAAAATATAGAAATATGCTAATGACCACCTTCTTCAAAGATCTACTTATGAAAGAACCATATTCCAACTGACAAAGTTCATTGCTTTCATTGTCCTTTGTAATTCTAATTAAAACTTCTATTATGAATCAATTTTTAAACCATTCCTTCCTTTCATGTGCTTGTGGAATCATGTATTTAATCATACTTGTCTGGAAATTTACAGGAAATACAATAATAACAAAACTTAATAATATTAAGATCTTTGTTTTAAACATTGTGTTGATTTTTGCCATCTAGAATGAGTTGGTATTGAAAACTGAGGTGATATGTAGGATGACATACATTAATTCTTAATAAGTTGACCATAACTGCCCATACTAGTATAATTTATAAAGACCCTGTTTTGCACAACAGGGTATGAGTGCTTTATATAGAAGAAAAAATAATTACTAACAATCTATAATAGAATTAGCATACTTATTCATGACAACATAAATTCAGAATTAAATATTCTTACTGATCCTTGAACAGTGGTGTTTCCGAATATTCCAGCTGTACTGTCAGAATGTGGATAAAGATAATTTCACCTGGCTTTTAGGCAGGCCTTGAAATATCATGAGATATCATGAGATATCATGAGATATTAAAGGACTTCCAGCACTATCTCAGACTTGCAATAGTAGTTAAATAATACTATTTTCTAGTCTGATATATTTACCTGTTCCAGTTCAGGAAAAAAAAAATAAGAAAGGGAAAAACATAGAAGTGGGTTAACTGTTCAAGAAGTTATTCTGTATTATCAAAACTTATGCTTTACTCTAGATGTGCCAGCTACATGTAGGACTGGAATGATCTCCAGTGCTTTCCTTGTTCCTTTGGCTTCTGGTGCCACTGGGGGCTTCTGTCACCCACGTCCCTTAAAAGCACCAATCCTTCAAAGCACCAATCCTTTCTCTAGGGAAATGCTACCTATGACCAATGGAATTATGATATCTCTGAATGATTTTTCCACATTAAAAAGATATGTGATTCAGACCAAGCAAGGCCTGAGATTTGTAAGCCATTCTGTTTTTCATTGAGTGATCTGAAAATGAACATCTGTACCTAGGAAGAAGGGCTGGATGTATGAGAACTTTAGAAAAAAGGTTGCTGCCAAGGAGCTGCTTACTAGGGTGGCATGGATGGTGTGAGATGATGTACCTGAACACATTTCTCAGATGAAGAAGCTTTATTGGTATCACTGTTGGCCTAGTTTGCTTTCTCTTCCAGTCGTAAGAATTTTGACCCAAGTAAGTAGGACTGTTATCCTCCTTCACCTCCCATCCCCACCATGGCACACACCTTTTAAGAACCAGGATGATGTGGGATGCAGAACCTGAATCTAAGATAGGGGCACAAACATGGCAGGGCCTGTCCCAGGATAAAAATGTATTTCTCAGAGGTTAATTACTCCAGACCAGACAAGAAATCTCAGTTCCTCTGATTATGCTGCAGGGAACTGTAACTAAATAAGAACAGCCTGTGTAGAAGCTGTTCCATAGGTCCTTTTTCATATGTTTTGATTTAAAAACCAAACAAATGACACCTGGGGACATGGCTTAGTAGTGGTCTTGGCAGTGCTACATTAACAGTTGGACTCAATTTAAGAACTCAACTGGATCTTAAGGCTCTTCTCCAATCAATGATTCTATGATTTTATAAATATGTACATAATGGACAAAACAGACCCAAGTACTTCTGTAAGCAGGAAAAGTAAATATTTCTGCCTTGCAGCATTTCCGGCTCTGGGGGCAGGACAGTGCTACTTCCCATAGTGCTCATCCCCTCACCCAGCCATGTATCTCTCCCATGTTACTTACAGGAGCTCTGAACCTGCAGGATTTGGAGAACTGCTATTAGCTCAAGGTACCTCACAGCACTGGTCATCCCAGTGCTACATAACTCACAGTGGTTCTCAGCTGCTGCTTTTTTTCAGAGACAGGGTGGTAGTGCTGCTGAAATCTAAAAATTTCACAGGAAGTCACAGTTTGTCAGCATTTGCCTTACTGCTGCCGTAAAAGATAAAGCAGGCAAATACTAATAGACAGCAAATCTGATACCAATGCTTCTTTGCCATCCTTTCAGTAAGCAAAATGTATAACTCACATGCAGCCATACAGTAAAGGCCAGCCTGGAATTTACTGGCAATATAATATTTGGAATCCAGTGTTGGTGGCTTCTAGATACCCACAGTTTCTTCTTCACTGTCACTGAGACTCCCTAGATTATTCAGCATCACAAGTAGCTCATCAGAGATGTTGCCTGTATAATTTTTCCCACCCAGTAAGGATTTCTTCATCTTTGTAGAGTCACCAGTCATTGCTCCTCCTATGTACCCAAACACTTTCAAATAGGGAGTAGAGATGAGGCCCTGCAGATATCACTGGGGGTAAAACGTGTAAGGCTGATACTTGCAGACTGCATGTGCCACAGCTGTGAACAGTTTCAGCGGTACAGGTCATGGTGGAAGCCCCTCCAAAGAGGCCACATCTCTCCCTGTCAGGCAAGAAGACTGCCTGCCTTGTAGCTTCTGGGCCACTTCCTCAAGGAGTGGAGGTGCTGATGGCACAGCAGTGACAGACCCACCTTTGAGGCATCCCCAGCCAGGGGCCCCACAAGAGCAAGAACAAAAGCAGAGTTGAACCCTGCAGTGCTCCATGCCTCTGTTCCAGCTCTACCTCCTGGGCAACCTCTGGGCTATAATCACAGTCCCATCTTCTCAGGTGTTTCCACACTTTTTCCACCCTAGTGAAAAATGTGCTAGGCTCATAATTTAAACTTTCTGATTTTGTCCTTCTCTTCAAGACAACTGGCTAGGGCATCTGTATTCAGGCAGAGGCATCTCTCAATAATTGGGTATTGCCATATGGCAATGTATATAGAGACAGGGTCAGAAGGCAGGGGGAAGATGGAAATGATGTAACCCCTGGAAATGAGCTTCTTTCATCTTTGGCACACAGTTTCCTCTAGTCTGTTGTTCAAGGACCATGGCTTTGTCATCTCCAATCTGCTTTACTGGCTGTAATGGGAAGGATGTGGGTGGTTGATTCTGCACCTGACTGGGCTCTGAGTCTTACAAGGAAAGGTGAGTTTCAGCTGAAGTGAGTCAACAGCAGTGATCTAATCAATGCTGTGTCCTGTCTGGGGTACTGGAGCTCCTCCTTGCAGCACCAAAGGGCTGTCCCTCCTGAGGTACTCCTACAGGCAGCAGGAATCACACCAAGTTGCTCTCACAGAACAGCTCAGTGGGTGGGGAGATAGCTCTCCTTCTTAAGGGTGATGACATTTCCATTCCTCTCTGATACACTGTGTGCTACCACCAACCTTTGGATGATGTTTTGTGAACAAAAGGAGAGCATGCTGTAGGGGAGATGACTGAGGAGTCTAGGTGTACCAGCAAATACCATACCTGTCAATGGTGACAGCGGTTGCAGCAGTTCAGATGGTAAATATTTGATTCCCCTGTCAACACCTAGTAAGGCAGTAGGGATTTCCATTTCTGTGCTGCTTGTCCTTCAGCCCTGACTGGCCTCTGCTGGGCTGCACCTCAGTCTGCATGGAAACAGACAGCAAAAAGTGACTGGCTCACTTACACTCCCTGTGCAGCCTCCTCTATGACCTGACACAGCAGGTGTGTTCATTTATTCTCACTGTTCAAAGATTTCCTATGATAAGATTTAGATGTTCATTAAAAAAAAATATGTTTCTAATTGTCTACACTTCATAGCATCTCTGTGATGCTGTTTCTGTGCCAACCAGCTCAGATAAGCAATTGGGATGCCTGGGGAAAAGGAATTTACTCCTTGGGAAGACAAAAACCCCAAACCCAACCAATGAGAAAAACACCAACCTTAAGTGTTTTCATTGCAAAAATCTTGGTCTGGGGACATACTTCTCCCTAAATTCTCATTTTCAAACATTTTTCTCCTTTTTCATTTTGACTCCTTGCCATAATTCATACATTGATAATTTACTTTTAACAGAGATATTGAAACTTACTGATATTTCTACCTCACTTTAGAAAGGCTACAAATAAGCCTTGTCTTTTCCAGAGAATAAGAAAAGAATTAATGAGTATCACAGGGTCCAACTGGACAGGACTGGATCATTACAATTAAACTGCTAGACTGTTTCCCCACAGCAATGTTAAATGTTGTGTTATAACCAGCAGGAAGGGATCCAAACTTCAGTTTGTTTCCTCATACATGCCGCTCAAGGCATACATATGTATATATATAATTAAATTGTCATCCATGTTTCATATAAAAATAAAATAAACAATGAAATTTAGTATTAGTTTGTTTTGATTTTTTTTCCAAACTTATCATGACAAAATCAACCTCTCTTGGAATAGAAGTTGGTTTTGGGCAAAATGCTCCAGTCCTGTCTCTGCAGCAACACTGTGCACAAGAATAACATTTAATTCAGTTAGTTTTATGGGATGAATAGATGGAAACAATAGCCAACAAAGCTCTTAATCGTATTCCAAATCAATCAGAAGCAAAAGTTCTTAGAACAAAGTCTTTCTGCCCTTAAGCGTTGAGTTTTTGGAGTTGTTTGAGTATATCTGTTTAGGCAGAAAAGAACAGCCTGCTCATAAGTGGTCTTCTATTCCCTCAAAATAATAAAAAAAAAAAAGTGCATACTTTATGAGCTGGAGAGTAAGCATAAACAGGAGACTCAATCAACAAGAATATATATGGTACTGTATACCTGCCCTAATTAGTACTTTATTTCAAATACATTAAATGTAAATATATGGTTTTACTGTGATTTCATTTTGCCAGAAGCGCCCTTACCACCGGGTTACAAAAGTGTTACTACACATCTTCCTGGCTCAAAGTATATTCGATTATTTTGTGAAACAGAAGTGACAGACAGAATGTTCTCATTCAGGATGGGGAAATTAATCATGGGCAATCAAGCTCAAATCATTTTAGAGAGGGATGGAAACTGAAATCTACTCCTTCAGGTGCTGACTGATTCTCTCTTGTGGTACTGTGTAAAAGAAAACACAGGATGTATTTGTCTTTTGTTGTATTTTATGAACAGCCATATTGAAACAATGATTCTATGTGCTAATATCTAATGTCAGAGGCTATTTCTGAGAGTCCAATTGTTCTTCATTTCAGGAGCTTTTTGTTTGGTAAACAAAATACTTTTTGAACTTTATACACTTCAGAGGCAAGCAGAGCAAATTAACTAGTTGTATGATAAACTGCAGTTTAGAAATCAGAACATTTTTCTGTATCTTTCTTTTAAAAGCTGTTTTTGAAGTAATTTAGATCATGACTTTTTTTCTTTTTAATGATAACCTGCCTTTCATTCACCCCAGCTCCCCACTGGCCTGCAGCTGTGACATATCTCCATTGGTTAAAATCTTTCTTGGACTTCATACTAGTTGCAGAATGTTAATTGATGATAATTTTTGTTCATTGTTGATCTTGGACAAAATTAAACAAAAAAAATACAGTCTTAATGTCAATTAGAAGAGTGGATGCTTCTCTTAGAAAAAAATGCTTCCAATCACTCTAAAGACAAAATAATGCCTTTTTCAAAGTAATAAAATGATATAATAGTTCTGTCCTCATCCAATCATTGTATCAAAATTTTCAAATGAAATATTTTATACTAGTAACATAAAAGTAAAATCTTAATGCATATCTTTATTTCACAGATTTCATGTATATTTATATACAATTTCTATTTGACTATTTACTTTTACAAAACTCTATTATTTCTCTTTCAGTCAGTTTTGTGAAATAGATGGTGAGAATGGTGCAGAAAAACATTTCTTACAATCTTACTCTTCTTTGTAGCAAGGAATAGTACATGATAATATGTATGACTCCTTTTCTTGAGGGCCAGGAACTGTGGAGTGCTACAAGTAGCCATTAAGAGCTGTTCTTTTAAACATTGTTCTGAGAGACTGATAGGAAAACATGATCTTTGTGAACTCTGCTGGTATAATATCAAAAGCAATAGATAGAAAATCTTCTCTGTGGTGCTACAAAGATGACCAACATTTGAATGAACATCATGTTGCACTAACTGTACTAGAGAATGCAGAGTGATGCCTGTTAAAAGAAAATGCATGGAAATGCTCCCTGGTACATGCAATGTGTCCAGGGACTTGTACGACTGCTGATATGGCATCTTGATGCATCTTTTTATTCTCATAAATCTAGCCATATGAAAGCCATGGCCCACCTTTTTTTCTTTTTTGCTGAGTTCTGTCTCTGAATTACCAATTTAACTGCACTCCATAAGAATAAAACAGGTCACAAGGTCCTTAACAAGGGATGTGGCCAAGACATTTTTGGCTGAAGGAATCCATCTATTGAAAGATCTTGCAACATTGGAATAATCTTGCACATTATTGTAATCACACCCAGAATAGCACAAATACCAACACCCATCATCTCTTTACTTCATTTGGTGTCCTTGCCAGAAGCCTTTCGTGTCAGTTTTTTAAATCTGACCAGAAAACTAAAAAAATGCAGTGACATTTTGGGCAAAAGCTTAAGGAAGGCTTTGAACAGTGTTCATCCATTTTAGTCACCAATGTTCTGATAGATACATTTACCTTCTCTAGCTCTATGTATATTTACTTGAAAAAAAAAAAAGACTAAACAATAGTCAGCAAAACCAAAATTAATTCAGACCACTTAGCAAGATGGTGCGCATATCAGATATCAGCAAAGGAGCATTCAAGAACCTGCTCCAGATCAGGAAGAGATTAAATTTGAAAACTGGTCTCCCACGTTACAGACATTTCTCCTGAAAAGTCTCCTGCTTGGCCATTTTTGTGGGATTCTGAAGCAATTTGCCACCACGTTAGTACAGATAGGCAGATAGGGGCCTGATTTGAGTGTGGACATGGCAAAATATCATTTGCCAAAGTCATAACAATTTTATGTGATCACAAATCATACAACCATAAACCAAATACAAAGGGCACAGTCAGAGTGTAAAAAGTTTATTTGCTTGCTAATAAATTTATTGACAACAAAAGACATCCGTTTCAATGAGGTCTATCTCTTTTTGTATTAATATTTATTTTATTGAATCTAAATCTTGCATTATAGTAGTAAGGTTTTCAATCTGACAAAGACCAAATATGATCAAGTGCTTTCTAAAAATATGATGAATACTCAAAGATGGTAGGTGATATTTGATCTATATTCTGTTTGAAGCCCAGTAGATGTCCAGTGGTGATGGAACAAGGCAGCTACTGCAATTTCCAATTGATGGGAACATCGTAAATATCTTCATTCCTTTAGGATTTTTCAGTTTCTTGTGTGCAACCATTAATGGCTCTAATAGTAAATCTTTTCTGCTGCTTTATAAAGAAACAGCACTTGTGTCTGTACACAGAATAAATGGCTTGGTATGACACATATTCTTTACTAGGTACTAATGTTAAGCTCTGCCTCGATAGTAGAGTCTACATCTTGGTACCCCAGAAGTTTAAAGAGGACGGAAGCAAGATGTAACCAGACAAAAGTGACTAAGTATTAAAAAAGTCCAGATCTGATCTGTAGACTCCAGGAAGTACTAATTTTTTGTTTCCTTCCTGTTTTTCAAACTTTTTTCATGACCAGGATGTCAGTATAGCTCATTCTTCTGTACCCCAAATGACAGGTGTTAAGTCATCTTAGCACATAAACACCAAAAAAACTTGCATTGAGTCTGTGTATCCAGTTGCACAGTGACATTTTACCTCACAGTTTTGCTATAAAAAAAAAGTTTAGTGCCCAATATCAGGGTGCAAAAGTCCACTGCCCAGCACCACAAGGAAAAGTCATAAAGAGTCACAAATACAGAGCATAAGACTTTTTGCATATCACAGTGCATAAGTAACAGAGTATCTATAGCATCTTGCACTTAGTTCCAAAGTATTTAGGGAAATTATAACCAAAACTGAGAGAGTACAAGATGAAGCAGTGTGTTAGTTTGCATGTCATTGTTTCTCTTGGGCCCATGAAATTTGGAAGCATTTACAGAGCCGGCCTGAAGCCAGCTGGATTCTGATGAATTTTAACCTCAGCCTCTCAGTTTTTGAAAACGAAAACACAGAGAACCGTTGCAAACTGGTACAGCAGTCCTGTGAAGACTGGAAACAGGTCAATCCTGCCGTTAGCTCAATGTAACAAATTATGCTAAGTAAATGAAATGTTGTCCTGATCAACTTGCACAAAAATTTCAGGCTAGAAGACTTTGATACATGGAAAAGTACGTATCTGATGGCTATTCTTGCCTGGCCCAGAAATGAGTAGTTACAAGCTTTTGAATTCTCCCGTGTAAAGAGAAGTCTCAGGCGGCTGGTCTGGCTCCACAATAAAATTCCTGTCCTGATACCTCCAGCCATATCAACATGTTCTGGGCTTTTGCGGAGCTCACAGCTTTTTCTCTTTGTTGTGTCTCCGCAAGATCAGGCCGGCTTAGCATCCTCTCGCCAGCTGCCAAGGATGGAGGCGGTCGGGGACGGGGCCCCCCTCGACCTTTTCTGAGCAATAGCTTTAGCAGTCCCTTGCTGCTGGCGGGACTGGAGATACCGGTGTCCCCAGGAGCTGGTGCGGGCTGCGGCGCGCCGGGGGCGAGGAGTGCTGTGCGGGGCCGGCTCGGACGCGGTGCCCAGAGNCGGACCCGGACCCCGGCCCGACGCGGGCGTGGCGAGGAGGCGGGCGGCGGAGCGGAGCTGGCCGCGGCGACAGCGGTAAGGGCGGCGGCAGGGGCAGCATCCTTCCTCCCCGCAGCATCCCCCCCGCGGCGGGGGCAGCAGGCAGGCGGGGCCCGGGGCCGCGCAGCCGGGGGCACAAGGAGCCGGCGACGGCGGCGGGGGGGGNTTGCGGAGCTCACAGCTTTTTCTCTTTGTTGTGTCTCCGCAAGATCAGGCCGGCTTAGCATCCTCTCGCCAGCTGCCAAGGATGGAGGCGGTCGGGGACGGGGCCCCCCTCGACCTTTTCTGAGCAATAGCTTTAGCAGTCCCTTGCTGCTGGCGGGACTGGAGATACCGGTGTCCCCAGGAGCTGGTGCGGGCTGCGGCGCGCCGGGGGCGAGGAGTGCTGTGCGGGGCCGGCTCGGACGCGGTGCCCAGAGCGCGTCCCGTCCCGTCCCGTCCCGTCCCGCCCCGCGGGGTGCCGGGGAGGGCTGTCCACCGCACGTCACCGCCGACCGCGATAAATGCCCGGCGGGGCGGGAGCTGCGAGCAGCTCGGAGCTCCTCGGGGCGGCGGTGGCGGCCCGAAGGCGGGCGGGGAGCAGGAGGCCGNCGGTCCTACCCCTGCGCCTCTTTTTGTTTCCCTCCCCGCCGCTGGGTCCGGCGTGGCGGGATTCGCGTGTGCTCGTCCGGAGTGAAGGAGGGACCACGGCTTTCCTGCCTAAAGCATTGTTACCTAGTAGGCGGTGTTGGAGTATTGTATTCTTGGAAGTGGTACTACTTTTTCTAGTAGTTATCAATGCTTTCCTTTGTTTAGGGAATAGAAGAACCCCATCTCCCTCTTTTTTCTGGCCCGAGTCGAATACCTTCAGTTTCATTAGTTATTTCTTGGAAAACATAGGACTAAAGCTTTAATCGAAGTCGTATTTTGAAATGCACCGAGAGGGGCTATTTAGTACCAACTTTATTGTAGATTTCAGTTTACATTTGGTGATGAATACAAGCTTTTTAACTATTTTTGTTCTTAAATTCCAATACTGGAAGACCTTATCTACAGTCTAATCTTCACTGATGTCTGGCTGTGAAGTAGATATGAAAAACATGCTTTTTGCATTCAGGTAGTAAAATGGGCGTGCTAATGTAATACATAAAACCATTGAAGCAAACTGAAGTTCATAAGGTTGAAGATAAGCTATCTTCCCAAATCAACAGTGTGTACTTATTGGAGTGAAAAAAGTAGCATTGTGCTTTCTCCCCCAAAAACAGCAGTGAGAAACTGCCCGAACTACAGTTTTTGTTGCTTAGTAAGTTCATACAGGCCAGTCCTTCAGTCTACAAATCACATTACTCTCTCTTATGCATTTACAGCCAACAGACCTGGAAGAAAGACTTTGTCTTGGAGCCAACTCCTGAGCATTTTGAGATCATTCATCATGAAGTATGTAGCACAGGAATGGCTCAGAGTAACTACCTTGCTATTCATAGCTCAAGCGGTTTCTGCAATGGTTCTTCCCAATGCCACGCTCTTAGAGGAGCTTTTGGAAAAGTACATGGATGAAGATGGTGAGTGGTGGATCGCCAAGCAGAGAGGGAAAAGGGCTATCACAGACAGTGATATGCAAAGTATCTTGGATCTTCATAATAAATTACGGGGTCAGGTGTATCCACCAGCTTCCAATATGGAATATATGGTAAGGAAAAACTCATAGCAACATGCAGAAAGAAATGTTCTTAGAATGGTTACTATCACTTTGTAAAACAATTTCAGTCTTAGGTTGCTTATTTTCTCATGTAAAGCATTTGTCATTTGTGGTTTTTTTTTTTTTTTGTACAGGGATGAACTGTGAGATAAAAATGCCTCTTTGTGGATCAAGTGTTGTGTTCTGTTGATATTAATGCGTTTAATCTCTCATAGCTCACCTAAATTTAAGTGGCAGTTCCTCAGTACTTGGGGCCAATTTGCAAAACTGTGGTAACTCAAAATAGGTGATTGTGATTGTGGCCTAAGAAGTTACCATCTAGGAAGTGTACTGAAATATGAAGTTTCAAAATAACATATTCTTTCCCATGTTTCTAGGTTGGATGGAATTCCTGAGCGAAATGAGACTCTTACGACAAGAAAGTCTTTTATTTAAGTTGGCATGTGTTACTGGAGTCCTGTATATTCCTGTGTTTCTGTGATTAATAATGTAATACATAACTTTTGTTTGTAGTTTTTTCCTTAAGAAGTCTCTATATTTGGTAGTAGCATTAAGTCTTCCATGTTTCTGAATTTTGATCTTATTCTGTCCTTCAAGGTTAACTTTGTCTCTCCTTGCTAAGTAATGAAATCAAGTCATGAGAGTTTTTAAGTCCAGAGTTTTGACAAGAACAGGCGACTTTACTTGTTTCTGCATCTTTTTTCTGTGTCCACATGGTGTATTATTTGTTTATCTATTCAGGCACCAGAGAAATAACATTGCTATCAATTGGGTTGTTTATATGAAATACACAGGTTTCATGACACTTTCCATGACAGGGGTTCATATTTAACACAGTTCAAGATGTAGGTATCTTTCCCAGTCTGTGGTGTCTCAGCTTGGAGATCTGATTGAACTAACATGGAAAAACCACACTTCCTTAAAAGATCAATAGAATCATAGGATGGTTTGAGTTGAAGGGGACCTTTAAAGCTCATCTAGTCCAACCCCCAATAAAAGCAGTTTAACGTAAGTCTGCCTAAATGAGCATTATTACATTAGACTAACAGCCATGAGAGAATTGGTTGCCCCATTGCATTTCCAAACAAAGAGATGATAATAACTGAAGCCCCTTTAACCCTGTCAGTTGCAATTGTCTGCACAAGTCCTTAAACTTTGTTTTCTGTTGTGACTTTTTCAGACCTTGTTATAATAGAGGCTAACATTTTGTTTCTAGTAACTCAGGTTGATTTATTTCTGGAAAACTCAAGAAAAAGCTGTTACGTCTTTTTGTAGGATAAGAGTAAGAGAGTGTTGTTTTCCCATGTTAAAAGACTGCAAACCTCTTTCTAAAGATTCTGTGAAAGCATAGCTATAATTTTTAGTTATGTGCCTTTTTCCATTCCTAATGCCATTCTGCATTTGCCTGTCTTATATATCTTGGAAAGAAGAACTTGGATGTACCCACTGAAGTAGGACTTCTGACAGCATTATACTTCAGAGTTTCGTCCTGCACTGCATTGGCTTAGTGTCTGTTAGATCTACATCTGGAACAACTGTTTTTGGTTTTGTTGTTTTTTCTGTGCTCTCCAATGACCCCTGAGCCAGAGTACAAGTAGTGTGGAAAAATGATTATCCAATTTTAATGTTGAGGATGTTACTCAGAACAGAACAGCAGCTTTCAAGAGGGTGGAATTCAATTTTGGCATAAAATCCACAGGAATCAGGGATTGGGATGGGCAAGGGTTTGGGATCTTTGAATGCAAAGGGTCTGTGTGAAGGGTCTGTTCAAAGGGATAGAAATATCTGTTGAAGGACAGGGACGCATGAGAAGGGCATGGAGAGAGGCTGAGTCTGGTCAAGAAGGTGTTGAGAAATCAGTGTTATGGAGGAAAGGAACACTTGATGCATAGAGTTAGGGGAAGAACTGGGACTGTCTGTGCAGAGCAAATTTGGGAGCAGAAGTTTGTGGAGGGAGGTTAAGAGCACAGAAAGTGGGTAAGAGGCTGTTTAAAAAGGCTTAACCTGTGAGAGTGGGGAGAGATTGTATCTGGAGGAAACAGGAGAGAGTCAGTATTGGGAACTGAGAGAGGACAGTGGGAGCCACCTGCTGTTTGAACAGGAGAAGTTTATGACAGGATTTCTGATTGTTTGTACATACATTTTTATGATACAGTTTGTGATTTTCCTTTCAATGTCTTACCAAAGGTGAGTTTTGGCACTACAGAATAGGGAAGTGATCCCCCTAAATGTTTGCCTGATGTTTAGCAAGGTAGATAAGTACAACTCAAATACTTTTGTCTCCTTTTGGTGTGCTTTATTAGTATAGACATGCTGGCAAAAATTTCTCCTGCTATGGGCACAGTTGTGTCCCTTTGTACTAGAAAAACTTGTAAATAGAGCTAGTTCTGCTTGGGAAGTGAAGTTTTATGTCTCACTGAATCTGAATGGAAGTGATCAAGGTTCATGTGCCTCATTATGTCTCTGTTAGTTTGTCGTATAGTTTAGAAGTTTAAGATCTCCAAGAGTGCTTGGAGCTGGGAGAAGGTCCGTGGGGATTATGCACTCTCACTGCACTGTTAGTCTGTAACATCTAAGGTAACCTGGCAGGTGGCTCTGGCTGAAATGCCTCTGTCCTGCTCCTGCCAATAGAAGGTATCTGAGTTGTTGATGAGACTGATCCAAGTACTTAAAAAGTCAAATTTTATATTTTAAAATTTGATTTTTTTTTTGCATTCTGAATCATGAAGCTAGTTCTCTACATGTCTGAGTCAGAGGAGTAACAGTGCTGATAAAAGAGAGTGGGAATGCGTAGCTAAGAACTAGGAGGGATGGAGAACCACACTTAGGGTAGGAGCTATCATTTATATGCCTTAACTTGCAAAGTCCAGCCTTATCTTTGAGATAAAATCTTTCTATTAAAAAAAATTAAAAAACATTTTAAGATTGAATTACAGGTATTAAGTACATCTATACGCTCTTCCCATATGCCTTGAAGAAGAAAAGGGTGCTGGGCCATCACAGTTAAGAGACCTAAAGTTATTAGCTTCAATAAGATTCACAGTAGATAGGTCTAATGAACAAAATGTTCTTGTGATTGTCTGACTCAACTTACTGGATGAAAAGTTTTTTCCCAAGTACTGTGGCTCTAGTGGTGAGCAGTAGTGAATTCCTAGGGTAAAAGGGTGAGAATAGAGCATGTGAACAGAGAGACTTCTGCAGTGAAAGCCCTCCGCTTCCAGCACACAGCAGCTTAGGGACTTCCTGACTCTGGTGGTGTACTTTCTGTGTCAGATGGGATAGTCTCAGATAGTGTCTGATGGAAGTTTTGTGAATCTGAATGCTTTTGAGTTTGTTTAGTTCATTTGTATTCTTTGAATCCATAGCAAGAGCTCTTTAAATTCAATTATGTAATGCGTGAAAAAGTTTTTTGGGTTGGTTTTGGTGTGTTTTGGGGTTTTTTTCTTTGTTTTTTTTGGTTGGTTTTGTGTTTTTGTTTGTTTGTTGGGTGTTCTGTTTTGTTTTTATTTTTTTCTTTATACTGGTTCTTTTATCTCATGCCTTGTTTTACTTTATTGTGAGAAATAATTTCCTCAGTGATCACATGGCTTTCAGCCGTTCTTTTCAAGAATCATGCTTTCCTTACTTGAAAACTTCTATCTGAAAAGCTGTTCCATTTTTTTTTTCCTTCTCCATCTGCTCTAGTACTTCAGTTTTCCTTTTAATTCAAAGGGACCGAACGAAACTGTTGATAGTTATGGTGTACTGCAAATTGATACAGTTGTATTTATTTTCTTTTCTTCACTCCCTAATAATTTCTAACATTCCTTTACTTTTTGACTGGCTGAACTAAAGCCAACATTTTTTGTAGAGCTATTTACAATGACTTCAAGATTTTTCTAATGTGCTAAGAGGTCATTAAGAGGTCAACAGTGGGTTGGCTGTAACCTTCAGCTCTGTCCTCATTATTTTGTATGTGTTCACACTGAATGCTATCTATGATTTTGCCTTCTGATCTCTTAGTATTAATGAGTGTCCCATCTTTATCTTTTATTTTTCCTATCTTGGTTTTAACCACCTTAAGTAGTGAATACTGTCTTGAATTCCCTTTTCATGGGCTGTTGTGACAAAGGCATGCAGCAGAAGACAATGGACACATCATGAAGGGAATCTGAAGAATCATTTTATATTTTTAAATCTTTTTTTGTCAATACTTTTTTCTTTATTTCATCATAGCTTAATTTTATTTATTAATTTTTAAATACCTTAGGAAATCTGTTGAAAACTTAACTGCACTTAACTCCTTTCCACATGTTGTTGACACCTTCAAAGTCTAATATATTTGGGAAGAATTCATGTTATCTGTATATTTCAAATTTTTTTTTAACTTGTCCTATGAAATCATCCCAATGGAAGTCAGTTTTCAGTCTGCAGTTTCTCAAGATTGACTAGAAGCTTTTTAAAATATTAACACCCGTGTGCTGTTTTTTGTCACTGTGGTAATGAGACCATTTTAGGAGAGGTAGTGTACCACAGAGTAATTCAGAAGTTTCATGCTCAAGTTCTTCCAGGTTCTTCCAGGATATTTTTTAGTTCTGGCAATTTGATACTGTCTGTGTTTACAGTTTCAGATCATGTTTCTTATGTCTAGTATGGATCCTCTACTTGATCTTCTGCTTCTTTCTCTGCCAGAATTCTCGTGAGAGAACCTGTGTAAGCTCCTCTGTAGAGAAAAGTAGTGCAGCAAATTCAGTTAACTCCTCTGCGGTGGCCTTTTGTGATCTTATGACTGCATGTTAGATCATTTTTTCCTAGACCTCTTCCTTTACTGCTGAGACAGTTTTTGGGTTGTCAATATTATGACTGAAATAGAAAAAAATCTTTCTTGAGGTTATGATGAACAATTTGTTATGCAAATGCATGGCAGATGTGCTGTATATTTGTCTGTCTGGATTGTTTTCCAGTAAATAAAGGTGTGAGGAACTTTTTCATTTTGGTGGGCACTTGGATTTAACATTTGAAAGGAATTTAGAATGCATTCTACTTCAAACTGTTCTTTTAGTATTCATTCCTTGATTTCATACATATTTTTCCGAACAAATGAGTAAGTCAAATAGCTTATGCAAGATTCTCATTCCAGGCATGTGGAGTTTGCTGTACTTAACAGTGTTTACGTTCCCAGCTTGAGAGACAGCAAAACATTTCAACCTCTATTTCATGGCACGGACCCACACACTGCATTTTGTAACTACTCTAACTGGAGAACATCGGTATCCTCTAAGGCAAGGGAGTCGTTGCTTTTTTAATAACTTCTAGTCTTCTGGGAAGATCCTGCCAATACAAATACTAGGGATGTCATTGCAAAACCCATGCCTTGCTTCTATAATGTTGTATTTTGGAAGTCTTGTGAGGAAAATACAGTCTTCTATGGGCACTTTTAAAAACCTTCAGATTAGAATATTTATTTGGTATAGCTGTGTGGTTCTTTGGGGCAATTATGGATGTGTATCTGGCAGGAGCATTGGATCTATATTTGGTTAACAGAGGGGAACTTCACTTTTTGTTGGTATAATACCTCTGAAGATGTTAGTTTGAAAGCCTTGCTAGTGATGTCTTGAAAGTGCTCATACCATATAATTCCTTTCAAAACCTGTCTCGAGACTTCTATGGGACCTTATACGTGGGGGGCTTAAAGATTTGTCTCTCCATTTCAGTAACTTCAGAAGAAAATTAAGAAATTGAAGACTGTAAATCTTATTTAAATTTTTATTAATTTTTCTGCAAGCAAATTACTGTCATATTTAAATAGAAACCATTGGACTTCAGATTATTTGAACCTACTACTGGATAGAGCTCTTGAATGGATGATGGTAAAATGTTATTCGTGGCATCATACTGAGTCATTAGGGATTGAAATAAATTTTTTTGTTATTTTGTGGTGCTTTTAGATCCTATTTTATGTCTGGAAGTAGCAGGTTCTCTCTATATGTATGTCAGCTCCCAGCTGAGATTTTCTTTGTCATATCCAGTATTCTAAATAAAATTGAAACAGCATTAGGAAATGTAAAGGAAGGCCTTGTAGTAGCATATGTACACGTTTTGGTGTATTTTTCTGTTCTGAAGTGTCCTGTTAAATTTCCTAGACCTTTCTGATAAAAACTTTGATGTCTCTGTTTAGTGTATCTTATCCATCTTGCCAAAACTCATCAGGGATGCTTGGTTAAAAACAATTCCTGTTCTTTTTAGAGCAGAGTACTTTGGTTTGTGGAATTCCTTAAGTGACTGAAGAGCGCTTTGGGTGCCAAGAACAGAGCAGCTCTATTCAGTGTGAACCTGCCTGCTTTCCCTCTGGTTTTCCACTCTTCTGCTCCACTTCAAAGATTGGTGGAAGTGCTTCAGCTCCTTTGCCTGTGCTCAAAGGCTACTGACACTGCATCAAAGAACACAGTGACGTTGACTTATCCTCTTATTCTCTCTGGCAGTTTTAGCAAAGGATTGTGCAGTGTGAAGTGGCCAAGAAAAAAAGTGGATAAGTCCATGGTATGACTTTTATTGATGTAATGCCAACAACAACTAAGCAGCTCCAAGTAGAGAAACTGAAAGTGGAAAATAGCAGAAAGGTTTCACTGTCTCAGATTTTAAGGAAGCCTTCCCAAAATAAAATAATTAGCAACACAGGACAGACACTGTTCATCTTTTATTTTTGCTGTCAGAGAGCTTCTTTGACCCCCATATCAAAAAGGATCATTAAATATTAATCAGTAATAGCAGAATCAAAGCTTAAATACAAGATGAGAGCTGAACATAGAAAGCATCAATGAGATTTATAAAAGTAACTTCATGTAGCCTGTCATCTTCATGATACATGCCTTGGAATCTTTCTTAACTTCTCATTTTATCAAAACACTATATATGAATTTATACGGTAATCTGTAAATGTAATCGTCAACCTTAATTTTGGCATAAGTAGAATGACTGTCATAGAAAAAAGTGTGATTCATTAGAAAGACTATCCTCTGTCCATATAGAGAAGGACGAATTTCACTTTATTATGAAACAAGGCTTCTTAAAATGAGGTTATTAAATCCAGAATTTGACTGGCTGATGGATTTTGTATTTGTCCTGAATTCCGTGTTGGGTCTTCAAATGATCAGGAATTCCTTTAATACATTTTTTAACTCTCTTTTTTAGGTTTTATTTGAACATATTTCTGATACTAATGCCAAGTAACATATGATCAGTGGATGCTGTCTGGCAGCAAGTTCAATTCACTTATGTCAAATCACAGTGGTCATCTTTTAAAAGCATTTACTGTGCCACGTATTTGAGATACCGCAGCTAATTCCTGTTCAAAGCCCAGGAAATTCTGTAGCATCTTTAAACTGCTGTATGAAAGCAATTGCTTACAGGAAGGACTCGTTCTCTGGTCAGTTTGTGATTAGCTATAAATATTTATGAATACTATTTGTAATGAATGTGTGCAATTCATAATTTGACAGTGGACAAGCTACAGAAATCAAGATCAGCTTATATGATGTTGATTCTCTTCTATTCCTGTTAGAATATAGAAGTGAATAGGTGATTTTTAGTCACGTTCTAATAGAAAGTTTTAATGCCCTACTTTTAAGAAATAGCAAAGTTAATGCACTGTTTCAAAACACCTTGGAAAGCTGAATATTCCAGCAAGGCTTTTTAACATGCTTAGGGTTCCCTCAGAATTAAATGTGACTAGTCATGTCTGCTGGTTCCTATTCCTGGTTTTACTTTTTGAACACAAAAAGCTCAAACACATGAAGCTGTAATAGGGAGATACTTCTAAGTACTGGTGCAATTTTTTCAGTGTTTGGGAATAATATTTTTGGCCTTACACTGCTTTCCTGTTTCCAGGCAAAAGCCACAGTTTTCCTGCTTTTTACTATTTTCCAAAAGAGTATCTGAAACCTCAAGGTCTATTCAGGGATCTCTGCCTGGTTTAAAGCTCTATAAACTCCAATATGCCATGTGGTAGCAACCAAGTTCCTTTCCATTTTGTTTCTAGATAGGTGGTGGTAGTTCTCCAGCAGAAAATGAATGTCTAACTTTATTGATAGAGGAAAGTTTGGCAATTTTGATTATTCTCCTTCTTTGTACTTAAAGGATGTATCAGTACTAGTTAGTATTGTTGGTTTTATATTTTGAAGGGGAGTTGCCTGGTGTTTACGTAATCCTGAGTTTTTATGGTCACTGCTGTATAAGGGACCTCAGGCTAGAGGAAGGACACATTTTTTTCAAACTCAAATGAGTGAAGGTCAGCATCTCAGTTGAGTGCAAGTTAGTTACTTTTCAGATGTGCTCATTATCTGAGCTTTATTCAGCAGCTTTATACTGATGAAAATGCCTCACCCAAGTGTGACTGAAAGACCAGCAGATGAAAATTGCCAATGTCTGTTCAACAAGAAGAGATCACATCAGACCAATCTATTTTACTTTTTTAACGACCCACTAATTAACCTTCATAGTGTATGAGAAGGAAGTATTAGGTGTCATATTTTGACTCTGGAAAGTTCTTGACACTCTCTAACCTAATATTTTTATGAGAGAAAATTGACAGAAGCTCCCTGTTAAATAGACAGAAGATTGCAGGTGTTGATGCTGCTGGAGCCCATTCATTTTGGTTAAGCACTTGGGTTATGACTTTTGTGAGCAAAGAATACACCTGAAAACTGCAGATTATGTCTGCATACATAATATCTATAGTGTGGGCACAGCATGGGCTCATTTTAGGCAACATGATCAAAATTAGAACCTGAGAAGTAGAAGTAATGGCCTGGAATCAACATGGTGAAATTTAACTTCAAGATATGGAAGAATTAAAAAATAATATGAGGCAGCATTCTGTGAAAGGAGACTTTTGTGAATGCAACTGATGAGACTTTGTCTGAAATGCAACATCCATTTTTGGTAATTTTTAAGAATGGTCTAGCCATTCTAGAGGGAATAAAAGAGATTAATGGGATTGATCATAAAGACAGAATATGTGCTTTATGAAATGATTGAAGGAATGCAGCGACTGAATGTCATTAATCTTCGAAATAAATACAGGTGATTAGAGGAAAGAGAGTGATTTCTTTTTTTTTGACAATAAAGCTTTTGACATTAGCTAGCATTGTAGGGTAGGATGGTTAGGTTGCATACCACGGAAATCCTCTTTACTCTTAGAGTCATAAAACTCTAGAAGAAAATTACAGTAAATATTATTCTGAAAATTCTGCTACTAACTTTATAAAAATATGGATAGTACATATATATTTGGCTCAGTGGGAGAGGCTAGATAGACTACAGTCAGAATCAGTCTTTTGAAGTCATTTTCAACTATACTTTTGTCATATTGTGCTGGTGCCATTCACGTGATTTATAGTTTTTAACCGTGTTTCTGGCATATTTGGTCATGACATTTCTCATTCGATGTTTCATCTTTCCTTTTTCTTACTCTCAGTGTCATTAGTCTTAAAGAATACAGTGGATTCTTTTAAAAAGTAAATAAATACCCATACTGTACTGTGGTATTTACTTTACCACTCTTTCCCTATATTTAGAATGTATACAGCAATGAGGTATTTATACTATGCCATAGTAAATGTTTACTTTCAGTGGTGCCCACTGTACTTACTTTTCCATCTTTACTCAGCTTAAGTTTTAGCACGTCTTTAATTTCCATATAGTCTCATTCCATATGATTATTTCTGCCTTCCAACATTTACGAACATCTCTCCAATTAAAACCTCATCACTGTATTTTATTTTTATTAGTAGTATTTTTACTGGAAAATGTTTTTTGAGCTACTGGACTTTGCAGTTCTATTGCAGTACCATTTGATGTAATTGGTGGACTCCTATGCTGGTGCAGCTTGGATGAGAATATACTCTTGATTTAACAGTCACACAACACAAAGGGTGGGATACATCTCACCAAGTTTTGATGTCTGTGGTGTAGATATCTGCATTTGAGCCAGTCTCATATAATTAGTAGAGAAAAATGAGAATTTTCAACACCCTGTTTCTCTCAGTTAAAGGTGGGTAGCTGAAGTTATCTCCCTCTATAGATGCTGATTTGTCTTATGTAACTGCAAAGATAATTTAGATAATTAGCTCAGATGTAGGTCTCTGCTTTGAGGCCTAAATTCAGGGGAGGTTAATCCCACCCCATGTTATTCATTTGGCTCTTCATGAATTTTGATTTAAGCTGTGGTAGACTCACCGAAACATCATCTTCCATAAGCAGAACATTGGTTTTGATCTACATGCTACTTGAACCCCATGTTCACAGAGGTTATATACACGCCAATTTGTAGTCCAGTTTGTAGAGTTAAACTGGCATTAGGTGTCATATGTTGTAAACTAGAAGCAGTCAGAAGATCCATATGAAATGCAACTTCCCTGCTGCAAAACGTGTAACCCACTGGGACAGAGGAGTTGGCAGCTGGAGGCAGAAAGTGCTGCTACAGTTCACTTTAACCAGCCACATGGGTTTTAGCTTCAGCCAGTGTGAACATTGTGGGACTCTGATAGTGCCATATCTGTGTCAGTGCTTTAATGGTGCACTAGGTTGTTACAGGATACTAACACAATTCCTGTGTTGTCAGATGTTGTGGTGCAGTTGGAACACATTTGTAGAGCGAAAGAATTGACACTGAGAACTTGACCTTTGTGCTGTCTGCATTCCAGGGGGTTTTGTTTTGAGCTAGGTCATTCTATGTGGACTGAATACCCATGAACAACTGCAAAGTGCACTCCTGGAGCACAACTCTCAGCATTTTATCTGGAAAGAATCCAGTTTGTACTCCAAGAGTGCTCTGTGATGCACAGTAATTGGGAGTGATCAGGATTTTAATTTCAAAAACACATTGCTGATCTAAATTTAAAAGAAGAAAACCTAAAAAACTAATCCACTTTGAATTCAGTCATGGTGGTGTTGCAACCCAGCCTAAATGATGAGTTTCATTTTCTGAATGCTGGTGTCATGAAAGAGAATATTTTAATAGTAGTTCTGTATGAACTCTTTAGAAACGCAGCAGAAGTAGCGTTAATAATCATGATACTCGGATGATATGAAAGTTGTTTTCCAAAGCTGAAACAGGAAGACACTGAAAGAAGTGTGCAACACTTGTGAGACTGCAGGGCTGAACTATGTAAAGTTAAAAGTCCTCCTATTGTAAAATACTTCTAGGAGCTGGTAAGTTTAGTTCCTGCTGTACTTAGTGGCTCAAATGTAAGTTTGAAATAAATAGGAGTTTTATTATGTAGGTATAATGTTTTGAATAGCAGAAGCATCTGAGGTATAGAGCATGCCATCTTGTCAGTGGTAGGCTCTTCAGAGCAGGTGATGAAATCAAGCCTAGAGTACTACTGAGCCCTGAACTTAGGGGTTTTGTGTGTGAATGAATTATACCATGGGAAGAAAATGCTTCACAGCAATGATACATAAAAAGTTAGTGTAGACCATTTCTGTCACACAGGAGTATACAAGAGTAAAAGGGAGTGGTTATGCCAATAACTTTCTACAGAGAAAGATATAAGGAGGTAAGATACTGGAATCAAGTTTTCACAGACTGAAATTTCACATTTCAGTGGGTGATCACTTGATATTTCCTGTAGCTTTGGTGAACAATTATTTATGTATGCATATGGTTAGAAAGCACTGAAGCAAAGGCCATCTTGAGGGTTTCACTCAGGGGAAGATGTAGTTAATTAGCCAGAAAGTTGTATTTGTCATGATAACCCTGTGTTCAATAGTATCATGAGAGAAACTGGCACTGAGGAGATTGAGGTGCATGAAATGGTACACCATACACCATTTTCTTAGGTTTTTCTTCTATTGATTTACATCTGCCTTGCTCTCCTTTGTTCAAAGCAGAAAAGTACAACATGCATTTTTCAAGCTAGATGCAGTTCTGAACTTGCTTTACATGAGAGAGAGAGGGAAAGAGAGGTACATAGCTTGGTAGCTACAACCACTTTGACATCATGATCACTGATGAACAAGAGGAGAAAAACCCTCTATTTATTCTTGTCTCTGCAGTAGCACTGTGTCTTCCCATTGCTAGGTAGCATCTTCTGGTCTTTAAAATTGGCATCACTGAGTGGTCTTCTCTTGAAAGTAAAAAATGCAAGATTTGGAAAGTGGGAAGGACATTCTTCATTTTAAGACATGGTAGCAACTCTAACAGTGTTCTGTGAAACAAAAGGAATAGCTTCAAGTAGGTTTATACTGCTGAACAGTTTGTGATGTTTTCAGTGTCTGCTTATCTCAGTGTAGAAGGGCAATGCTGATGATGATCCCTTATCCAAAAGGTAGACCACATGTAGTTTTCTGACAGTGTGAGCAGTAGTTTTTCTTGATAAACAGATTGAATTACCTTGCATGTAGTACCAAATCATTGCCAGTCAAAATGCTTGTCAGACCTGGGAATCAGCTGCCTAGTTGCACTTCCATCTTCTGGTGCTCCTATTACTACCCTGTATTTACCAACGAAATCTGATGGTGCAAAGACATTGAAACCTGGTCATGTCAGCACATGAATGAGGGAGCTAGTGGATGAGGGATCGCGTTCTATTTGAAGATCTAATTCATCCTTTATTAAAGTAAAGGATCTTCACCTATAGCTATGCAGAGATTTCCTTTAAACTTTGCCGTTTGTTTCAAAGAATTAAGCTGTTTTTAGTGTATATCTGTAAAATACCAACTGCTGCTGACTATTGCGTAAGAACCTTCTGAATGAAGCTTAAAGCAGTGGAATTAGGTGAGCTCAATACATAGTAGCCAGATTTCAAATATCACTAATGACAGTGTGGTTAAAGTATGAGAAATGCTCACTTCTGGTAGGTTGTAAAATAGCTATGTTGCTGTGACTCTTCATATTCTTCCATTTTTATTCTATCTTCTTTCAAAAATGCCAAGCATGGTGGCATTTTTAAAGACCACTAATTAGTTTTATATTTGTTTGAAGGTCTTCATTGTGTAACTTGCTCTGAATGAACATCTTCACATTTTTACAGTAAACCTTTCCTTATACATTTGATTTCCTCTGTTTGTCTCTTTTCTTCCCTGCTTCAAGGAGGAAGGAAACACTAGGGGAACAAAAACCTTTTGAATGTTGTGAAATGATACATGAAAATATAGGCATTTATCTTTCTTTGTATATGGATGTGTTTTCATTGTTCGAAGCCAAAAGCTTGACACCATGGAATTGAAACAAGGGAATGCTATTAAAAGCAGGAGAATAAAACTCCTATTCCAGTAAAGAGGTATGTTTCAACCACTTGTGCAGATTATTTTACATGTTTGTTTCATTTAGCCTGCTATGTGAGCGAACACAGAATGAATATGATAAAATGCATTACATTTAGCGCTAGTCTGAAAGGCTTGTTATGAAAAGACTTTAAAATAAACAGTCTTTTAATCCTTAGAATTAAGATAAAGAATTTTTCTTCATATAACTTCAATTAGAATAAGTAATTTTGGAAGGATCTCCTGTTTTAATTACTGGCAGAGAAGGACAAAATTCAAGGTGGCATCAGTAAGGTGAAGCAGCTTCTTCCTGTCCTTTAAGTTCAACTACATGTAACTGTAGAAGTGACCTTGAAAAATACTTTTAAGTTCTTTTTCTCTACATTAGCTGTGATATGGGATCAAAGTCTGACAAATTTTTTTGTACAAATTTTTAATTTGTTTTCAGAAATTTCATACTTATTGGTAATGTTGTTAACACCTAGGTATAATTTTTGCATCACTGGAGTAGTCAGATATAAATGTAAGATAAAGTTTTCCAAGTAATCACTTTAGGGATTAGGTTATCAGTTACAGAATCACAGAACTGGTAAAGTTGGAAGGGACCACAGTGGATCATCTGCTCCATCCTCCCTGCTCAAGCAGGGCCATCCTAGAGCACATTGCACAGGATTGGTATCCAGATGGTACTTGAATATCTCCAGTGAGGGAGATGTTCTGGCCCATCTGTTCCAGTGATCAGTCGCCCTTCACAAGTAAGAAGTTCTTCCTCATATTCAGGTGTAATTTCCCGTGCATCAGTTTTTGCCCATTGCCTCCTTTCCCATTGCTTGGCACCACCGAGAAGAGCCTAGCTACAGACTCTTGATATTGTTCTTCCAGATAATTGTATACATTGATGAAGTCTTCTCTCAGTTGTCTCTTCTTGAATCTGAACAGGCCCAGCTTCCTCAGCTTTTCCTCACGATAGATTCCCTTAATCGTCTTTGTTGGATCCACTCCAGGAGTTCCATGTCTCTCATGTACTGGGGAGCCCATAACTGGGCACAGCTCTCCAGATGTGGCCTCACCAGGGCTGACCACCTCCCTCGACCAGCTGACATTGCTTTTCCCAATGTACCCTTGTGGCCTTCTTGGCCACAAGGACACACTGCTGGCTTATGGACAACTTGTCCACCAGGACTCCCAGGCCCTTCTCTGCAGACCTGCTCTCTAACAGGTCAGCCCTCAGCCTGTACTGGTGCATGGGATTGTTTTGCCCCAGGTGCAGGACCCTACATTTACCATTGACGATAGTTCTTCTCTGCCAATCTCTCCAACCTGTCGAGGTCCTTCTGAACAGCTTTCACAGTCCTCTGGGCCATTTATCACTTTTCCCAGCTTTGTGTTTTCAGCAGACTTGCTGAGGAGGCATTTACCCCTTGACCCAAGTCATTGGTAAATAAGTTAAACAATACTGGACCCCTTATTANACAAGGACACACTGCTGGCTTATGGACAACTTGTCCACCAGGACTCCCAGGCCCTTCTCTGCAGACCTGCTCTCTAACAGGTCAGCCCTCAGCCTGTACTGGTGCATGGGATTGTTTTGCCCCAGGTGCAGGACCCTACATTTACCATTGACGATAGTTCTTCTCTGCCAATCTCTCCAACCTGTCGAGGTCCTTCTGAACAGCTTTCACAGTCCTCTGGGCCATTTATCACTTTTCCCAGCTTTGTGTTTTCAGCAGACTTGCTGAGGAGGCATTTACCCCTTGACCCAAGTCATTGGTAAATAAGTTAAACAATACTGGACCCCTTATTAAACCTCAGGGAACACCACTAGTGACAGTCCTCCGACTAGATCTTGTACCACTGATGACANTCTGCAGACCTGCTCTCTAACAGGTCAGCCCTCAGCCTGTACTGGTGCATGGGATTGTTTTGCCCCAGGTGCAGGACCCTACATTTACCATTGACGATAGTTCTTCTCTGCCAATCTCTCCAACCTGTCGAGGTCCTTCTGAACAGCTTTCACAGTCCTCTGGGCCATTTATCACTTTTCCCAGCTTTGTGTTTTCAGCAGACTTGCTGAGGAGGCATTTACCCCTTGACCCAAGTCATTGGTAAATAAGTTAAACAATACTGGACCCCTTATTAAACCTCAGGGAACACCACTAGTGACAGTCCTCCGACTAGATCTTGTACCACTGATGACAACCCTCTGAGATCTGCTGTTCAGCCAGTTCTCAATACACCTCATTGTCCACTCCTCCATTCCACACTTCCTGAGTTTGTCTGTAAGGATGTTGTGAGAGACTCTGTTGAATGCCTTTCTGCATTTGAGGTAGACAATATCCACCACTGTCCTCTCACCCATCCAGGTAGTTGGTTCATCACTGAAGGCAATAAGGTTGGTCAAGCATGATTTACCTTTAGTGAATCCATGCTGACTGCTCCTGGTCACCTTCTGCTCTGCGTGGATAGAGATGGCTTCCAGAATGGAGCAGTCCATTGCCTTTACAGGTATTGAGGTGAGGCTGACCATCCTGTAGTTTCCTCAANGAGATCTGCTGTTCAGCCAGTTCTCAATACACCTCATTGTCCACTCCTCCATTCCACACTTCCTGAGTTTGTCTGTAAGGATGTTGTGAGAGACTCTGTTGAATGCCTTTCTGCATTTGAGGTAGACAATATCCACCACTGTCCTCTCACCCATCCAGGTAGTTGGTTCATCACCGAAGGCAATAAGGTTGGTCAAGCATGATTTACCTTTAGTGAATCCATGCTGACTGCTCCTGGTCACCTTCTGCTCTGCGTGGATAGAGATGGCTTCCAGAATGGAGCAGTCCATTGCCTTTACAGGTATTGAGGTGAGGCTGACCATCCTGTAGTTTCCTCAATCCTCCTTCTTGCCCTTTCTGAAGAGTGAGGTGACATTTGCTATCTTCCAGTTCTCAGACAGCTCTCCTGATCTCCCCGACCTTTCAAGGATGATCATGAGCACCCTCACTATGATGTCTCTCAGAACTTGTGGATGCATCCCATCAGAGCCCAATGGACTTGTGGATCTCTGGTTTGCCTAGGTGTTCTCTAACCCAATCCTGCTTGACCAAGGGAAAGTCTTCTTCCAGCATTCCATTACTCTGGTGTCCTGGATCAGAGATTGGTCTTGTCAGTGAAGTCTAATGCAAAGAAGACATTTAGGAACCCTGGCTTCTCTCTGTCCTCTGTTACCAGGGTCCCCCTCCATTTAGTAACAGTCCCACATTTATCCTTTTGCTCCGGATGCACTTGAAGTAGCCTTTCTTGTTGTCCTTGACATCCTTAGCCAGATTTAATTCCACACAGGCCTTGGTCTTCCTTGCCTTGTTTCTACTTACTCTGACAACATCTCTATTTTCATTCCAAGTTGCCTGATTCTGCTTTTATCTCCTGTGTATTTCCTGGCTCTGCTTGAGTATGGACAGGACATATTCATCTGTGCAGGTCTCTTTCCCCCTTTGCCTGATTTCTTGCTCATCCGAATGTATCACTCTTGAGTCTGGAGGAAGTGATCCTTGAATATCAAGTTTCTCTCTTCTTATTGAAAATCATTAGATCCTGGAGATCAGGAAGATTTTTTGATTTGATTTGATTTGAGTTGTATGGCTTCTGTCTTGGTAGAGCCTGGAGACCCAGGTAACTCTGACTTCTAATCCCTTCTACCTTTTTTATTTTCTACTGTCTGTAGGAGGTTAGTGGTGTTTTATTTCCAGTTTCTTAGAAGTCTCTGGAAATCAAGAAAGTGACTTGAATCTCTAGGAAGTTCTTCAGAACTGGAACATTAGACTTTTTCCCAGAATATTTCATATGTACATTAGTAGAAGTTTTATTTTAATTCCAACTTCTGTGGCAAATACTTCAGGAAGCGGTGGCTTTGATGAGAAAATGAACCTGTTGGACAATGAATACTGCACTTAAAGAGATTGTTTCCTATGTGCAATCTTCACTTTTTTTACATCTGAATATGTAATGCTTGATGTTTACTCCATCACATCTCAAAGCAATACTTAAGTGATTAAAATGAGAAGGAAATTAAAGTATGTCTTGGTAATCATAAATGAAGCTGCTTCAAAGAAAGTGCATTATGATGAAGTTCACCTCTCCGTAAATGGTAGTAAGTAAGACCCCTGGAAGGCACCAGTGGGACAAATTTAAACTCTAAAGCGTGAGAAGAATTAGGGTGATTACATCGTGATGAACGTTAAGCTATGACCTCTTTCCCTTAATTAATTGTGCCAATTCCTACCTGAAATGATCTTGCAGGTATAACCCCATTCTTGAAGAAAGTGAAATTGATTCCCTGGCTCATACATCAATCTCTTCTGGAGTCAGGAATGACTATGCAATGGGCAAAAGTATCCAAACACCTCAAGCTCCTCACTGCTGTATTGTCTTCTGCACTATGTTTTTCTGCAAAGAGCTGAAGACTCTGCTCAGGCACGAATACTTCTTTGCTGCAGCTAAGAACGTGGGCTAGAAAATGGGAAGTATGCTTCTCTCTGGCTGGGCAAGCAGAATAGAGGGAGCAAAACCAACATACTGTGGATGAAGGCAGAGAAACAGTTAAAGAAGATGGGACTTTTTTTGAAGACCATATCCAATTTCAACATTACTTGGAGTGTGGGTGTTCATCTGTCAGGAGGATTAATGATAAATTTAAGTTTTTCATCAAAAACCTATTCTTGCAGAGTGCTAGATGGCTCTGTCATGCATAGCTATCATCACTCTTTAAAAGAAAATTTTGTTAAAGATAACTACTTCACAAGCTTGAATAATTGATTCAGGCAACTCTAATCTTTTAAAAAATCATTATTTTAGTTAAAATAGCTGCATAAAATATTGTGTAGTGAAAAAATAGAACAACAGTACTAGTCATCTAACCATGGCTTCAGTTCTAATAGTTGAAAATGTGGGTGTGGGGAGAGTCTTCTGAAGCTCGTAAGAGCTATAAGAAATTGTAGGTAGCGTTGGAGGTGGGAAGTTCTAAAAGTGATAGGTGCCCAAATATTGGTTTATCATAAGTCTAATTTAATCTAAATCTGTATTTCAGAGTCCAGTTGGTAAAACAATTAAGAGCAATTATTTGGAAAATATGTTAACTTTATGACTTGTTCATGCTCAGAGCTAAGTCTGTGTATTATAAGATTTTGAACTGACTTAATGTCATACAATATATGTGACAAAGACAAGCTGTAGTGGCTTTTATTTTAAAATTTTATAATCTTGTGATTTTGTGGTAGAATGATGAGGCAAGTGCTACTATATACAAGAACAAAAAATATATGTGGAGGAAGTGTGTTCATATTCATGTTTTTTTTACATTGGGTACAATAAGGAGAAGAACTATTTATGATGGTGCAGCAACAGCTGGGAAGAGGAAAAGATTTATACCAAGTGTCATATAAAATTTTGTGATTTAACATTAGAATATTTCCTTATGGAGGTTAAAAAATGCTGGGGTTTATGACGTAGAAATTTTGGCTCAGGAGGGTGAATAGAAAATTCTTACTGTTTTCTGAAAGCAGCGGGCTTTGTATCCATAGGTGGGTTAAAAGAGTTATTCTGTCATTATTATACTGTTTGAGTAATTCTTTCAAAATAAATGTTTGCATTTCGGCTGTCAGAATATATCTTGTAAATTTCTTTCTTGCTGATGATTGCGAGCTGATTGAGGGAGGTGATTGTCCCACTCTACTCTGCACTTGAGTGACCTCATATTGAATATTGTGTGCAGTTTTGGGTGCCACAATATAGGAAAAGATATTAAGCTATTAGAGAGTGTCCAAAGGAGGGCAATGAAGGTGGTGAAGGGCCTTGAGGGGAAGCCGTATGAGGAGTGGCTGAGGGCACTCGGCCTGTTCAGCCTGGAGAAGAGGAGACTGAGGGGAGATCTCATTGCAGTCTACAATTTCCTCGTGAGGGGAAGAGGAGGGGAAGACACTGATCTCTTCTTTGTGGTGACCACTGACAGGACCCAAAGGAATGGCCTGAAGTTGTGTTGGGAGGTTTAGGTTGGATATTAGGAAGAAATTCTTCACCCAGAGGGAGGTTGGGCATTGGAACAGGCTCCCCAGGGAAGTGAACATAGCACCAAGCCTGCCAGAGTTCAAGAAGTGTTTGGATGATACTCTTAGGCACATGGTGTGACTCTTGGGAATGGTTCTGTGCAGGGCAAGGAGTTGGACTAAATGATCCTTGTGGACCCCCTCCAACTCAGCATATTCGGTGATTCTGTGTGGTTCTATGGTAATAATAATAGACAGAATGGAATTCAATACATTGGAGACTTCTGAAGAAGAGAAGCAAGAACAGATATTCTGGGATTAAATTGAGTGATATTAAAGTCTTTATGTAATCATGGTCTTGCATAACCAAGCACATACTTGTTTTTAATGAGTAATCTGATTAATAACGTGAAAACTGCATGTCAAAATCAATAGAAAAAGAAAATCTAGCACATGGAATTTGACTGTTATATTTGCGTAATCTTTGGCTGTGTTAAGGAGCTTTCTACCTTTCATCTGTGCCAAAAATTTGTAGACATGTTCTCCAGAGTCTGCATGGGAATTTGGATCTGGAAATATTGAATTATTGTTATTTAGATAGCATAGTCTCACCTAGGAAACTTAGTCTGAACTTCCGATGAAGTACTTGAGGTAATATGAAGACATGTTTCTTTCTCCTGGAAGTATTATAGTTTTCTAACCTGAGTGTTGATATCAGAGAGACAGGTATTTGGAAACTATTTCTGCAGCTATCAGGAGATTCAAAAATTAAAACAGTGTTGTGGATACTTTCCACAAGAGGGATGGACCACTTTGAGCAAACCCCAGCTTAGTGCAGAAAAAACTATGTGTACAAAGCCTGGTATGATTTTCTTTCAAGAGTTATGTTTTAGCATGCTTTTGAACAAAAGAAGCTTTGATTTGCCTTTCAGCTACAAGCCTATTCTTCTGTGTCCCTTAAAGAATAAAAAATAAGGATAAACAATGGTGATAAACAGTAATTCATGATCTTTTTCTTTGACTTGTCCTAAGCATGCCTCATAAATGTCTCCATTTCTGCCAACCTAGTGATAAAATCAATGAATGACAACCTTACTCTAGTTTTCATAATTTGTGTTTGAATTGTGTAATATTTCAACAAAAGCTATTATAGAAAAAGAAGAGAAAATCACATTCATTTCACATAAACTATTGGTTTAGACGAAATAAAGCTTTGTTTGAAAGCATGTTGGATAATACCCTTTTGGCTAAGAAAAGTCCCCATTGCTAAAAAGAAGTCTCACAAGACAGAAAATGCACTTAATTTAGTTTGAAAAGTTGAACTAAGCCTCTCAGTTTCGTATTGTGCGTTATTCACTGCAGCATGGCTGCACATGGTTCCTAAAGGGAATGTGGTGAAGGGATTAAAACTTTTTCTCATGGTGAAAACATTTTTCTTTCTTATGTAACACAAATGTAGCAAATAATTTTCAAGTCTCACTTTTTTCTTCAGATGTCTGCTGTGGTAAAAAAACTGCAAAAGTATCCTTTTTTTTGTTTGTTTGTTTGTTTTTTTAGAGAATGAGATACATGTTAAGTATTTCTAAGATGATTTTCCTTTCTTTTCTTTTGAATTGCAGACATGGGACACAGAACTGGAGAGATCTGCAGAGTCATGGGCTGAAACCTGTCTATGGGAACATGGACCACCAAGCCTTCTTCCATCAATAGGACAGAATTTGGGGGCACATTGGGGAAGGTATTTTAAGATACTGTTTTGTACAATATAAAAGGTTTTTTTAAATCTAACAAAATTTGCATGTTGCTTAAAGGAAAAATGATAGAAGCTACAACTTTCGAATGATCTAATACACTGCTACTGGCTTGCATAGGTACAGACCTCCAACATTTCATGTCCAAGCATGGTATGATGAAGTGAGAGATTTCACGTATCCCCATCCTCATGAATGCAATCCATATTGTCCATACAGATGCTCTGGTCCTGTTTGCACACATTACACTCAGGTATGTAGGTGCATTTGGTTTTTATCAGCTGTGGGTAAAAGTGGTCAAGAACTCCAGTTATGTTTCGGAGTCTGATACTTAGAGCACAGTAACCTTGCAGTATATGCCCAAAAGCCCAAAAAGGGCTTGTTTAGACTCCATAGTTAAAAGCACTGGGTATTGGTACCAGAGTAGGGTTCTGATACAAATCTTTAGCTTTCGTTCTCATAAATATCACTTTCTTAATAGGATTAAGGAAAAAGCTCATAAATCTGAGTGTAAAACTGAGTGGTGTTGGTGTTGCTCAGTGCACTTTGTATAATCCAGTCTCTGTGCTGGTACACTGGTAGTCTTTTCTCTAATATGCTGAAGAAACAGCTCATTGAAAAAAAAATGAAAAAAAGATTTTCTTAGGTGAGTTCCTCAGGTCACATAATAGTTTTTAAGATCTTACTTTAACTTCAGCATGATTTTAAAATTGCATAAAACTAATTTATTTCTTACTTCTGAAATCTGTATCTAGCCTGAATT
Organism: Campylorhamphus procurvoides; assembly: GCA_013396655.1. Taxonomy (NCBI): domain Eukaryota; kingdom Metazoa; phylum Chordata; class Aves; order Passeriformes; family Dendrocolaptidae; genus Campylorhamphus; species Campylorhamphus procurvoides. The sequence continues at coordinate 187,510 of WBMV01003601.1, read as the reverse complement.
TTTGCCGAGGGGAACCAGTCATGTTTTCAGTGAATGGGAAAGATATGATCTTGAGATTATACTACAATCCACATACAATTTTTGAGATAATATTAGAAAACTCAAAAATTATTAATTTTTAAGCATTTATTTCCTCTTTAGTAGCATGATTTACAATTGTATCTAATTTGAAACCAGAGTTACCTCCATATTCCTATTTACCATTTCTGTTAATATAATTACACTTACCATTACATGTGAGATCAGTACATCTATACAGTGTTTTTGTGGCACTGTTTCTTCACAGTACCTATCTCTTTCAACTCCTAAATCCTGCTGGATCTACAGATTTGGCTTATCTAGAATTAATGCCATTTAAACATCTGTCACATTTGTCTACTTTGAACATTCCGGCCTTTGTCACTGATTATTTTGAGATTGCAATGGAAGGTGAATAAAGGAGCATAGCCACCTTTGACTGCAATGACAGAAAAAGATATTAATTTAAAAATCCATGGCTTGGGTCTATTCAGTGTATGAGGTTTTTTGTTAAAAGTTTTATCCTTTATCCTTTTACTGATAAAAAATATCTGTTCTTTCAGTCCAAGCAATCCAAACCCCTCTGGGTCTTTAGGTTGTACTAAGCCCAGGGTACAGGAACATAACTTCTAAATCAAAATTATCTATTGATTGTAATTCTAAGCACCAGTTCTTCAGATCATGTTTTGTAAATGTTTTGCTACACTTTCAATGTATGTGTACACTGTTTATATAAAATGAGAGCCATGTTTTTTATCAAAATAAAGCTTTTCTTTCTAATAAGGTTATAACTGAATGGCCTTTTGACAGTTGTGATTAGGTCCCTTCAACCTATTTGTAAGAGGGGAATATATCACTTTTGAGTGATTTGAGTTTTATATATTGAAGTTTGGAGATGGTTTTGATTTAAGGTTAATCAGCTTTGGTTTTCACGTTTTTCTCTTTTTTGTAGGTTGTTTGGGCTACAAGTAGCAGAATCGGTTGTGCAATTAATTTGTGTCATAACATGAACATCTGGGGGCAGATTTGGCCAAAAGCAGTCTATCTTGTGTGCAATTATTCTCCTAAGTAAGTAGATTGGCACTCAGAAATATCTTGAGGGGGCAAGATATTTTATAATAGTCCAGGAAATAATCTGAAAGGAAATCAGTCTGTATTTTCTGTTTTTTGTACTGTTACAAAATAGAGCATTGTTCTCAAGGCAGCCTTTGCTTGCACAAATAACTCTTGTGATTTTTCTAGTGCTTCAGTTTTCTGACTTGTGCTTTAGTATACACCATGAGAGATCTTTATTGTAGTGTGATAGTTGTATCTCTCCATTATGACTTTAGGAAATGTGTTGCAAACGCCCATGGTTAAGATCAAATTTTATAGGATATTCCATCTAGGAGAGCCTGGCCTCATGTAATGGAGGAATTTGGTCTTAGAGTGCTATGCTACTCTGAAAAGATCTTATAGCAATTTATATCAGTTCCTCAGCTTTTTTCTTCATGGACTTTTCAACTACATCCTGTGTATTTGATATAGAATCATATACTCATTTGGATTGGAAGAGATCTTTAAGATCACTGACTCCAACTGTTAACTTAGAACTGCCAAGTTCATTATTAAACCGTGTCTGTGAGTGCCACGTTTGCATGTCTTTTAAATACCTCCAGGGATAGTGACTCCACCATTTCCCTGGGCAGCCTGTTCCAGTGCTTGAAAATCCTTTTGGTGAAGAAGTGTTTCTTAATATCCAGTATAAACCTTCCCTAGAGTACCTTGAGATCATTTCCTCTTATCCTATTGCTTATTAATTGGGACTATCAGAACAGTGTTACAGCCTATGTGTCTCCTGGTTTTCATTATTTATTTGTTGACATACTAAAAGCTGTTTAATGTTAATATGTTCCTTTATTAAGGCACTTATTGCTATTTTTTTTCTTTTTGTGTAAAGGGGTAATTGGTGGGGTCATGCTCCTTATAAACCTGGTCGCCCTTGTTCTGCATGTCCCCCTAGTTTTGGAGGAGGCTGTAGAGAAAATCTTTGCTACAGAGGTAAGTGCTATTTCAACTTCACAATTATAAATGGGGATGGAAATGTAACCTTTTTTTATTATTATTTCTTTGCTCATTATGCTTTAACATAGCAGAATAGAATATATTATACGTGTGCCCAAAGACCTGGTAGGGCCGTGCTTTGCTATGATGAATGAGATCATGTACTTAGGATACATGAGGCTGAGCCTCACGAGTGCGAGTGGAGTGTACTGAGCTCCCCCTGATAAGTGCTGATTCAGGGCTTTTAGTGCACAAAGATGGAGACTGTGTGCTATTTATATGCCTTTCTGTAATTACAGTGGAAGTCTCTGCAGTCATTTGTTTGTAGGGAAACCTTCTCTCGGTGACATAGTCCTGTGCTATGTGAAAAATCAAGAACAGAAATAGAAGACATTAGGAATTAAGCAAAATGCCAGCTAGGATGATTATTAACTTCTTAAAATTCTCAGAATACTACTTGTATTTTATAGAATTGAAGCAACATATTATGAAGCTGCTTCTTTTTGCTTTACGCTGTGTGCAAGTAATTTAACAATTTTTGTTAATAACTTTTGAACTTTCATATGGACCATATGAAAGCTGCATGAATGCACCCGAATACCTTCCTTATGGTTCTTGTCAAAGTAAGAAATGTAGATTCAGTTCTGAGTATTTAAAAATTGTTTTCGTTGTATATGAATAGAAGGGCCTCATTTTCAGGTATATGTTATTACGCAATAAGCCTCTTTAATTGCATGTTATCTATGAACTTGATAAAAATCTGTCCATGTGTAAGAAGGATCATCTTTGTTCTGTTGGTTTTCTGATGGCATAAAGATACTAAAATAGGAGCATTAAGAGCATTTTCATACTTCAATTGTGTTGCATATGCTAGAAAAAAATTTTCTTTGTTCAGTATCACAAACATGATGTTTTTATTAAACTTGAGTTCTACATCTTATGAAGTGGTGGAAAATCTTCCTTGCTTTCTTGCTTTCATTTGTCTAGCATTTAATGAGAAAAAGATCATTTTGCCTAAGCACTGTTAGGGATTTATATTCCACACTGATTTTTTTTTTTCTGAGAGATTAATTTTTTGCCCATTCTCTAAACAGAGGATTCAAAAAGACCTTATTCTCCCCACGAACCAGAAGAGGAAACCAATGAGATTGAACACCAGCAGTCCAAAGCCCAGGATGCAACAGTGCAAAGTCGGCCAAGGACTCATTCACCTCCAGCGTCCACAGGCATGGATGACAGTGAGAAAAATGAAGTAATAAGCACGCAGCAAATGTGTAAGGAATCTACCTGATTTGCAAGTGGTCAACAAAATTGAATTATGTAGTATGAAATGCATTGCAGTGAATTTGCTTTTTGCTTGTTTTAGCTCAGATTGTTTCATGTGAAGTAAGGCTAAGAGATCAGTGCAAAGGAACAACTTGCAATAGGTATGGTAAATTTTACATTTGTTATTTTGAGATTATTCTGAAAGGCTATATTTGTACATGAGCTGGAATATTTTCCCTTTTTGCAGTCCTAGGATTTAAAACCAAGTTGTATTTTATTCTCTTAGGTATGAATGTCCTGCTGGCTGTTTGGATAGCAAAGCCAAAGTTATTGGAAGTGTACATTATGAAATGGTAAATAAATATTTTTAAATTAAATTTTGTACCAGTGGAGTGTTTCATGAAATGACTTTTCTCTTGGAATACTAGTTAAAATCATATTAAGAATGGATTTGAGTATATCAACATTCACCAAAAGTAAAAGCTTATACCAAATGTTTAAGACAGCATCAGACGACCTGAATTTGCATCTGCTATTCTGCATGTACTGTCCAAATGTACTTCATACTTACACATACACTGAAGTAGAATTTTTGTGTCTACGTATTTGAATATAAATATGTGAAGGTGCAACTAAAGGAGAAGAACAGCAGTTTGTGGGTACACTCATATAAATTGTTTTGGTAACCGTAATGTAGCCTTTGTGAAACCTTAATGCTAGTTGAAAGTATATAATTTGCTCTGTAGGACTGGAAAACAGTATAGAAAATAACTGCTACTGTGAACAACTGTACTGCAAATAAGAACAGTTTATCTCTGAATAAGGCAAAGTGGTGTTTTATTTGTTTGAAATAATGCCTACATAGACCATGCCAAACATAATAGACTCTCTACGAAGTTTTTAATGATACATTGTAATTAAAACCTGGTTTTTGTCTGATGTGGAACTGCTTTTCTTGCTCTGTTTTTCAGCAATCCAGTATTTGTAAAGCTGCTATACATTATGGCATTCTAGACAATGAAGGTGGTTGGGTTGATGTCACAAGGCAAGGAAGGAAAAACTACTTTATCAAGTCTTACAGAAATGGTGTTCAGTCAATTGGGTAAGTTTTCATAAAGTTAAAACTTATGAAAAAGTTTTCACCTGTTTATTTGTATTTCACACATAATATGTCATAGTAATAATATTTTTCTCATAAAGAATATGAAAATGCTGTAAAAAGGCTCATGGATATAGAGATATTGTATCCATTCTGAAACTTTAGCCAGTGTTTAATTGTGGACAGCAAAATAACACAATTATTATGTGAAAGAAAGTGAAATAATTTAGACAATCACTTGGGCAATAAGTATTTGTAGTTGAATAATCTCAATATTGTGAGTAGTCGATTAATTCATTGGTAGACGTCTGTATTTATTGTAGAAAGCTAGTTTTATGCGTTTTGGACAAAGCTAGTATTATTTTCAGTTTTGACCATGGACAGAGCAATCTATGAATGTTAACAAATCGATACTCTTACAAGTTTTTGTTTGTAAGTGACCCTCTTCTAGTGTGCATGTGAACAATATGAACGAAGTAGAAAATACACCTCTTCCTATGTGTTTGATAATTTCATCACAGTTCCCCAGTTTCTGAGAAATTTTCTGGGAAGTCAGAAAAGCAATGGATAGAAGTGGAGAATACTTGACTGTTCCATATGTAATTATCCAATGATAGGAAAACACCAATATTAATATGTTTGAATCCAAGATGTTATTAGTATTTGCAAATTACACTTCTCTATATCACAGTGTATTCTTCAGAGCTGTATATTTTTGTCTATAGTTAGTATATGTGTAATGGTAGTATGTGTGGAACAGTTAATGTAGGAGTAATATTGAACTGAAAGAAAAAAAAAGTTTGCTGAGTGATATATTTGGCTCCGGTGTAAACCCAAGGAAGGTTAAGGAGATAGGTAATTGTTGAAGGCTGTACTTATGCTCTGTGTTGTGCACCTGTCATCATTTCTTTTTGACAGACAGGTCTCATCCAGCATATAGAACACTGACCTGGTAGACTAAATTCAGTGGCCTATAATTTGGGTAGCACTTAAGGCATTGATATCAACCTGTTTCTTTGGATCATGTGATGAACAGACTGTGGTTTTAGATACCTGCCTAAAGATGAAGATACTGACAAATGTATCTTTTTTTATTTGCTTTGAGACAAAGAGAGAAGTAAATCTTGATTATATCAATACTAGGATATAATATCAATATTAGGAGCCAGTGTTCTTACAAGTGTAGGAGTAGATAAACTGTAAAAAAAATCTTTAAACTAGAAGCAATTGATTTCCCATCAGCTCAGATCTCTGTGTTTTTGTGCCCTATGAAACAAAACTGTATGAGTGTCCAGCCTACACAGTGTATTTAGCACCTATCCTCTGAGAATTAGAACTCAGAGCAAGGTATTAACACTTGGTTTTTTTGGCTACAGATTAAATGAAGATTGTTTACCAAAGTTTCAAACCTTCAAAAGGCCCACCAATAAGGCAGGGGATACTGTGCAGCTACCTGACTCGTACCAGTATCTCTAGATGAAGTCTTGCATAAACTACATATCCATTCAATAAATAGATGAAATAAAGTGGCTCTCACCTCTACTGTGTATTGCCAGATCGAATAGGGAATATGGAAAAGGGACTGTCATTGCAGCATGCAGCAAACTTCCTAGTCTTCAGCTCGTTTGATTTCTAATCAGGAATGCTAATGCTAATGTTTTTTCAGCTGTTGGATTTCCTTAGTATGGGATGCTATTCTCAATATCTCAACAAGCTAATCAAGAATAGAATACAGTGAACTATACCCACACCAGTGTTTATCAATGCTAGGGCAACAGAAGTATGAACTACCGTGGTGAAAGCAATATGAAATTGATGTGAGATACAATTAAATAAACCAATGGAAACAAACAGTGAAGTCCCCAGGAGCAACTGCTCCAAAGGTGAATAGGGAATCATTTCCTTAGTTTGTTTGGGTGCCTCGTCAGCTTTTTCGTTATAGATGAAAAATGCCAGAATCAGAGGCATATCCAATGAGTTAAAAGAGGAGAAAAATAGAAGAGGAAGAAAATAGAAATGCTCATCAATTTGTAATGAAATAATGTATTCTATATACCTGACTCTTCATAACAACAGGAAACGGATACATCTGGGCATCATATAATTACTGAGAAAAAAGGATTGTTACATGTTATACTGGTTTTTTAATGATACTGATGATAACAGATGACACAAGATCCAAAAGCAAAATTTAATGAAATGCTTCAGAAGGGCTGTGAGGAGCAAATCTTTTCAGAGTTGGAGCTGTTGATGGGAATGAACCTTTAGCGGAAAGTGAATGATCCCTTCTGGCAGATGAATGCTTCTGAGCAACCACACACTGCATTTTGAGGGGCAAATACATTGCATGTTTTGTTACTAGCAAACTGCTCTCTTAACAAATTAAATTGCTGAAAGAGTTTAACAGGCATTCCTGTTTTTCAGGCAGATTCATTGGAAGTACAAAGTAATTGTAATAAATAATTGTAATAAATAGGTTCACAACTGGGGAGAAGAGGGTGCAAGAAGTAAAAACTGACTGGGGTCAGTGTCTTGAGTTACCTTCTGTATTCTCTAATAAAAAGACTTCTATCGAAAAGAAATCACTGAAATATGTTATTTACTGACAATTTCTATTATTTTTCTTCAGAAAATACCAGTCTGCTAATTCCTTCACTGTCTCTAAAGTAACAGGTGAGTATTAATTTCTTATAAACTCTGCACTACGTCATGATTTTTCTAAACATGGCATGTTTATTTGTTTCTGTTTTACTTTTTTCAGTTCAGGCTGTCACCTGTGAAACAACAGTGGAACAACTGTGCCCATTTCAAAAACCAGCCTCACACTGTCCCAGGTAACGTTCTAAAATTTTTTTTCAGTTTAAAGTGCTGCCAATAGTTCTGTCATTTACTAATTATCTTAAGTTGTTATTGGTCAAAGATGATAACTATAATAGTGAAAAATGAACTCAGAAATATTTAACTGGTATTTTAGCCTTTGGTCTTAGTAGAAAGCCAGGTAGATAAAGATGGCCTGTAGGTTATTTTCATTTGGAGAATTATTTTTTTTTTTTACCCATGAATATTCTGTTGTTATTCTCAGTGAAATCGTTAGACTGAAAACTTTGAATAAAAATGCATTTCTGTTTTTAATTGTTCACTATTATTTCTATGTGTCTTGGGCAAAGTACACTTTATTTTGATTTATTTACCTGTAAGCCAGACACAATAGAAGATACAATACAGCTATTTATTGTAGAAGCTACCAATTTGTTTGTGTGTTCTGGAGAAACTGGATTAAAAAACCCCAAAAATTGAAATATATATGGTTATTGTAAGATGTGGTCTGTAGGTCAGTAAACAGCTTTAAATATCTGTGCCATTTCTTTGAAGCCTGTGTTTTAACTCTTTGAAAGAAACCTGGACCTCAGTACTTTGATGCAGAAATTTGGTAACAGTTCTTAAAACCATAGATGAGTCAAAGGTAAATACACTGGAACAAGATTTACCACAAACTAAGCTGGAGATATCCACAAAATTACTTTCATAGCAATCCTACAGTCAATACAGGAAGCAAGTACAAAGCCAGAACTGCTAGGAAAACATCACTTCATGTAGCACTTGGGTCCATGGACTTGTTTGGTGTTTGGCTATAGCTCCTGGCTTTCCAGTGGAGTGGAAGAAGCTAAGGAGTGGAACACAGGAATGGATGGGAACAATCTCAAATACTTTTTCTTTTTTTCTTTATTATTAAAAACTAAAACTAGCTTCATTAAGAGAAAAACAGTGTCTGTCTTTAGGAAGGCTCAAGAATAAAAATAAGGTTAACCCATTTAATTCTGATGCATCAACTTAAGGAACTTCACAACAGCAGGAATTCATTCAAGATTCGGTGCATTCAAGATTCTTAAATATAGTTTTATAATGCTGATTACACAAGCTTACTTTTCCTTCTTGTACCCTAATCATAAATCGGGAGGTCTTCAATAGGCCTACTTTGACATCTTTTCTAACTCTATCAGGCTGTGTTGATTACCCATTTGGTAAGACTCTAGCATGCACATGTGATGTGACATGCCAAGTATTGATTGGAATCTGAATAGAAGAACACTTGTCCAGGGCTACCCTGTGTAGGGTGGCTCCAAAGCAATCAGGGCATGACCCGTTTTTTAAAAGAAACAGCTCAGAGTAGACCTAGAGTCGACTGACAGTTCTTGGTTGTAGCATATCACAATTGGCAAAATAATATCACAATTAGCTTGATTCCTTCTGTACTACTGTTAGCTTCGCACATGATTTTCTTGTGCATTTTGAAATTACAGCAGGCATGAATCACTGAGAAAGTTTTCCTCAAGGTCAACAAAATGCAGTTAATAAAGACAGACTTTGTTTCGGTAGCTGTCTGTTCTCCTAGAATCAGCTAGGAATCTCATTACTTGCCAAAGTTTTTTGTTTTAGCCATGGATGCCAATGCTCACCTTCATTAGAAGTTGCTAGATTGGCTTAGGTCATCAACATCAAAGCAGGTCCTCACTCTGATGTGCCTCTTCTTAGAAGGTGTTTGTACTGTTTGTGTAGGATGCTGTAGAATCAGATAAATTATAAAAAAACCGAAGAGTCTCTTCTCTCACTGGCTTTTCTACTAGCCTCTCATATGTTGAACAAGAGCACCATCTGCGTGTCAAAAGGGAAGAAGACCAGACAACTATGAATTTAAGCACTTCGTTATGAACCTCAGCTTACGTCAGCAATGCTTTCCACCTGTATGGTCAAAGCCTCAAAAACTGACACCCTTTTAATAATAGTATAGACCCATATGTATGTGTTACCACCTTGATTTATACTCAATAATACTGACATTGAACATGATATAGTAATCCTCTGATATGCTTCCTTGTTTTTGATCTTTCAGGGTGTATTGTCCTCACAACTGTATGGAGGCAAATCCACACTATGCTCGTGTAATTGGTACACGAATTTATTCTGATGTAAGTATAGGGATTTACATGGCATTTTACAAAGAATTATATAATCCTATGGAAAATTAAAATGTAAAGATAATAAGATAGAATATAGATACACAGTCTTCCTCCATATGCAGATTTTTTACACAGTCTTATCAAAAGTTCTTTTTTAGAGACTCCCATTTAAGTTAGCAGTACTCAGCTGCTGAAGATATGGAAAGTTATATGAAAACCCATTGTAGACTTCAGTGGTCTCTGGACTCATATTTTCATTTTTTTATCAAAATTCCCACTGATTTGTTCAGTATTAGGAGTGTACACTTATTTAAACCCCTGCACTTTTTTTTTTTTAGATCCTGATGCAGTGATACTTCTCTCAGATTATACTAACAAAAAAATAATGCATAAAATAAATATCTGAGGTCTCATTTTTTTGGGTATTTCTTATCTGCGTGTATAGCTAAATATTTGCAGGAGAATTTTGATTTATTTTGGTAAAGTATCTCACATCATCATAATATTTTAACAGATTTTGTAATTCTGTTTCCTAGTAAACTTTTTTTTCCTGTCTTTTCTACATGTTTAGTTCTAAGGTGGGTAGAAAGAATGAAGAGAGAGTTGTGTTTTATGCCCCTCCTTTGTCATCTCTCTGTGGAGAAGCCAGGATATATTGGCAGAGAAAGCAGGCCACATTTTTGACAGTAAACTCTGTGTTTCAACTATCTCATAGCTGTCATAAGGAATAGTATGGCAACCAGCTGGGCCATAGTGATGATTTTCACTATTTTCCAGTACTTTAAAATGTGTGAAAATAATACACTAATATTTGCTCATCATTGTTTTGGAACTAACTAATGTCCATTACATTGCCTGAGTATCTTGTCCTGAAAAAACTCTTGTCCATAAATAGTGTCATGGGTGTGATAGCACTTTCAGTTTAGGAAGATAATTGATTTGTGAACTGGGTCCTTAACATCTGTAAGAGGGGCAGTGAAAATAGATTCAATGCAAGTCCATTATGTGGAAGGTGATTTTCTTTCGGTTCTGTGGTTGCAATCAAAGGCTGCACCCAAAGTTTCCCAGTGAGTTAGAAAAGACTGTTGTAGCAGAAAGAGTACATGCTTTTTTTTTTTTAACTTAGGCAGGAAATGTGTGCAGCCATACTGCTTTTAGGAAAAAAAGAACATATAAATACAGGTAAGAAACCAGGGATGGGAGTCTTCTTACCAACTTCAGATGCTCTCAGGGTAGATATTTACACTGAAGGTGCTATTTTAGGTTATGTTTGTAGTACATTGTAGTACATACAGGATAGTGGGAAAGGAGATAAATAGGCATCTGCAGAGCAGAATTAATTTGACTTTTTCAAAGCGTCTGCCTTACTGTGAAGTGAATTGCCAAATAGAGATGTCTATTCTTCTCCATTTCCTGCAGAAGGATTCTGGGGCATCTAGCTCAAATGTAGAAGGATGTGTCCTACCTGTATTTGTACAGGTGTTGCTGTTGATGATATCAGTATTATATAGTTTTATACAACATTCTTTTTTTTTGCTAACATTTAAAATATTTTAAAACTAAGATACTTTTTAATTGATATTTTCGCTAATACAGTTGGGTATTGTATGCATTACAATATATCACTGAACTAACTTCAGGTAAAGTATTTATAGAGAATAACCTGTTTAATTTAACGTGTGCCCTCTTTTGAAGCTTTTCATGTATTCACAGACAGATTTTTTCACAGATAGAGTGAATCCATTTGCCCACTTGTCGCAGCAAATGTATTTGAAATTGCATAACATGATCTACTCGGTTGATTCCACAAAATAGATGGGAGTTTTGTGATTTTTCTGTAAATTTATATATATATGTGGATATATGCACATGACTATTTATTTGCATTACTGCTTAGGCCACTTATATTGAGTAAATGAAGAAGATTTTGCAATGCTATTAATAAAAAAACCAATTCCCAACATTAATAGATGTCGCTAATGCGAAAAAGATATGTTTACAAAATCATTTGTGTAGTATTGAGAATCTAGTTAAACCTTTCCTGGCTTTGGACTGATCAGACATTTATTCTTAAACTCATTTCATATTTTATGGTGACTTCTTTTCCTCTCTGTTCCTGAGAAGGTTTGTTCTCTGGTGTATCAGTAGTGCCCCACAGAATTTTTACCCTTTTTCTCTCCTTTTCAGCCAACTCCCACACCATGAATAAATAAGTGATGCTATAATCGTAACAGTAAGGCACGTATTGTTGTTCAGGATATAACAAAAGTCCTGAAACCTGGGGAGGAGGAAAAGTACAAAGGAGTATAACTTGGCATGAGAAAACCCAGCTTCTCACAGGTGGCTGGGCCAAACACAGACCAAAAATACCCACATTGAATTCTACCTGAACACACTTCATCAGGTAGACTTGATCCTATAGCTGAATTCACTTATGAAGATATTAAACAGCATTGGGCCCAATATTGATCCCTGGGGGACCCTACTTGTGGTGGGCTGCCACCCCAAGTTTGAAAAGAAACTATCTGCCACCACTCTGGGTCCACCTGTCAGCCAGTTCCCCACCGCGGCACAGACTCCTTGTCTAGACTGTATCACTGTTTCTCCAGGAGGAAGCTGTGGGAAATTATATTGAAAGTCTTGAAGAAATCCAGCTAGAGAACATCCACCCTACATCAACTGAGCAGGTTACTTTGTCCTAGAAAGTGATTTTGTTTGTCAAACACACTTACCCTTGATGAACCTATTCTGGCTTTTCCCAATCACATGGTTCATTTGACTTGTGATAGCTTCCAGGAGGATTTGTTCTATAAATTCCCCAAGGACTGAAGTAAGACTGACAGACCTGTAATTGCGTGGATCATCCTTTAATCCCTTATAGATAGGGGTGACATTGGTCGTCTTCATTTGTCTGGGATGTCCCCCATCTCCACAACTTCTCAAAGATTATAGATAGTGACTTCACGATGATATCACCAACTTGCTTAACACCCTCAGGTGGGTGCTGTTGGGATGCAACAATTTTTAGGGGTCAAAGTCCCATAAAAGTTCATACACCATCTTCTCCTTCACTGACAGTGAATCTTTGTTGGCATCAGCCTGGGTTTCTGTTCTTAAGGCCTAGGGCCCAAGACTGCTGCATGGTTTTGCCAGTAAAAACTCTGTGGAATTATATCCTGATTTTAAAATTCTTTTGAAGCAATTGAGGACTCCACTGCTTGACTATTTCCTAACTCAAAGCTGAGGAGCTATACCCATTAGTCTGCCATGAATCCACTGTCATAGTTGAGAAATTATTTTAGACCTGTCTTCTGTTTGATGCTCACATTGAACCTTTCATCTAATTAGCTTTTAGTATTTATCCATGCCTGGATAGAAAACTGTGATGTTCCCTTTGAATATACATAATTTCACTGCTCTGAGATTTTTGGTTATAGAGATGGAAATACTGCAGTTGTCCCTCACCTTTGGGGTAGGACATTGTGTTAGAAACATGACTGCAAGTATCTTTGCTGTTCTGTGACTCCCCTCTTTGGCTCTGACTGGAGATTTTGAAAAGCTCAAGAATTCAGATATGTTCCTGATCTTTGAACTGAAGTAGTTTGAAATAAATGATTTTGGCATCATGCTGAAGGAGATCTTTGAAGAGGCAGTGTCTGTATTCCTATAAATTGGCCTGATTCCTATGAATTTGATTGAAATACTGTAAGAGTAATAAAATCAGGCGTGCAATATATATAATTATGTTTCCTAAATGTTTAAATGTTGTCATTTGTTTTCTTCTAAACAGTTATTAAATAAAAGGATGAATGAAAACTAATCTTTTCTTCATTGTTTCCTAGATCTCCAGTATCTGCCGGGCAGCAGTACATGCTGGTGTAGTCCGCAACCAGGGTGGTTATGTTGATGTTATGCCAGTAGAAAAAAGAAAGGTGTATGTTGCTTCCTTTCAGAATGGGATATATTCAGAAAGGTACAGAGCCCATTTTCAAAGATTACACTTTACCCTTCACCTTGATAAGATTTACCAAGTCCTGCTTTGTGTCTGTTTGTACCTGGGGCAGTGCTAGAAACCAAACAAACAGGCCAAAATTGGTGATTTACAGAGCTTGTGTAACAGTTGTGGTGCCTTTGGAGAAGCTGTGGTAGGAGACCTGCCTGCCTGCTCTAAGCTCATAAAACATAACTGAAAAGCTGCTTATGAAATAAAGTAAACCTCTTGTTTGCTTTGCTGTTTCTGTTGCAGCTAACATGATACATGATAAGAAAATTGCCCTTATTTTCTTAGGGATTTTTTAAATATTAGCATTGGTGATACAGGTTCATTGGTTCCTGATGAACTGTTCATCAGTGATTTATGTGGTATTTAACCAGTGATTCTGAATAATAAATAATATTCACAGACATCAAAATTCATCATAATTGAAACATATTTTTAATTTATTTTTTTAATGGTTTGTTGTTAATAGTGTTTTTCTGAAAGACCTAGAGATGCAGCGAAAGTTCATTTGGTTGTAGTCAGTGTATTCGTGCATTGTATGATGATAACACATGGCTGCATGTTACAGGTTAAATTTAATCTCTGAAAGAGTTCCCCACATTCTAAAGGAAGAAAGAGAAATTTTCTTTAAAAAAATTGTACCACTCTTTCTTGTCCTGGAGAGCCACTTTTTTATTCCTGTAAAGTTAGGAATGATTGTTTCCTAAACTAAGAATGATTGTTACTTAGACAGACTATAGTCTTTGCAAGAAATTTGTGTGCGGAAAAAAACCTCCAAAAGTTTCTCTACAGAACTTGGAAGTATGAAAATACAGATTTTTTTTTTCTTATTTTTAATTGGAGATGGGAGAATGCCTTCTCACTTTCTTTCAAACTTTTCAACAAATCTGGAAGCTTGTAAAATACAGATTTTCTTTGCTTAGTGGACAACTTATTTTACTTATTCTTACCAATCAGTTCCCTTAGAAACTTTTGTTCTCCATACAAGTCTTCTCATTGAGTAGAGATGAAAATTTAATAATTATTTATATTTTATATATAATATACATATTATACATATAAATTTTAAAAGTATGTATAAATATGTATGTGTTTATGCATAAACAATGTTGATAAAGTTTGGAAGGTCAGCAGTTTGGAAAACAGTCACATGTAAGTTTTCTGTGAAGCAGAAGATGATACATTTTAATGGTGTTGCAGCCATTGTGCCCTTCCCTGCTTTGACCTCCATTTGCCTTCCCAGATATGCCTCAGGCAGGGTTTGCTAAAGAGAAAACAGTGAAACCATTAAATATTACATACTAGTTCAATTTATAAGACAAAAATATTTATAAGGCAAATAATAAATATAATATATTTATTACATTTATATAAGAAGAAAATATTTATAAGACAAAAAATATTCCAACAAAATATCATTGCAGTTGGGTATTTTTGTTTAATTTCTTTTGGAGCCAGATATTTATCCATTCAGAAAGTGGCTTGGTTTTGTTCTTGGTTTTTTTGTTGTTGTTGTTGTTGGGGTTTTTTTGTTTGTTTTTTTTTTGTTATACATTAGTTCTCTATAGAAATCTATTCTTCATCATATAAGCTACTAACAACTAAGTGATCTCCTGGGTCTGCAAATTCTCTCCAAATGTAGCTAATAGAATAGTGAGCATAAGATGCATGCTATCTCTTTTTTTCCCAAAAACCTTTTAGTATTTTACTTCAGTAGAGCTTTATTCCTTAACCCAGGATCCCTCATCACAAAGGACTGCTTGATTCTTTTTTTATGTTGCTTTTTCTAATCTGCTTGGAAATAAAAAATCATTTAAAATTTATGTAATTTTTCTTGTAGCAGTGTTAAAAGAAATCTTAGAGAGTTAAAATTAGGAATTGTCACAAGAACTGCTGCAAGATCCTAGAATTAACGATTAAAAAGACTTGTCTTTAGAGTATTGCAGTCTTAAAAATAACATAATTGTTTTTATGTTTCAGTTTACAGAATCCTCCAGGAAGCAAGGCATTCAGAGTATTTGCTGTTGTTTGAGTCCAACAAGTAAAATGTAAAACAGGCAAATGAAACCAGAGCACCTGGAAAAGAGTAATACAGGCCATTTCTTATAATTCCTAAAATTTGTATAAAGCTGTAACATTATTGTACAGAAGATATATACTGCTTTCCACCAAAAAGTTTAAGTTACATATATATCTTAAGGAAAAAAAATCTGTAAAAATAAACATGGGAGAAAAATTCATTTGAAAAGCTATAATGATATATAATACTACTTTGAATCCTGTGTTAAATATTGCTATATTTTCTTAGCAGTTACTCCTATACAGTTAATTCAAAGCTCCTAAATGTTCTTTGTTTTCCTCATTTGAATATATTATTTTATGGTGCTTTATATATGCCACTAACAATAACCTTAAAACTATACCATAGGGAGGCCTGAGTTTTTATTTTCAATGTACAGAAAAGAAGCCATTCCAATATTTTGATAAAATAAATCATGCCGTAAAGTAAAATAAAAACATATATATAACTTTTTGATGACTTACAGTAGCATTAGTCATGCAAGCATAAATTAAGAGCTAGGTTGCTCTCAGTTTCACACTAATAACAAGTACAAATGCCTATTTTGAAATAAAATGGAAAATACAAAATATAGGAAGCCCTAGGTTTAGCATGTTTTCCTCTAAAAAAGTATTTTTAAGAGACTAGGCCATTCATGTCTATTATTTCTTGAATAGGTTAATAAAATATCTATTGGATGCTGCTAAGCTCTTTAGTTCAAATAACCAATTCATTATGGCCCAGTCCTTCAGAGATATTCCACTGTCTTGGGATGGTTGACTGAAAGACATATATAACCTTGAAAGATCTGATAAAATTTTTATATTGAGAAGTGTAGTAACCTGAAATTAAGGAATAAGCCTGCAGTTCTGCAATGCAGTTCTGCACATACACGTGCTTGATTTTTGCCATGCCACTTCAACTTACCTAAATTTGGTTTCAGAAAAATGTAGACTTTTACACATACGTAAAAATTTGCAAGCTTGAGGCCTTGAGCTGTACATGTTATCAATATATTATATGTTATTATGAGGGTAAGTGTTCCAAAAAAACAAAGAAAATGGTAACAAAGGCTTAACCTTGCTCCTCATGACCTGGCAAATACTCCTGCAGGCCAGGAAGTATAGTGGTGTGAAGCCCAATGACATGTCATTTGTTGCTTCACCATTTAAAAAAAATGCATTTATGGTGAACAGCTTCATGCATTAATTTTACCATATTATGGTATATAAAGAACATATAGTGGTGTTACTATGTTTCTTTCTATGAAAAGTGTACTGGTGCTTTAAGACTGAAAAGCTGTTAAACTTTATTTTTGGTGTATTTTGTTTGTTGTTGAATTTATTTCACTTCAACTTGTAAACTCATTCATACTCTTCATGTCTCAGAATACTATATTCTGCCTTCTCTTTTGCTACATGTACTACCTCATGTAGTTGGGCAAGCTTTGTTAGTTTTTCTAATCTGTTTTGAATAAAAATAATTTACATTGTAAGAATACCTTTGGCAGCTTTTTTTTTTGTTTGTCCTGACTCAAGAGAAGAAACTAACAGCCACACAAAATGTACTATTTTTTTTCCCTGACCTAAACATTGCAAGTATAGGACCAAGCAATAGATGTAGTCTGAGGTTCTAAAAGCTATAAAGCTAGTTTAGACATAAAACTCCCACTAATTGCATCAGAAGTTTTACAGATAAATCTTCTGCTCATTTTTTCAAGTTTTGACCAGGCAAAAGTGATGAGGGAGACAAAGAGCCTTTTATGTATAACCCCTTTTTTCGTGCAAATGGTGGCCATTGAAAGAAGCTGTTATATAGCTTTTGCAATACTGGCACACAGGCGGGACGCTTCCTTGCAACCTGGCCTTGCCATTCAGCAGCTCTCCATGTCCCTTCCCTGACCTGTGATCCACAGCTGTTGCCTCAGAACCCCACAGGAAGCCTGTGGGGTGCAGCAGAGCCTGTACCAGGCAGCTGGGACATCCCTTCCTGTGGGCAGTGAAGAGCCTGTGGTGAGGAAAGAACAAGACGATCACACCTTCGGTCATAACCACAACTTCCTTACCTGCAGGTAGGTGGGTAAATGGAGTCCTACATGGAAACACTTTTGTCACACCAAATTTCTGCTTTTTTCTTCCATTTGTTCCTGGTGCCTTTTTTCATTCTTCTATGTGTCTTTGCTTCTTTTTTTCTCACATATGTGAAGTCCAACCTACACTTGCTGGAAGTTCCTGTGTGCAGGGGTGGAACCATTGGGGCCATAACAATAAAGTAAAAGCTTGGTGAGAGGAGAAAGGGGGCTACCTCTAGCACTTGTGAATGGTTGCTGTGAGTGGATCTACTAATCAACAAAGTGACAAGAAGAAAGGGAGGTGAGTAACTCTTTCTCCTTACATCTTCTATTGCACAGATTTTTTGGACTTCTGTTATTTTCCACTGTTATATTCCATAGGAATATACTGGAATATAGGAATAACACTGTTTCTGTTATATTCCATAGGAATGACTATCCTATTCTAATACAAATATTCCAGCTAATATTGGCTTTTTGGGAAACTTTATTCTGTATTTACTGTAAGTAACGACTCAATGAATAGACATTTCCAGACAGTTGTAGAGTGGGAGCTACACATTGGTATTTCTGTCTGCACCAGAAGCAACTGTATGCCAGATGGTCACAGCTAATTCACAGAAAGCCCTAAGGAGTGACTTGCAGTATTGGAACACTTCTTGTAGCCTAATGAGAAAAAGCATAGAAGAAAGTCAGCTTTTAAATTCTGCAGAGTTGTTTGGTTAATTGAGAAGTTACAAAATTGTGTTCTCAACTTGAAATGAAAAAAAAGGGGTAATGAATATGAGAGTAAAGCTTAATTAACACTATTCATATTATTTAGCTTGCCTCCTGGGAAAGACATAGAAGCAGCCAAGAAGAATTATTACAACTCCTACATAACAAAAAACTGTTTTGTTACATTGCTAGTTGCCATTTATAGTTTTGAAAGGGCTAAAATATGAAGAAATGTAAGCCCACTAAATGCAGTAAGTCCCTAAAAGCACATGTGAAGCAGGAAAGAGTATGTATTAACCTTTTCCCATGGTCTTGTGGTATTTCCCATTAAGATTTGCCCTGAATTATTTTGAGGAGTGAAGCATCTGTCAAGCATAGGTCACTTGCCCAAGTGAGCTTTTCAGTAAGGACCAGTTGAGGCATTCCACTGCTATGCTGCACCCCTTACAGCTGAAGTAGCTAGTTTCCTAATTGAAGTGCTAGTATGGAAGAAAGCAGACTCAAACAGATAACCCTTCAGCAGTTACCATTTTAGTAGGTGTGTGAGGGTACTTTAGTTTTCGGGAACTTGGGACCCACCTTCATGTCAACAGACAGCTTATAGTACTAACTGGACATAAACTAAGGAAACTAGGAAACATTTCCTAAACTTTGTGGATGCTGAGGAATTTTAAAAAAGTTTACAGACTTCCACGTGTCTGATTTCTGCATAGGGGGCAGTCTGATCTAGAAATTATACATAAGGCATTTTTGGAACCAAGCCTGAAAGCCATTGGGATAACCTGTATGTAGGTTTACAGGTTTTTAACTGAAGAAATAGTCAGTTTCAAGTTTATGTAAATGTCAAACTGTCAGATTCTCAGTGGATTTGAAAGAGGAAAAGTAACATCAGCTTTCTTTGTATGTGTTGATATATATGTTCAGGAAAATGCATGGCCCTTTACTTCATATGGCAGAGATGTAACCAAGTTACTCACATAAACAGTATCTTCTGTGTGGCGATTGTTTTTGAAGTATGTTTTGAATTTGGCTTAAAAGTCAGATAACCCAGCTTCCTGTGAATACACAAGGGAACATTTATTTCCTGCAATTTCTGTAGTCATACAAAGGGTAAGATTTAGAAACATAAATATTTGGAAGTTATAAAGATTATTCATACAGTGCAATATTCTGTTTGGAAATGTATATAAATACTGTATGAAATACTGTACTGTCAGACTTCTACAACTTAAGACTTTTTATAGCATCTGTGGAACTCTGGGGAATTATACAAGGAATGAAAAGCCTGAAGATTTTTATTTCATTCATTGTATAACGTATCTTACAGAGACTTAGATATACAAGTGACAGCACACTTTACTATTCAGAAAATTGCATGTGATCTTATAAAATTATACTTTGTACATATGGTAAAAGAAGCCATCCCATCAGCCTTAGCTTCAGCCTGTCTTACTGTCAGGAATAAATTATGGAAACAGTATTTTATAAATGGTCATTCTTTATATTACTATTGGAGAAGCCCTTGTCATGACTAGTGAAAATATAATAAAATGTGATTCCTGCTCCATGTTAACACAGGATGATAATGTGACAACTGAAATTTGCCATCAGCTGTTCAATGATCTGTGCTAAATGTCTTATTCATCTTAGCCTGTTTGCTAGGAGGCAGATGCCAACATCATTAGACTATCATAGCATTTTTCAAATTATTAATAATTAGTGTTGAATATTCAGAAGCTAGCAAAGCCTCCCCAGTCAGACCAACTTGGTATAAGGCACAGGAAAATATGAGAGGCTGAAGGTGGAAAGTAAAGAACATGCAACCAAAACATCCAGTCATGATGCTCCATGTCTTAGTATCCACACTGACTCCTGCAATAATTACTGAAGTTATTCAGTTCAATATCTGCCCCCAGTGCTCTATCCAATAGTGGTTTTGTCTTCACTCACACTGGGCTTAGTGTCCAAAGGCTAGCAGCAAAGCTGTAGGTTAAGAACTGAGATAACTCTGGCCAAACAACACTATGTCTTTTAATAGGCACACAAAAGACTTAAGTTGCCAATAGCAGTAACTCTTAGGCTTTTAAATTTCCAAATTTCATTTAAAGCATAAGCATTATAACAATATTAGCAATAATCTCCTTGAAATGTATTTAATATAAAGTCTGCTTATGCTGTTTGAAAAACTTTTTTTGATGTGTTTCCAGTTATTTCTGAATTAATGATTTTATATGACAATATCCTTATTAGGAATCTCATCTTAGAATACATACAAGAACTTGCATTGGTTTTGCTTACATATCTGCAAGCCGAGAAACTTTGTAGTAATACTGATTATTCTTAGGACTCTCAAGAGACAAAATGTGCTAGGACACAGTAAGACTTTCAAACTTAAACTACACAGTTTAAAAAACAAGTACTTCAGTTGCTTAATTATTCACTTAGACTTGTTTATATGCAATGTAAATAGCAAGCTGACTCTGATTTCTTATAAATTGCTGCTACTGTACATCCCAAAGATAAATTGGAAACAGTTGCTAAATAAATCTCCTTGTAGTTAGTTAAATCTTTGTTCCATATTTATCTGTTGAAATCCATCTGTTTCTTGTTGGTGGTGGATGGGTTTTTTTCTTCTGAAAGATCATGTCCTCTGACTAAGTATTTCTTTTATTGTGTCAGAACAGCTCCAAGACCTTTGGGGCTACAGGCTGCACTAACAGAAACAGAGCAATCATTTTATGCAAAAGGACTTAGTCTTAGACTTTGGATTTAGCTCAATTCAGTACACAAAGAAGTTTATTGTATGAATTGATTTAGTGCTTACTGTACTAGAGGTGATAGTCCTACACCAACACAGCTATAAAACTGAGCCAAAGAATAGTTTTATGAAATGCTCTGAGTCGCTCTCTTTTTTACCCAGTAAAAATTATGGGGTACATTAGATCCATTTACATTTTTAAATAAAAGGAATAGCTAGACAGGTGGGTTTGGTGGCTTATTGATAAGAATGTGCCCTTCTGACACTACTGGAGGGTTTATGCATATTATACCAAACAAATTCAATGATGTGCAGATCATGCAGAAGCAGTGGGTTTTTTTGTTTGGCACTGATGTTAAAAGGATTGCTGTTTGGATGCTTCTGCTCTAGCAACTCTTAAAGCATTTTAAGGCAGTTTTCTAAAAGTTAAAATGCAATTGTTTTGAAGTATGTAAAGATTTGCTCTAGAAATAAGGAAGTCACACCTTGACTGAGATGCACTGTTGCATCTACTATACAATAAAAAATATTGTTCTTTGGTTTTTGACTTCTTTTCTGCTAATGCTTTATTTCAGTTTGTAGTTTTCATTACAATTCCTGGAGAAGTACAGTCCAATCAAAACACCTAAGTATATTTGAGGAAAAAAATCATCTCTACCACAATCTCTCAGAAGACATCTAGCTCTTATTTATCTCACATCAGTACAGCACCTAAACAGTAACTCAGAACCACTCCTATAAAAATTCAGTCTATGAGTCCCCATAAGGCTGAAGTTTCAACCCAGTTTCTTATTTAACATTAGTCAAAAGCATAGACAAAGGAATTTAACAGGAAAGGTGAGACAAATTTGCAGGTAAAAGCTAGAATAGCTGAGATATCAGAGAATATGAGAAATGCCTCTTAATGAAAGCAGGCCACTTTGATGCATTGGGAGATGAACCTATGTGCCTGTATCATGTGATTAATGAGTAGAACTGCTAAATACTGCTACAAAGCAAATAATAAATCTTAATAAAGATTGATTTCAATATTTTCAAGCTGTTTACTATCCCAAACCAAATAACCTTTAAGTAACATTTCAAAGCTCATTGTTTTTCTTTGTTTGTAAAATTAAGCAAATGTTGAGGTCAGTGGGGCTCAGACTGAGAATTTGCCTGTAGTTTGACTGGTAGAAGGATAAGAACTTGCTGAGGTATACTGATACACAAAACTCTGATGCAAATTTTAATGTTAATTCACAAGCATCCAAACTCTCTGGAAGCAGTTTTCCAGTAAGCTTTAGTCTTTCTGCTAA
Organism: Campylorhamphus procurvoides; assembly: GCA_013396655.1. Classification (NCBI taxonomy): domain Eukaryota; kingdom Metazoa; phylum Chordata; class Aves; order Passeriformes; family Dendrocolaptidae; genus Campylorhamphus; species Campylorhamphus procurvoides. Next base: position 165,226 of record WBMV01003601.1, on the reverse strand, counting down.
CAAATCACTTAATTGAGTGTCCATTTGAGTTACATTTACCTGTTTTGTAGGACTGGAAGAAGAAATTGATTTGCAATTAGTTTTAGCAATTGTGGATCTGAAGTTATTTAGTGATAGCTATAAGGTGAAATAAATATTCTTCATTGTATTTCAGAAATACATGTTTATCCCTTGAAACTGCTTATAATACAGAGCTACACCTCTCGGTATTCTCTGCTGATGTGTGATGAANACAGTAGCTCCGTGGCAAGAGGTAGATAGCAATTCTGACAGTGTATATTTGGTGGCAGACAGCTCCATCCATTCATTAAAATCATCTCCCTTCGATGCTGGATTCAAAGTCCTGGATTGGCAGTCCTCCACAGGTGCTTCCCCCACAGAAGCTTGTCCTTTAAGAACTGCTCTAAGAGTCTGATCAAATTATTCAGAAGGTCAAATTATTTAGAAAAGTATTCACCAAGCAGAAGACAGAATAGAGGGTGGTTTATTTCATAATTTTGCCATAACAGGTTTTCTAAATTGCTTAGATGAGTTAACAGGTATATCTTAACATCTTCTAAACTGAACAATCATCAAATTCCTCTTAATTTCTATATCTAGATATTTAATTATTTAAATTTGTATGTATAAAGGTGCCAACTCATGATTTGATTTTGAATTATTTACAAGAACTTAAAACTGAACTTACATTCTTGTAGTCTGTTCAACTCAAAGCTCTTCCCTTTGCTTGTTCCTTCCAATCCGTGGTTCACTGTGTATCTCTATCAGTTCACTGGTCAGCAATATAGCAGTGTGTTAGGAGTGAAAATGTGCATTGGTAAAAAAGTTATAAATTTTGTAATAATGTATAGGTTATCCTCACAGTATAAGGAATATAATCTACTCATGGGGAATACAGTTTGTCTCCCAAAAGCCAATGTAAAGGAAATAGCTTCTTTAAACCTGCTTACTAACTGGTATCTATTATTTGAAAGACTTGTTCTTCAGTAAAACTTCTGGAGTTGACCCTGAAGTTACAAAAAGTATCTGCACAGTGAAGTTGCTACCCAACTCTCATAACTCATGCCTAGTGACAGAAGTGACTGTGAAACAGAGGCAGTGTCTCTCCTCCCACCTAACCCAGCTGCTTTGTGTCTCAGCAAGAGCATAAGTGCTTCTTTTCCTTTCTAGTCAAAGGTGGGAGTTACAAAGGAAAAGAAAATCTTAGGAGGATGTCTGTGGTAATACTGTTCTGCATAGCAGGGCTAGAGAGATGGCAGACTCCTTGCAGGGCTCTGTCGCAGGAAATGCTCATGGGAAATCACAGAGAGAGGGAGGGAGGGAGTCCTACTGTACCATGAGCATGTACAAGGAAGCATGTTAAGAAAGGCATCTTCGGTGCTGTAATAATACTGAAAATAGACAGATTTTGTGCACTAGGAAATTTAGCAAACAGTATTATGAAACAATCAAGCTGATCATTGCTAAATATAATGCTGCAAATTTGTTAAATGAGATGTCATGTTATCTTTTCAGTTAAACTACTGTGAGTCATTTAACAGAATAATTGCACCAACATCTGTAATGCTCCTCAAAAATTGGAGTAAGTATAACTTTTCCTAATTATAATAATACTTCAGTTGTTAAAAAATTATGACATGATCATAAAATTTTAGCTATGTCAGTGTTTCAAATGTTTTTAGTGGAAGAAGGATCAGCCACTGCCTGTTCTGAATAACATCTTATGTTGATAGTAGGTGCTTCAATACGAAGAGACCTTTAAAAAAAGGCAGCTTATCCATTTCACTGGGACATTCAAGTGTAAGGTGATCACAGAGTCACAGACTAGCGAAGCCCAATGACTACTTCTGGATGAAGTACTTCTGGTACTTCATATGGTTCAACCCCCCTCCTCAAACAGAGCCATCTGGAGCTGGTTGCCCAGAACCATGTCCAGACAGTTTTTTACTATCTCCAAGGACAGATACACCACAACCTCTCTGGACAACCTGTGCCAGTGCTTGGTCATCCCCACAGTAAAAATGTGTTTCCTGGTATTCAGAAGGGACATCCTGTTTTTCAGTGTGTGCCACTGACTCTGATCCTAGCGCTGAGTGCCACTGAAAAGAGCCTGGCTCTATCCACTTTGCACCCTCCCTTCCGGTATTTATAGACATTGACAAGATCCTTCTGAGCTTTCTCTTCTGCAGACTGAATATTTCTATCTCTCTTAGCCTTTCCTCACAGGAGAGATGTTCCAGTGGTCTTTTCTGGACTCTCTTTAGTATATCTATGGCTCTCCTACACTGGGGAGCCCAGAACTAAACCCAGCGCTCCTGGTGAGACTACCAGGGCTGAGTAGAGGGGCAGGATCACATTCCTCCACTTGCTGGCAATACCCTTCCTGAAGCAGCCCAGAACACCCTTGGCCTTCTTTGCCACAAGGGCACACTACTGTTCACCAGGGCCTGCACATTCTTTTTCAAAGGTGATCTCCAGCTAGGTGTCCCTCAGCATGTATTAGTGGACAGAGTTGTTCTACTTCAATTGCACTCAACCTTGTTGAACTTGACAGGCTTCCTGTCAGCCTAATGCTCCAGTGTGTTGAGGCTGGATGAAAGCATGACTTTCTGGCACATTAGCCACTCCTTCCAGTTGTATGTCATCAGCAAACTTGCTGAGTGTATGCTCTCCCCATTCATCCAGATCATTAATGAAAATGTAAAGCAGGTTTGGACCCAGTACAGACACATGGAGAACACTGCTAGTAACTGGGCTCCAAAAAGATTTTGTGTCACTGATCATAACTCTCTGGGTTCCACTATTTATCCAGTTTTTAATTTACTTCATGGTCTTCTCATCAAGGCCATAATTCACTAAGCATTTCTGTGAGGATCTTAAGGGAGACAGTGTTGCTCTATTGACAGAAAGTATCTTCTTTATGCCTTGCTTCTAGTGCTTTTTACTAGTCTGCAATTAATCTTCTCAACCAGCAGCTGTGGGGTCTGGAAGTTTAATGCAGGGATTAGTAGGGATTAGTTGATGCTTTTCATTCTTTAGGTGGAGGCAATCTACAGACACTGGTAAACACTATTCTTCATGTTATATACATACATACTTATATATACAGTCATATTTTAATATTCTCCTTTAAAAAAACCCCTTTCAGGCTCATCATATGTCTCTTCAAGCTGGATGTATGTCTGTGGCCTTCATCTAACTCTAAACAGTGTCCCAAAATTCCACTGTCAGGAGCCCAAAATAACCTCAACATGTCCTTTACAAAATGGGACAGTCTGCTAAAGTGATGGCCTGTTTTGATATTTCAGGTGGTTGTTACGCATTCTTGTAATTACTGGCAGACATCTTCGAACTTTAGCAGACATCTCGAAACTTAAAGTATTGCCTCAGACTATTCATCCATATTTGTATTAGCTAAAGGCTCAACTCAGAAGACTTAATATAAAAGTGAGAAGCATTGCAATACCATGAGGTAAAATAAAATTCTGCAAAAAGCAAAGCAAATGTTTTGGGTTTTTTTCTATATTAGATCCATAAACTAAAGAGAGAGATTTGAGTGTGTTGAATGAATTGATGTGAGAAAAATGTTCTTTATCTGATTTGACCAGAACAACTCTATGTGGAACAAAGGAAGTGATGCACTCTGAGTTAGAGACATTTGAAGAAGCAGCATGAATTATAGAACATTCATAAGACTGAGAGATAATTTCAGAGTAAAAAAATACCAACAAAGAGGTGTACAGATTATTCAAAATACTTCTCTTGGCAGCAGATAATTTGCATCTCTATCACAAAAGAATGACTGGGTTTCATTTTACTTCAAACAGCCTGAGTAGTGGTTAAAATTCCATGAGTAGGCTTAATCTCAGACCTTGCTCCTTTCCCTCCACAACACACATTTTCTTAGTGATTTTATCCCCATATGTCTTTTTGGCATGCTAAGCTATGATCCAATTTGGTATATCCCTCTAGATGCCAGCTTTTTTACACAGCACACCCTCTACTCTGAATAATAATAGTACACTAAGACACAGGAAGATCTTCTTTCAAGAAGGATAGAATTTATTTCAGCCAAAGGAATGGAACAGACAGGGGAATGGTCTCATTGCAAGAGGCCTTTCTGCCCAAGATAAGCCTTGAGCTTGACGTTCTTTTCCTTCTTCTGTGTGAACTGGAGTCAAACTTGGCATGCCAAGTCTGGAGTTGAACTTACAGTTTTTTTGGCTTTCAGACAATTTCAGTGCTTGACACAGCTGACAGCTCCCTTGATCTCTTTCTGTCAGGGGATAAATGGCCTGGCATAATGAACAGGGTTTATTGGTTTAAAGGACACAGCTTTAGTAAAAAAAAAATCTGCTAAATTTACTGTCATGTGGAAGAAGCAACTCCTTGTAATAGCCCATTGTCCCAGCTGCCTTTGAGATGCATAGCTGAAACTCTTCTAGCCCTGAAGCTTTTGCTTCATTTTCCACTTTGACAAACAATATTACTCAAGAAAAATAATACCAACATTTTTTCACAGTGATTTTTAAAAGCTCAAGCCAGATTTTCAGCTGGTGCCAATCAGGCCAGCTAACTTGACTTCAAAGAAAATTTGCTAATTTGCACAGCCTGATGATATAATCTACATTCTTCAAAAACAAACAGATAATAAACATTGGAAAAGCTTCTTAAAATAACATCTACATTGGTTTTGTAGTCTGTCACCTCCATAAACTTATACAACTGAGCATGCATGATTTTCTGTTCCCAGACTCATTTCCTGTTCAAGAACACAAAATGCTAATGCAGAAAGTAAGCAAGATTCTCTTTAAGTTGATGGCATTTTAAAAAATTTGAACATGTCTCTTCCAGCATGAAGATTTCAAGAAATAAAGCAGGAGAGAATTGGATTTGCTTCATGGATGGGACAGAAGCTCTAACTTACAACACAAAGTAATTTTATTGTCGATAATTTTCTTTGGCTGAGAAGGATAAGCTCTTTTGGCAATTCATGCAGAGTCCCCAGCACACAACCTATTTATGCAAGCTGAACACAGAGCCAGAATTTAACCTAAGTACAGTAAAAATAATGGGTAATGTAAAAAGCCAGCTGTTCAGAGCAGTCTCATATAAACTAACAGATACTTGTTTTTATAGACATAGGTGACTCGTGGTAAGTCAATTCTAGATGGTGTTTTGCCTAGCCCCAGAAGTGTACCAAATCCCCTGGGAGTGCTCTGATTTTTTTTCTCTGCATCTATTGAATATTTATGGCAACTGAACAAGAACCTCTTTAAGTAAGTTTTGTGGATTTATTCTCTACTATTATTTGGTGGAATATAGAGTTCATCCTATGATTATGTATGGCATGGCAGAACCCAAATCTCTCCTCATTAGCTTTGCTTCAGGAACACACAGAAGGCAAAATATAGGCAACTCTTGTTTTCTTTTAATTAGGACAGAAATCTAATGATGCAAAGGGTCCAAAGTGAACCTTAGTGAATCAACAATGTTGGCTTTTTATTAAATAGGTACACATGCAGGTACTCATATGTGTTTGTTGGTATGTAAGCTGTACATTTAGGGATAAATTTTCTAAAAAGTCTGATTTCTGGACTACAGAGTTAGTAACTTTCTTTTTCCTTTTTTTTTTTTTTTCCCCTAACTGAACCAAAGTACTTTGCACGAAGCCAAGGATGCCATACAGCTGACATAAAGCAAGGTGAAAGCAAGCCTTTCAACTCTGGAAGGCAAACATGAAGTTTATGATACTTTTGCCTGATTTATGACTCAGTTTCTCCTTAAATACCAAAAATACACATACACTTTAACCCACTGAACTTTTCTGATTCCACTGGTGGTAACCTCTCCAGGAAATTGTCTCAGGTTCCTTAGCTATGCTTTCCATGCCCTTATAAAGGAATCTAATTAAATTGATTTGGATTTCTTTTGTTGTTTATTTTGTTGCTTTTGTTTTCAGTTTGTTTGTTTTTTCTTGGTTGTCCCTCAGATGCTTTCTATCACATCCTTTTACATAATTCCCAGGATTCTTCCTTCCAAAATTTAGTAAACTATATAGTTTCAATTTCCTATGGATTGATTTGCTGCTGCTGAAGTCCCTCAGTGGACATGGAATACATGTTCTCATTTTCTGACTGCCTTTTCCTTACTGCATTTGAGAAGTGGTTAAATAGTTATTTTGCTGACTAAGAAGAGAAACGGGAACTAGTATCAAGACTGCAAAATATCCAAAATATCTCTTTTTATGCTTTTTTTCTCTCTCTCTTTGTAGGTGAACGAACTTGGGAGAAATAATTAATTAAAGCAGTTTTCTTGAGGGGGTTGTGGGGTTTTGAGTCAAATGATGGACTCAATGAGTTTGAAGTCTCCAACACAGGAGGAATTTAAAGCAGAAGATCTAATGCTACATTTACCCTGAATTTCCTGTGGTTGGGTCAGAGAAAGCTTGTGATGAAATTTGCCAGCTTTCTATGCTATTTGCCTGCATGGAACCCTTTCAAAACAGCTCTTGTTTGTTGGCTTGTATTTCGTGGGGCAAAACTCAGCAGGAGACTGGAAGCAGAATTCCCTTCAAGACACCTTCACATACTCTGGCTGGTCAGTCCTCCCCCAGGTATCCCAGGCATTTTTGTGTTATTATCACAGGACTAATATCAGCCAGGCAAAGTAGTCTGAGTAAAGGAAGGGAGTTGTTTTCGTATTTCTGCCATCTACAACATTGCCTGTTTCTACAGTATGTCCTGGAAGGACAAGTGGGATTTATTGGATGACTGAACTTAGACTTTTAGACTGCCAACAGACAATGCAGTTCGGAACAGGCTGCTGGATAGAGTGCAGATGCAGCCTATTGATGTATGTCATGACTCATAATAACTGGGACATAATTGGAACATGTCTGATTGGAAGTTTCATTCATGATGCTGATCTTACAAGCAATACTTGAAATTGATTATTTTCATTTAGCAGTTCTCATGAATTTCATCCTTTGATTGCTATTACCTATCAGTTGCCTTAAAATTTTGCATCCCTAGAGTCATGTGAACTTTAAAAATTCAGAGGTCATTTAATTAAGAAGGTTGTGACAAGAAATTGCAATTAAGATCTGCCCTTTTGGATTGTATAAAGGATAAAAATCTAACAAATGTTAAAGATCAGTCTGCTCACTGAGGGTCTAATCTTTCTTTTCTTACACTGATGTATTTCAACAGAATGCTGATTTTCACAGGAGTGGATAGCATAAATTAGGTCCTATAAATTCACCTAGAGGTTTCTCTTTTACCACAAAAATTTATATTCATTACTCAATGAATATGATGATTATGATTTTTTGAGTTGCCTTATCTTTTTCATATTGATGATGAAAATGAGTATAAAAAACACCCCTATATTTCACATTAGTGAGAGAAGCCTTATGGGACCCTAGATGGAGCACAGCCACAGTGAAATCTACACATTTTGAGCCAGCAAAAAATTCACAATATAGGATTTTAAAATAAGCTAGTCATATTAAAAACAAACAAACAAGAGAACTGGAGCTCTCTATTAGATCTTAGGATCCTTTTCAAGAATCCCTTTCAGTTTGCTTTTCGTGTAGAGGTACGTGAGCATTTCCAACATTTTCATGCAAGTATGTATTTCAATAATTGTACCTCTCCTAGAGACATTGAGAAACAAGTAGGAGTTCATCATCAATTTTTAAATAGAATTTGCATATTTCCTTTTCCATTACTGACTATATTGCCGTTTGTTTTTTCTAAAATGCCATCACTCACAGAGTCTTTTGTCCACATCTTATTGTTTAACACCTTCAGTATTTGGAGGCTCCTGAAGGGGTAGTTTAAATTGCATATGATTGTTTCTATCCCCGCAGTCAGTGTTTCCTTTTTACTTGAATGTGTAAGCAATACAATTTAATTTTGATTTTGTTGTTGCCAGGCTCAACAGTGAAAATAAAATCAAAACTGTAGAGATTGGATACACAGCAAAAGCAGCCTTATTAATATGGGAGGTAAAAGCAAAATAGGCACGTTTGAATGTAGGCAAAATCATTTGTCAACACAGTAAGATGAATCTCTAATAATGTTTGGGGGGGGGAAGAAAGTATGCTTGCCTTTATAATAAAATTTATAAAACTCTTAAAATTTATACAGAAGAAAAAGGAATCCAGCCTCAGCCCCAGGCATCAGGCACCTCCCCAGGGATGGTTATGGACTGAGGCCAGTCTGGGACATGCAATTACATACTGGAATGTAGCAAAATTAAGTATTCAACTGGGTTGTTCTTCAGGAGAAGCACTTACCTGTCAATGTTATGTTCAGCTAGTTTTGAAGTGCTTGTTGAGTCCTCCCTCAATGTAAAGTTTTTGTTTTCAGTGAAGTTGCTCAAAAAATTATTTATCCTCTAATATTCTGGCCCTTAAAATAAAACAAACTCCTCTAATAGTGATGAAACTTCAGTAAATAAAACAAACTGTGAAATGATACTGAAGTAACTGGGAGATGGATTAAACACTTTACTACTAGTTTTTCTATTCCTCTCTTTGTTAGTTTATCCCTATATAGTTCTAAGGTTGGAGAGTGTCCACTGACTAGGCATCCAGTTGTCTTCAGCTCTATTGCTCTGCGCTTCCTAACAAGCCAGCTGCTAAAAATCGTTGAAATTGCTGTCAGATCCATAACCCTTTACAGACATGGGGCTGTACACTGAGCATTTAACATGATCTTTTGGAAAGGAGAGTCAATAATATTGTCACTTACATTCATTTAGTTATAGCAGGGTTGGCTATTACCCATGAAACACATAAATAAGAACCATTTTTCAATAGTAAGTTTCCTTGCAGTCTGGGAAATAAGAAGCATACTTACTGATTACTGTGTTCAGTATCTGTTCCAAATAACTTTTAGAAACAAAAGCCAAGCATACAATACCTGTTAGTAAGACTTCTTTGTGATGTAAGTTTATTTACAAGTCATGAACAGGTTTCTTATTTAATGGGTAAGGTTTTTGGAGTGAGTTAATAGTACAACAGTTACTGCCTTTAGTCCAAATATTTTTGAATGGTCCTGGTTGGCAGTCACATTACTAAATCGAGCCTTTAAACAATGATGTGAATGCTTAAGGTGGGGGCAGTTGTGGGGAGTTGATTCCCTGGAGATGTTCTAATGGAGTTCACACTAGTTAATGGAAATGCATCAGCTGAGAAGCTAATCCTTGCTTTTGAGCAAGACATTGACACCAATTGAAACTCTTAAAGCAAGATACAGAATCTTAAATTTTCTAAATGAAATGTTTAAAATTAGGTATTTGAACCCATACTATGGCAACAGAGTGATTAACTCAACATTCACAGCTGTTGATCACTGGGGGTTCTTTGTAAATTTAAATTTTGATGTGAACACAAAGAGTAAGCAAACCTAAATAAACCTTTATTTTTCTTTGATTTCTGTAACTTATTTTGTGTTTTATATTTGTCATGCTTAACCCCAGCAGGCAACTAACACAGCCACTCACCCCCCTCCAGTGGAATGAGAGAATCAGAAGGGGAGAAGTGAGGCAACTCACAGATTGAGATAAAGACAGTTTAATGAGGAAAGTAGAAGCAGCACATGCAAGAAAAGTGGAACAAGGAATTCACTCACCACTTCCCAGGGGCAGGCAGATGTTCAGTCATCTCCAGGAAATCAGGGCTCTATTGTGCATAACAGTGACTTGGGAAGGCAAATGACAAAAGTCTGAATGTCTCCCCTTTCCTCTTTTTTCCTCCAGTTTTTATTGCTTAGTATGGTGAACACTTAGGACAGGAGAGGTGGTGTGTTGCACTAGAGTTATTGGGCAATAAAGCCAGCTCAGGTCTGGTCACTGCTGTTCTTGCACTGCTTCTTGTGAGGCACATTCTCCATAGGTGTCTACTTTGTTCTGGCTACCCAACTAGAAGATGCTAAAATTTCACAAAACAGAAATTCTTGTACAGGAAACAATAGTACTTGACCACAATAGATATCTCTTCTATCCATGCAAAAAAGGACAAATATTTATTCTTAATCCGTAAGACCTCTTATTCACACTTATTATAGGGTTCATTATAGAAGAATTTTGGCTCTTGAGAACCAGAATGAATTGTTTAGACAATGTATTATGATAATTTCTGTTTTTATGGTAGGAATGTGCATGAAGGGCATACCTATATTGGTGATAGAGTGCATAGAAGGGTTATTTTTGGAGTGAATTTGCCTTACATCTCCCTTGGAGTCTTTCTGTGTACACTAAAGTGTTTTACTGGTTCTCTGAACATGCATCCTCTGATGGAACCAAGGTTGAAGCCATCTACGTAGTTGCTATCCAGAATGACCTGCTAGTAATGTGTACATAATATTTTTCAGCAATTTTCTCGTTACTGATGTATGGTGTGATGTAGAACGAGCAACGGACATAAGCTTTCTTGCAGGCAAAAATGTTATGTAGATATTTGGTCCTGAAACCATTACAGATCACAGAAAACCAAATCTGTTGTCCTGCACCAGGTGGAAAGGGAGACATTCAAAGAGTACCAATGGGGAATTTCTCTTATTTCATTCATCATTCATATCTGCATTCATTTCCTTGCTTAAAGACTTTCAATAACTTTCAATAAAGTTATATGTCCAAGGTTCAATGAGGTACTGGTAAAAACTCCATCATGTTGGATTGCTACACTACAACAAAATGACCACTTGCAAAAATAAAGTCAATTCCTATATTAAATTACCAACCAACATGCAAGACAGAAGTAATGCCAAAGGTCAAAGGAGGGAATGCTCAAATGATTTGTATTTGAGTGAGCAATTCTTTCTAACCTGGTAAAAGAGGACTGGGCCTTTGTTTCTCATTTCTTCATCTTTGCAAAATATTTCAGAATCCAGGAAAGTCAACTTCAGCTAAAACGACTTTAGGATTTAGAAAACTCCAGTTATTGCAAATGCTGCTACATGTGAAACATTAAAGAATACCAAAGATACATTGTACTCATCCTCTGCTCCCTATACGGGTTGCAGTACTTTTAATCAGGTTTGTAGAACATCATCTTTGCACATTTGTCTGTAAATCTGGGAAACTTTCCCTTGGAAAGTTAAAGGCACTTCCAAAGCACACCAAAACAAAAATGCTGCTGTAACAAAAACTCCACTTCTCTCCCTGGGGATAATCTCATAGAATCATCAAGGTTGGAAAAGACTTCCAAGTCAATTCTAACCTTTAATGAAAGAACAAATTACACAAAACAGATGTTAATCATAGCAGATGCTAATTGTATCACTTAATGCACAACTGGAAGTTACTCCGATACAATGGACATCATTATAAAACCTATTTGAAACAGAACAGAAATAAAAGACTTAATAATGTAGAATTCACATTTCTGAAATGCATGCAGAAGACTGAAAAGAATTGTTTATTTTGTGGAGTTTATGCAATTTTATTCAGAAACCACCCTTGAACACTAACTATCATTGTTTATGACTCATACTTTGCTATGTAATTTTTAATAGCCTCTGTTCTTGTCTTGTGAACAGTTTCATTTAGTAGCTGTCTCATTACTTTTCAAATTACAGGAGAAAGTAATTCAATTTAATGAAAGCTACTAACACTTTCAAGTCAATATTGATGTAAAGCTGCAGGGGAAAAGTAGCTAAATTTAATAAAGCAGCAGTTTCTAAATTAAGCTCTATGGCATCTATGATTTTACATTGTGTTATGCTTATTGTAAATGTAAAATCAAAGATGTTTTTCAAGTACACACCTGGATGCCAGCTCTGGAATAGAAAAATCCTGAACAAGGCACAGGAGTGCTAGGTTTTCTGGGTGAAGATTCTAGATGGGACTTAGTTCATCTGTAAAATTTGTATTTTCTAATAATATAATTGCTAGTACAAAAGGCCAAAGTTGCCTCTGAGTGAAATTCACCCCAGTTTAGACACAAAGTGTAAAGACTGTATTGCTTGCACTACTGGACTTAATAAGCAATACAATAACCTGTAGTCCTTTTGTTGTCCCCTGAACAAAGGTGAGCAGTGTTAGCAGAATTCACTTCATTGCAATTATTGAACATTTTGATTGGAGAGGACAATTAAACTGTGAAACTTTGTCTCTTGCCCTTTTTATAATAATGAAATAGATACTAAAACATAATTGAAATCTTATTCATTTCATAAGAGGAATGAAAGGACTGTTACACAAATCTCCCTTCATGAATCTACTTTGCCCCTTCTTGTGTGCTCTGGCTAAGGTTAAGAGATATAACAAACATAATTCAATGCCCAGCACTGGACAATTTCACAAAAGCAGTCGTCTATACCATTTTATGTATTTCTTTACCTATGACCAAGCTGATTCTAGGGTAGGAAAGAAAAGTTATAAGAAATATATTTTTAAAACCTATTTAATTAGTGCCCTCTGTGAGACATATTACTCTGCATACATCACAACATAAATCTTGACCTAGTAATTACTTGCATTCCTGTTCATATACTTTTATGTAAACATTTCAAAACATTTTTAATTATTTGTTTGTGTGAGACAGGAAGGAATCCTTCAGCTTGTATCTTTATTTCATTTGCCTGTTTTTGGCATGTTTATACTATCTGTTCTCTTGGATAGTGCTTTTGCCTCTTATTTTATACCGCTGGTAAAAACTGATAAGCTCCATTCCTAAACCATAGCAGTTATTTTAAATGAGTGTGTGGCAAAATCAATTTATATTTTTACATGAAATTCACCCTTATCTACAAAGGTGTGAGTGTCCAAAGCCACTTACAATGTATTATCAGTTCCTAGGTGGGGCTTAAGTATTTCTTTGGTCTTAGACTAGTTTGGTACACTAATGAATGTTAATATGAATCTAAATAATCAATTCCTTTTGAATGTCTACACCTTCATACAAATTGTCTATACAAGTGGAGAGTAATTTTGACATAAATTTAATTTTTAAGTAGCTTTATGTGTTGAATACTTATATAGTGATCTGTTTGCAGTTTTGACTACATAATTAAAAAATACTGCAATTAATAAGAATGTGTTTGAGAATCTGGTGCATAATGTGGATGTTTTTATTTTCATCTTAGAATTGTCTCCACATACACGTAATGGGGAAGTAGCTCAGAGAACAGCAGTTCATTATGAACTTTTTTAACAAGTTCTGGTTTTTCTTTTAATTACCTTAAAATACTTTTTTAAAAATTATTATTCAAGGCATAAAATAATTAAAACAGAACAACCAAATCCCCAAACCCAAAACTTACAGCAAATCATACTTCTCATGTTATGTTTGTAAATGTGTACAGTAACCTCAGTAAGAGAAATAATTATTATGTCTGTTTAGACTTTTGCAATGAGTTAGCCATATGGCAATTTATTCGTCTTGGTTGGCTTGAGACTTGTATTCATTTGATTTAGCTTCACAGTTCCAAAAGTATGCAATTTCTGTTGTCCAAAATGATGCATTGGACTGTACCATTTTATTTCTCTTGATACTCAGAGCAAGTATTTGGGGAAAAAACCAAACAATTTAATCTGACAAAATCTAGATGCATTGAAGAAGGTTGTACATGCATGGAACCAACTGATAAGTTAACTGAACTGTACAAACTGCACGTGCACCTTCTTGGAACTCTTTATTGGGACATGAATATGAACCTTTCCAAGAGCAGATACATTTAGGTAAAATGTAGAACTACATTCAAATTGTATAGGTTTATCTAGTGTTTAAAGTATCCTTTAAAATTGTCAATTGCCATTTTCTTCTGACAGAAAACAGATGGTTTCAATCAGTCAAATGATCTATCTCAGTTCCTTGTATATAACCCCAACCCTGGAAGCCTTCAAGGCCAGGTTGGATGGGGCCATGGCAGTGGGATTTGGAGCTAGATGATCTTTTAGGTTCCTATGTTTCTTTATGTTTTATAATATACTTAATATAGTGATATAGTTAGACTACACCTTTAACAGCCCTATTTAGAAGAACTGGTTGGGAATTTTGCCTCATTCTTCTTTTCTACAGCTGGCAGAAAACAATGTCTATGTATTGCTCATCATATATACAGGAAACACACCACACAGAATAAGTAACTTCGAAGATTTAAAAAGCCAAATAACTTGCAATTTATTTTTTTATCAAATGGAGTTTAGCTTTCGGGGTTGATTCAGCTGTGTGTTTATGCTTAGGGTGGAATGACACATCAGGAAGCAAAAAGAAGGAACCTGTCAGTGACTTCACATGTGAAAAATTGCTTGGTGTTCCTAAATCTGAATTTCCTCAAAATGTCCCACATTACTTTGTGTGTGATACTTTTAAAAATATCTAGCAAGTGTAGTTCACTAATGTATTTTAATAATCATAGCTGAGACTATCAGTAATGCTACCTAGCTTTCTTTTGTTGTGACAACCTTAAGAGATGTCACAATATTCTGCAAATTTGATTATTAACAAGTTGTTCATATTACAACATGACAGGAAGAAAGTAGTATAATTAGGACTAAACCAACATTTCCTGACTCCCAGTCTTTTACGCTTTTCTCCAAAGCTTGACTAGATTTACATGTTAATATGAGGCTTGATACCTTTTTCTAGTCACATTTGATCGTCATATTGCCCACCCAGCAACAGCAGAAAAGTATTATGGTAGCAAATTGTTTCCTTTCAATCCATCCTTTTCCTTTATTTAATCTATCTGAAAATATTAAATTCTTTATTTGCAGCTAGTGATGCTGGAGAATTTTGTTAAAATTTTTTAAAGATTTTTTTTCAAGCAATTACTATAAAAGTTCTTCATGTTTTCAAGCATAATTTGCCTTCTTTCACTTTTTTAATACCTCAGGTGCCAGCTTTCTGCAGTTAAAGCAATGTAGCTGATTTTCAATAGATTTGCTTATTTAATTCCCCACAGAAGGTGTGGCAAAGGTATGTGATTGAGAGAGACACAATAGTTTTACTGCTTGTTTTATGTCATAGAAATATGCCCCAGACATAATTTCCAGAAAAGGTGTCCCATAAGACAGTACTCTACACTCTATGCAGTGTGCGTCTGATAAGACTTTTCTCTGGATTTTACATGAAAACATAGTAGTTGGACTTTGTTCTCTGCCGTTCTTTCACAAAATAGTTACATACTGCATTTCCCTCAGTCTTCCTACCAGCTCCCTTCCATCAGAATATGGTCTTTTGAAATCTGGCTCATTAAAAATATTCTGTTCATGTCCCAGACCCAAATACAGGCTTTTCTGGCATGAAGGTGGGTTGCATTTATTTCTGGTTGAAGGAACTGGAATCAAACAGACTTGAAAGGCAGATAGGACAGGGACAAAAGCTTCCCAAAGCTGGCATACCTCTGTCAAAGACTTAGTGTGTAATGCCGTCTGGAATTACTCAGGAATGTTAAGATATAAGCCCTAACCTTGTGCCTTTATTCTCATACTAACAGAGGTGTCGGTTACTAGGAAGGACCCTGCATGAGAATTTAGTAGATTTTGGGACTAGAATACTCAGTATTATTTCCTAAATTTCAAACTCAAAATTTCAAACTCTTTGTTAGTTCTTTCTTACATATTTTTGCACATCCTAATGGAAGTCGTTTCATAAGCAACACCAGAATCAAATGCCCGTAAAATAGAAAAGGGCTTCATCAGTGAATCAAGCAGCACTGTCATACAACAGAGCATTTAAAAGCTGTCTGTCGACCCTTCTATTCAATAAAGTCTTCACTGATAGAAGGAAAGTTAGTCTGGATTATATTTAAAATAATTAGAACTTTTACTTTTCTCTCAGCTGATCAAGTTTGGGAATTAGCTGACTTTAAACAAGTGCAGACTAACCCTGCTTTTCACGTCTACATATGCAGGGAGAATAAATGGTTGTGCTGTTTGAAAGCACTGTTTGTCTTCTTCAGTCATCTGGCAAATCCCTTTCTAAACTGAGTGGATACAGTGGCTTCAGTCTATCCTATTGTCTGCATTTTTCCATTCAAGATCTCCTCTAATTTATGACACCATTTAATAATCAGTCTCTATTATGAACAATAATCTTTCTCTGTGCTGCCAACTGTACAAAAGGTCTTATGCAAGCTGTGTGCTGTTATTGCTGCACAACCAGATGCCTTCCTTTAGTCATTCTATTCTCACCCAGGAAACAGTTGTCAGTAGTAAAAACCTGCATTTTTTAGACTATCAATGGCTTTTACTGCTTAATTTCTTAATCAGTTTATCTGGCCAGATATGTGAAAGTGTTTAACTACATAAAAACAGCGAACTAAAGTAGCGTATTCATCAGCTTTAGAAGGGCATGGAGCTTTATTCCACTAATGAACTTGTGCTTATGCTTAAAGTGTTTAGCACCTCCAGCTTAGGAAAACAGGGTCAAACACAGCACCTGTACAATTTAAAGAAATTGCAAAACTCAGTAAAGTTATGATAGTTTACATCATATGAATATATTGCCTAATTTGTCTCATTAGAAGGATCAGGGCACATCCAGGTCAGTGCTGCTTCCTACCATATTTGGCCTCTAATTTTACTAAGCTGGGATCAAAATATTATACAAAATACTGGACTGAGGTTTTAAACAATTTTCAGGTAAATTTTGATCAAAAAATTCCCAAAGTTAGGAACTAACCAAAGCTAGGAACTGAATGATACTTGTTGGAAAATAATACAGATTATTTCTTCAGAAAAGTGTTTTTTGTGTTTAATGATTGTGGATTGGTTTCATACCCAGACCTGTCCAGCTGGATTTGAAGAGTTGGAAGAAGCAGAGATCTTCATTGAGAGGGAAGCCAAGAAACAGCAATTGGATTCTGTGTAATTCTGTTTGTCCTTTGTGAAGAACAGCCTCGTGTCTAATGTGTTAGGCACAAACCATATAATCCTTATAATTGTGTATGGGATTCAATTAAACTGACACAAATGTAGATATCTATATATAGACTTCTGTATACATGCCAGATCTCACTTCAGGCAATAGAGAGCTCATATGTTTAATAATGCCACAAAAGCTATGCAGTTCACCCCAAGCGCACACCTACCAGCTTGTTCCCAAGGAGTCCCAAGTTATTCACTTTTTGTGACACTTAGGATACCTTGGGCTTCCTGGGTATCTGCCAAGGAGGTAGAGGGGCTTCCATAACTCCTGGGTCTAACCTACCATTATGACCACTTTTATATTGTTACGTACTATGTGAACTATAGAAGAATTATATGCTATTATATATCAATGGTATACACTACTAAAAGGCTGTACTATTTTTACATATTTTTACGGGTGTAGATACTCTGTGGCCATGTCATGGGCTCTAGCATTGCTGTTTCTAACAGTTGATAGGACCTCTTTAGATTCTGTCTTGGCACAATATTAGGAATAACATTGTGCAGATATTATTCCCAATGACTTATTATTCCCAATGCCTCATCTTTTAAGAGGAAAGACATACAGATTTAGAAAACATGGGAAAGTGTTTGTACTCAGGTTGAGTTGCACCACACACCCTCAGTGCTAGGGAATTCACCTGGGTTCATATTTAGTTTACAAATGAAAATGTGGCATTTGTGTCTCATCTCTTTGAAGTGAGATTTGGGGACAATCAATTTTAGAATCAATTTGGTTGGAAAAGACTTCTGAGATCCTCAAATCCAACCTTAATGTCTTCTTCTAGCTGTGTTAGGTTATTAAATGAAAAGCATTGAATTGACATGGAGAAAAAACACTTTTGTAATGTTACAATGTTGCTGCCCAGAGGAAGGACCAGTCATCTACTGGAGTGTTTTGGAATAAAAATTTATCCATGTGTACTGAAAGCCATTTGTGCCCTTAAAGAAAATTCTGTACTATTCTGTACTATTGCCAGCTTCCATAGGAAAACCTATCTGGACCTTTTAGATGTTTCAGGCTTTCTGAACTGGCATAAAAAACCCCATAATAGAATAAGTTTTTAGCTTTAAGTATTTGAAAATTAATTTTGTAAAATATCAGAATAACAATATGTGGATATCATCATTTGGTATCTTGTAGTTTTGTAAGTTTGAACATAAGCAAATTTCATCAAAGCCTTCCTTATTCTTTCATTTGCCAATGGAGTCATTATTACCTATAACACAAAGAACTTATCTGGAGCTTTTGCTGAGATATAATTCTACAGAGTGCCTGTTGAATTTGCATTTAAAAAATCACCCTGACAGCAACATAGTTAAGACACGGTGCAATGACATATGCACTTTAGTTCAGATATTCTGTCACTTAGCTATTTCTATGAAGATTGGACCTATTGCTAATGCATCTAGGACCCTCTGAAGATAGGCTAGGTTTTATATTTCAAAAAAGACTCCTAGTAGTTTATAGTATTTCTAAACAATAAGTCTGGCTAGGGACACTGGCATAGTTTTTCACTGAAATGGTTTTAACCTTACTCTTTGTAAACAATTAAGACATTCAGACATTTTGACCAAGGATTTCTATGAGTCCTATCATCAGCCTTCATGCTTTATTGCTCATGAGTTATACAATCCAAATTTTAGCTAAAAATACAATAAATATAACATGGATTTTTTATTAGTCATTTGGGAGTTGACTTGTGCCATATTACCTGAGATTAACTTTCACAATCATCATAGATTAACCATATAGGTTAACTATATGAAGCAGCTTTTCTGTTACCATTGTATAGGGGTGTGTTGTGCTGTACTTGCAGTATAAAATCCAGTTGGCATTTGGGCATCTTTCATAGCTCTTTCAGAGAAGCTGGCTTTCAGCAAACCTACACTAATCTCTTTTTTAGGGACCATTATCTCTCTACAGTACATGGGATGAACAGGCAATTTGCAATCATGTTTGAGTAGTTATAGTCAAATATTACAATTCCGAGTAATTAATTGAAATGTGTCCCAGGTCTAGGTAGGTTTGTAAGAGAACAGAAAATAAGATGAAAGATACATTTTTAGTAATTTCCTTTGAACTATCCAAAAAGGCAGACATCCTGAATGAAATTCCAGCATTACAAATAGATAGCATCTAATTATTAATTCAATGAGCGTGTTAGGTGTATTACTGTCTGGAGCTGATCTATGAAAAAAGTTTTTGTGTTTGTTGGAAGCTTTGTTTTGTAACGTGTGATGTAGTGCCAGGCCTTGGCACAGAAGTGTGGCCCTGATGCAGGCGTGCTGATGTGTTTGTATACCTACGTCCCAGACGTCTCTAACTCTGTGAATACGTTTTAATAAGGGTTTATTTCATGTTAACTCTGGTCAGTGACTTCAACAATGACAAGGATTTGTGTAAGTCAATGCCTGTTCTTGAATGGTTTGGGTTTTTTTAAAATAAATAAATAAAACACTTGCTGAAGTTTATAAATCTATCTAAAATAAAAAGGTATTAATGAACTTATTTCTGGTTTGTAAATAAAAAAGTAAACTAAATGAGAGAAACACACACACAATCTAAGTCTGAGCATCACAGTTTGGTTTGCATCACTTCAGAGAGTAATCATTGCATTTGCAAAGATATAATATGTTCTACTCATATGCATTATATATTTTATTTCTAATTCCATTCCTCTAAATCTTAATTAATATTCACCGCATATCAGGAAGCGTCACTAAGAAATTAAGTATTTCTACTGTAAGAAACTGCTAAGGATTAGTTTCTTGAAAGTATTTGAATGACTAGCTCTTATGTGTTTAACTTCTATTTCGGTTGGAAATAGGAAACACACTAGGCCTCTAAATATCACTGAGGTTGAAGGCCTTGTCCAATTTATCTAGCAAGCTCATTGCAGACTCTGGACATGTATTTTATTCCTAGCATGTGAGTTAAACACTACAACCACTTTCCACACCAAATGCTGAAAAAGAGCTGCATGTAAAAAAAATCATGTGCCTCCCTAGAACATATCATGCTTTCTCATAAATATTTTAAGAGGATCATTTTCAAATAGATTTACCGTTCCATTTAAAAATGTTTCTTACAGTCGAGATCCTGTCCCAGAACATCCTGCCAGAATGATATTCTGGTAGTAATAAATTAATGATGATTTACCAGGACACACAAGAAATTTCATTTTGCTAGAATCATTTGGGAGCAGCATTTGTAATGTGCTGTGTGTAGCAATTAAGAGCCCTGAGGCAATAAAGGGGTAGGAACCCCAAAACTGCAACCCTGAAAAAGAAGTCTTGCTTAGAGGGGACTTTGTGTACACAGTAAGAACAGAGGGAGCTGAAGCAGAAACATTCCCTAAGCTCCAGGGACCAACTCTGACCCAACCAAAGCTCTTTCAACATGGTATTAATTAGCAACTCACTTAAGTAACACTATATGTGCTAGAAGCATTACATCATCTGAACTTGTCACTGGCTGCGGAGGAAAGAGCTGTGAGGTCCTGGATAGTATTGCGTTACAATTTCTTTGTGTCTTTTCATAAAATCGCAAGCGTGGATTTAACAAGGAAACTAATGGGGTTCTGCCCCTTCTCCCCCTCCACCTTACCTCCTCTCCTCATTAACAACACTCTTCTAGCATACATTGGGTGTTAGGTGATGAGGGAAGTGGTAACATCTAACGGCACATGAATATCTAATCCTTTCGCATTTTCCTTGAAGCCGATAAAAGACTCCCACTGAAGCAAATGGGTGTTACATAAGAATCTTACACTCTAAAAGGGCAATTATTTTAGACAATGAGCGATCATAAAATTATCAGTTTATCGGTGTTTATGCACATACTTGACTTTAAGCAAGGGCATAAATATGTTTCATTTTGTAATCCATTTAAGCACATACTTTTAAGATTTCAACACAACCTTTATTTTCAACACAACCTTATGTTCTTTTTCGCAAAGAACATTAATGAGTTTGTCTCTTGCAGAATTTCAAACAAAGGGTCCTTCTTCAGAGAAGATCTACTGAAATCAAAATGTAAATATGAAGCCTTTAGAATATCTTTGTTTACTCAAATTTTTCATTGTATGAACATGATCTATTAGGTTTGATAGGAAGCTGAATATGATCTCAGGATGTTATAGCCTCCCTTTTTCGTTTTCTCTCTTTTTTTTTTGTTTTTATTTTTGTTTTTTTCCCCCTCACATGAAACTCTTCTCAAATTTGTCCTATCAGTAAAGAAGTTTGGAACTTCATCCTGAGAGATCCAGAAGGCTTATCTAGCATTTAACAGTGATGAAATTAGAAGAACTTTCTTTGAAAAGGACTACTTAAAAAGCTGTGAGAGAAAAAGTACCACACCTGATGTCTGTGGAAGATAAAGTGCTATGATGGAGTTAATCAGGATTCTGCAAGGGGAAGTAATTTTCTCGTAAGTCTGTAGTATAATGATGGTGATGTGAGGAGTCTATGGGCCTGCTTATGCTTTCTTTCCTAAGTAAAGAGCATTTGTGTTCAGAATTCCCATGTCTGTTGGCACTTGGTTAAGAAGTGAAATGTAACTAGGCAAAAAGATTCAGTGTGCAAAAATGGTTGGAAAGATGTTAACAAACTGACTCTAGTATCAAGGAATGTATGCTTCAGGGTGGAACTTTCTCAAAATAAAAGAGGTTTGAAAAATGAGAGCTGCGATGGTAGAGATCTAAACCTAAGATCAGGCCTGTAAAGACATGAAGCTAATCTTGTAATTAATTATCTTTTAGAACCCCATTTAGTACTTTTTTTACTCTGACCTGACAGCTCTGACAAGATCAATGCAGTGAAGAAAAGACTTTTACTATTGATTCTGAAATATTTTTGCGAGAAGTTTGCAATTTAATTGCTTGAACCCTCAAATTATTTCAAATAATTGCCCAAAAACTGTTTTAGAATTTTAAAAATTGTTTCCTTTTTTCATCCATTTTCGCAAGCTATAAAAATTTAAATAAATTATTGTTTAAAAAGCAGGCAAAATATGTTTTTTTCTCTGTATGTCTTGACAGATCTAAATAAAACTCAGAAACTTCAGATGAACTAGTCTACTGCTTTGGCTCAGAAGGTATATTCTTTCCAAAAAGCAATTTTCAAGCTTTTATAAGTTTCTGGAAAGGTAATCCTTTGGGTTGAAATTCATTATGTTTATTTCAATGCGTAGCCATTTCAGAAAACATTCAGCAGAATGTCAGGTGGAAGAATATTATCACATTTGAATCTCACATTTCACATTGAAACAAATTACTCCATGCATTTATATCAATTTGCAAACAGGCAAGTCGCTTAGTTTAGTTTAGGTTTTGTGGTTTGTTTTTGGTTTTTTTTTTTCCTGGCTGGATTTATCTCTTTTTTAACATTTTAATATTGCACATACTCTAAAGAGACACTGAATGCTTTTCCATTTTATGTGCAATTGCTCACCACAGTTTTTAAGAGCAAAGGAATTTTGTGCACATAATATGTTAATGCAACATCAGTCATGAGATTTGTTGAGAACTTAACAGCACAAGTCAGAAACTTATCAACCAAATTATGACTCCCATAGCAATGTTAAGTTAGCATATTATGCATGTATGTGAGACATAAATAAAAGAAGGTACAGTTTATAGAGATAAAATGTGCTACATATAAACAGGATGATAAAATTAGAAGTCCTGATGCATCTATAACTTATCTCAGATTAGTTACAGCTTCTTTGGGAACTGTAACATTAAAATTTGTGATTTCTCTCTGATTACTTTCTCATAATAGTGCATGTAATCTCCAAGGTATTATATACTGCAAACTTCTCTTAAAATACTTTTTGATGGGTTTATCAAGTGATAGATAATTTTCTCTGGAAAATATTCCAACTAATTATTATGGGCATTTTACAATAATTGAAAATTATTAATATTCAGAGAAGAAATTTTAACCTTCAATAATTCATCATGTAAAATGGCACAAAAAAAATAGAGGAAGATATTAATGCCCCATTAAAGAAAATTATGAATATTTAAGATACTGGTTTACAGTAATCTGCACTTAATTGATAAGACTTCTGTTCCTACATATGCTTGCTCACTGGTTTTGATCAAAATCATGATAACAACATTTGCTCGTTGTGCAAAGAAAAGTAAACTGAGAAATTTCCTGAGACTCTAAAGCATTTTGGTGTCTATATGTCACCCAGAGGAGCCTGTGATTAATTCTGGAGCTGTCTCTATCGAGGAATGATCTTTTCTCAAGTGCACTTTCAGTTTCCATCTCCGTAGGAGCCACACTGCTATGATGATGTCAGGAATTACATACTAAATCTATTTTAAGTAATAATGGTAAAAATGTTCTTATTCATTAATGAAAACAATGAAAAAAGCTAAAAAAATAGAGGCTTTTTATTTGACTTCTTTATCTACTACCTTCCTTCTGAAATATTATTGATTACATTATTTTTCTTTCATAGCCTTAGTTTCTTAATTCTTTATTTCTTTTGTAAGTAATTCATAATCAAAGAAGTTAAAAGATATGAGACCTATGATGGAGAGGCTTATTTGTGTCAAAAAGTGGAAGTAATTTGTTTGCTTTAAAAAGGTCTATAAAGGCAGTGATTTTTGGGGAGTAACTGGGAAGCTCTGTTTATTCAAGTGAAGCTCAGGACAATGTAGCAATAACACATAGAAGATGGTCAGATTTTATTTTTTCCTTCTTTAGGTAGATTATTTGATTGGCACTCAGTAGGATTCCTGCCTGTTGTTACTGCTGTTTTTCGTTTTCCTCATTCAGTTTAGCAGCAAAAACCGGCCTGAAGGGAAAGTCATTTAACTCATCCAGTTTCTGTGGTTTAAATATTTACTAAGTATCCAATCAACATTTCTTCGCTTGCTCAAATAGCACATAACATTCCCTAGAGCTTTTGATCCATTTACTAAGTAAATCTGTGTTTGACTGCTTAGCCACCATGGATAGATAAAACACTTTAATTGTGTGACCATAGACTATTTTGAATGTAACTTTCACATAAAAAAGTAAGTGGGACTCTGACTGTGAAAGCTGTAAAGTATGGAATCGTAACGGAAAAAATACTTAAAGTAAGATTTTTTTCATGGTAATTTGTATTAACCAGTAGTAAGGTTTAGCAAAAATTGAATAAATTGTAACTGAAAACACACATGCAGAACATTCTCAGTCTATGTTTCTCTTCACAGTTTTCTCAACCATTGTTTGCATGAGAAGACTTATTAAATTATAGATGGGGCCTAAAATATGTTAACTATGGATTTACAGCTTGGTGACACAAAATTTTGAAGAGAAAGTGAAAGCATGTTTACAATTGTTCTGAGTGATAGTGAAGAAAAAGTGAAATAAACAAGGTTATAAAAGAAAAAGTAGTATCAAGGGTGTGTTTCTTCTATCTTTGAAACCATGTAAATATTGACACATTTTGATGAAGGTATTTAATTTCTTTATCTGTAATTTACCCATTCATTCCTGTTTACATGATATATTTCCAATCATCAGTATGACTTTTTTATTTGGCAGTTTTGATCTATATTATCCTATTTGTTGGTGTCGACTTCCAAATAGAGTTAATTATAGGAGTTAGACCTTTCAAAACGATTGAAGAATTGTGATGCAGTCCCTTTCTGTCTTAAACAAAGCTGATCTAGGTAAACAGAATTCAGATGCTCACTGCTGTGTAGTCAGGCTCATATGTAACCATCAAAATCTTGAAGAAATTAATTCTACACAGTGCACTTTTAAAAATAATCGCATTATGCTTATGATATGGAGTTACTACTTATCCATTAACCATCTTTCACTTGCACAACAAGTGCACCAGCAGCGCCAGTTAGACTGAAACTCAGAGTGGATTTTTATTGTAAAAAAAACTTGAAAGATTTTATTGCTAGATTTTGGACCACAGTGATGAAGTTGCTGTGGGATTGCTTTTAGTTATTATTTCCACCATTGACTTGCAGTATAACATTAATCACAAAATTTCAGCAATTTTGGTGATATTTTGAAAGTGGGCAGAACCCTCTAACCATAGCATGAGACCTTGTCTAGTCCATATTCCCTCCCTAAAGCAGGATAGGTTACCCAAGTAAACATTATTTTCTGGAGATATTTCAATATTCCTAATATTTCCGACCTGTGCTGAGTCTTCCCATCTATTTGAGGTTTGGTTGTGTTTTTTTTTTTTTTTGGTGTGTGTCCTATCCAATCTCTCCTGTTAAATTTTATCTGTTACCTTTTATTTCTAATAAATATGGAAAATAATAGATTTCTTTCTTTTCTCTCGTGGCCACATTTTTTTTGGAAATACTTCTTAGGTCTTTCCTATGCCTTTCCTATGCCTTTCCTATACTTATTGCTATTTAGCTCTATCTTTGTTGATTTATGGTATTTTCTAGACAACTTATCTTTCTTCTAGATCTTTTCTGCTGGTGCTCTAATCTGAAGTCCACTTTTAGACACTTTTCTCTGGTGACTTCTTAAATTTAATGATGTAGATTAAATTTCTAAAATACATTATTTTTTTATAGAATTTAGATAATAACTTTGTCACAGTGGATATAGTACTGAAATCTCATATTCAGTGAGCAGTCCTTCTAGAACCTCTTCTGGTCACTGACTAGCTAGTTGTTTCTCACTGTATGTTTATTCAGCTGATTATTCCAATATAGAGCATTGAACCGAATCCTGGTTTTTAAAAGTCACTTCTGCTGAGACGACTTTGAATTCAAATCTTGCCTTGCCAAATGCTTGTGGGTTGTCCCTGCATGGCATTTTTTGTAAATTGAACAAATGTGCTCTCTATTTCATCATTTATGTCTCTAAGGAAAAATAGACCGCACCCAAAACAGACAACTGTGGAATGATTCTTAATAGGTCTGTCTAGTTTGATAGTAAACTACCAGTAAACTTATTCCAATGAGTTGTTTGCATCCATGTTTATGTGGCACTCAAGTAATAATCATTCTTAGTTGTTAGACCTAATATTAATTTTGTAGCACTTGTTGAATTTCAGTTCCTAGAAGAATGCTTCTTTCTACGCAGTAATTGCTTTCTATATTTTCTCTTTTAGATATTCTTCAGAATATCCCAAAATGGGATGTTGTTTCTCTGGTAAATGGAAGGTTAGCTGCATTCATTATTGCCACAAAGGGCTGTGCATTGAATGACTGCTATATAAATGGGACTTACTCATTTGTTTTCTCTGTTCCATGAACAGTTTTGGACTGACTGTCAACCCTGAAGTGCCTTTGATCCATATCATTGTTTCACAGAAGAAAATAATTCCAATATACCTTTCAAAACATGTGGCAAACTTTTATATGGGTTAGATTATTTTTTAGAAAGCAGATCTTTCAAAGTTTATTCATAATATATTCAGACAGGCCACTGCTACCTCACCTGATTTCATCTAAAATAGCTCATGGAGGGAAGAAGCAAATGCTGACGAATATTAAACAAAGTTTGAGGATTTTGTTTTGTAAAATCAGAAATAATTGGATCTCAGTTGTAGCATATATGTCAAGTGCTAAAATTCTGAAGTGAATATTTAACTTTGATTTTTATTTTTTTTATGGTATACTACAGATCCTTGCGCTTAGAGCTGAAAATGGATCCTTTTTTGCTGGGCAACTATACACCTTTTTAGAATTATGAAAATAACAGAGTATTAAAAACGCAGCTTGAGAAGTTAGGACATGAGAGTGGAAAATTTTCTGTTGAGATCTGCCAAACTGTTTGTGACAGAAATTTAGAAAAAAATAAGAAACTCCAAATATAGCACTAGTTGCTGACTTACAGGTATATTATAAACTAAAAGATTTAAATAAGCTTGAATTTGAATGTAACATATTGGTACCTCTCAAGAAACTGCTATAAATAAAGTTTTATATTTTACTTTAACAAATTAATTTATACTTCAAGAGGAAAAAAGTTACATATCTGGAAATGCATTCCTAATGTAACCCAAGAAAACTCATATCTGCTTTGCACAGAGTACCTGCATATTACTATCAAAAAAGTAGCATTTTATAGCCATTTTGCAATTATGTAAATGGGTGTCAAAAGGTACTATTCTGCAGGGATTGAAATCCATGGAATAGAAGAGAGGGCATTTGCTAATACCCGTTTTGTTTATGCTGGCGGGCATGCATGTAAACTCAAAATATTTTTGTTTATTTTTAGGGTCTTAAACGGCAAGATTTATGTTCTTAAATTACTTTATGCATATTTGCAAAATTTGCTTATGAACTCTGAAAGGGTGTGTTTCCAGTAAGGTCATTTTGTAGGCAAACATGCATAAACACAGCAAATAGAATAGTAAGTAGATGTCCTGGAGCTTAATTTCAAATATGCCAAGATTTTGTTGTATTACATTTTTATATAGCTAGGTTGTCTTCTTCTAGTCATGGTGGCTTTATAATAGAGCTTTAAACACTCTATCACTTCTAAGTATTGGAAAGTTATTTGAGTTTGAAAGGAGTATCAGAGTATGTAGAAACAAAACCTCCTGTTACTTCATTTTTAAGCTACTCTGCCAGGCATGTTTGTAAACATTCACAGCATTATTTCAAGTTGTTATTTAAGCTGTGTACAAAACACTGAATGGTGACTTTTTATGCCATTTTCTCTGTTCTTGATCAGTCATTTTATACATTGAGAAATTTCTTACCTACTTTAGATTTGTATAATTGATTTTTTCATTTTGAGAAATGACTAGTCAATATTATATAGGCTTAGCTGACTTTAATTTCTCTTTTCTTTATTGTCTGGCCTTCTATGAACAAACTACTTCTTTATTAAAAACCTCCTGATGATGCTAACAGTAAATAATATGACTGAACTCAAAGGAATGTGATATTCTTAGGCCAAGGTTTTTGGCTTTGAGCCAAAAACCATTTGAAAACATTCCAAGAAATCAGAAATACCAGACACTTAAAATCCAATATCTCAAATAGGAAACAAGTAGCAGCAGGTCACATATAAAAACATCTCAGAAACTGCCATTACCTTAGAAAAAATAGAAGAGTTTGGATATCAAAATCAGACATATAATGGGACAATAGTATTAAAAGTAGACAGGAAGACATCAATACCCTTCCATATGTAGATATTTTACTTGCTGTACTTCTGTTAAAAAATAAAGCCCCCTGCATTCATACCACTTACATTTTTTCCTTTATGAGTCCACATCCTGAGCCTGACAGCCAAAACTACCACTGAAATCCCAACTGGATCCAAAACCTTTCTACTTTCCTTTTGGCAAACACAGAAAAACAAATGTACTCCCAGTCATATATATATTCTTTACTATAAGAATCCCCTATTCTTTTAAGCATGGTGTCTTACTGATATAAAGTGGTCTAATTGGCATAAATAGATAGGACATGTCACCACATGATGTGTCACTGTGGAAATAGGAACAGATGTACTGTTCAGAAATCTGTTGTTAAAATGTCCGTAATATTTGATTAAAGAAGGATTTATTTTTCACAAGTAAAAGATTTACTCTCCCCAGAAATGTTGCTCTGGTAAAGATCATGCCTTTCAATACCTTATGCTTTAAATAACCATGGTGAATATTGTACTATAAAGCTCCCATTAGTTAAATTTTATTTGGATCACAGTAGTATCTTTCAAAAAATTAAAGCCAACAAAATATGTTTCAGACACCTGTGTTATCATTTGAGCCTTGTAGCAGCCTTTACACAGGAAAATTGTCTTAAAAGATAAGGCAACTGGGCAAAAACTGTGGAATGGAGTATAACTGTTATACTTAGATTTCTAAGGAAATTATTGTGCTTTCTAAAATAAAAAAAAAAATCTGTGTGCTTTCAGCAAGTAAATCATTTGCAGTATCTAGACAGCATAAAACAAAGGGTTTTTCACACCAAATTTCTATAATATTCCAAAGCAGTATTTTTTCATCCATTGGCTTTCAAATGGAAACGAATGTTTACTGTTGAAGAGTGATAGACTTACAGTTTAATACTTTGAGTTAGTGCTAATAAATGGGTGACTGCCATGAATTTTATAAACAGTGAAACTCATGCTTAGTAAGAAAAAGTGCAATCCTTGCTTATCAATATGCATTTTCTATATTGCTCATAAGTAATAATGTTACTTAAATGTATTTAAAGATAGAGCAAATAATAGCTTATCTAACTACAGTTTCTTTTGGAAGTAGGTGAAAGGACAAAATTAGAAGCAGAAAGAAGCTGAAAAAGAGAGATTTCCTTTTTTTTTTTTTTTTATTAAGAAAAATATTGAGCTGGCCCTAACCTTCCCGATGCTTAAAAAGAAAATTATTATTTTTTTTATTCAAGGTTATTAATACCTTACTCTCTGCTCTTGTTGCTGTTTTGCAGAGAAATATCAGAATATGGATACTTGGTTTCTGACAATTCGAGTCAAGAGATATGACCAAGCCACGATGGCAAATATTATGTTCCAGGTTTGACAAGACCTAATGTAAAATAGTCATTGAGATTTATGATTCAGAGTGCTGTGCCCCACCAATGCTGGAAACAAAGAGTTTTCATGTCCTTTGCCACAATGCCTGTTTAGTCCTGAACAATAGAATTGTCTTGCTTGGCAGACAGAATCAGACAATCTGTGTTGTCTTCACTTAGGAATTAAATTGAATATTTCTTACTGTGAAGAGTTTTCCACTTACTCCATTGTTCAGATTGCATTGATTCAGACAAATTGATTGTTTCTGTGGTAGTGGATCCATGCCAAGGGATGACAAAAGTTAAGTCATCTGTGACTAGGACTAGTCAGTTTTTAACACTGAAGGCACTCAGATGAACTTCTGGAACCATCACAACTACTGAAATACAGAGGATACACAGTACACTTCTCTGTAGTACTGGCTATGAAATGGGTTTAATATTCTTTCTGTAATTTAGAATTTGTGTCATATGGCTTTAATTTTTGAAACTATATGCAGATTAATTCCTGAATATGGATTCTCTCTTCCAGATCCACATTTTTTATTTACACATAGTCAGATATTGGTCAAATGACCTTAAGCTTTGCACTTAGTTAGTCAAGGTATTCTGCAAAGGCTGTCTTTGAATTCATAAATCCATAGATCAGCATTATAAAACATTGACCAGTGAGTCTCAATCCACTTTTGACCAAAAGTTTAATGTAGTTTTTATCCACAGTCTGTTTCATTTGTTCTGTGTTTTCTTGGTAATGTACTTTTTCTTGGTAATATACTAATCATAGTTATGTGAATATATTGAAAAAAAAAGTGTTTAATATTGTAAGTTTGTTTACAAACAATGTAGGTAGCCTCGATGTGAATTTTGCTTACAAGAAGCACATCCTAGATATCTTTCCTTCGAGGAAGTAGGTCTGGGGTTAGGGAATTTAAGCTTTCAGTAGGTATATTTTTCTTAGTTACCTTCTGTGGGTCACTTGAGGTGCAGGGGATTTCCCCAGGGACCCAAAGCTATAGTTTTAAAACCATTTATTTTAGAAACTAAGGAGTTGAGTCACACGACAATTTTTAAAAAAATTACTTTGAGAGGATGGCATTAGTTTTCTGGTCAAAGAACATTAGGAAGAAAGAGAAGGAAGGCCAGAACTGTCTGGAAATTTTCATTATGCGCAGAAATATTGAACATCAACATGAAACTTTTACTATACGTAGAGGCTTGAGCACTGCTGATTTATCTTTAGAATTTATTTTCTGTTTGTTTTATATTTTCGCCAATAGAATATTCTTGGCCAGAAAAAAAAGAAAATATAACTCAAAACACAGAAAAACATGAAAATGGTGTTAAATCTTAGAATGTATAAAGCAGAAAACAACTGGATTTTCAGGAAAATACATAAAAATAGAGGGAAAAATCACACATCCAGACTTCAGGACAATAATTTAACATGTACTTTTCCCTGTTCATCCAGCTTTTACTGGGCCTATTTGTTAGAACTGTTGGAAAACTAAAGGACAGCAAAGATCAGCAAAGCTGAATTGTTTCTTTACCTAACGAAAATATTTAATTAAAGTTCTTTTAAAATAGATTTAAAAATTTTTACTAGCCCTACAATAACGTATAGAGATTTTGTAAATCTTAATTAGTACTGCACAATTCTAGAGAAGGCTGTAGGTGACTTTTCCTTGTGAAAAATTCAGAGATGAAAGCTTTGCAAGGGAAAAAAGAACTGTTGGAAAGTAGCTATTTGTCTTCAGCAGTTTCTGTGAACTGGTCTAGAGAAAAGTTTAAATGAGTGGTAGATTTCTTCTCATCATCAGTGCATCTCAGAGCAGGGGTTTTTAAACTATTTTGTTTGAACGACAGTTTAACCTCTCCAGAAAACCCCACATAACATATTTTACAGACTTGCTACTTTTTCTTCAATAGCCAAGGTCAAGTTACATTTTTTGTGTGTATTTATTTCTTTGTATCATTGTATTTGTTGATTTGTTTTCCTCCTGTGTGTAAATGTGGGATTTCTTTGTCATTTCCCAGACAACCTTCTGACATATTGAGAACCAGAAGCTGTTCACAGACCATTTAAGAATGATCATGCTGGAAAAATTGTAAAAAAAAACCCAAATCAAACCAAACCAAAAATTATCTGTGTGTTCCAATAACCCTTCTTTCAGTATTGACACACAGCTAAAGAAAGAAACAGCCCAGTATACACTAGCAGTCTCTCTCTTTCCAAGATTGTTCTCACTCCTGGAGAGGTTAAGCAGTAGATTTTGGGGAAAAGAGCAATATAGGTTAACTAAAGAATTTTTCTGATCCTTTGCTGCTTAAAATAATTACATTTTGTATGTGGGGAAAGTTAAGAGTGTGCTAAGGATTAAATTGTTTCAGATGTAAAGGGGACTTAATCATTAGGCTTAAAAACACTATGCAAAGGGAAAGGTTCAGAAGTCTACAGTTCCTTTTTCAGATGTGAAAGAGAAAATAAATGGAAAGATGCTATTTCTCTTCTGAACATTGAACAAAGATTATCTGCCAATATTCTAAAAGTGCCTAGAAAATGATGGGGTTGAGCATGTGGTCACTCGCATCTTTTTCCAGTCCTGCGATTTATAGGATACTAAAATGGTTATAACAGATACAGAAGACAGTAGCAGCTACCACATGATAATTTTGGTTACTTTACCAAGGTTCTGAACACCCTGTCTAACTTTCAGAGAAAGATAACTCCTCTGAAAAAAAACCCAAAAAACCAAAAACACCAAAAAAAACCCCAGAAAACCTCAGGTACAGCTGGAAGTAAATTTTTTTAACCATATAGCTGTAGTCAGTTTATATAAAAGTTATCATATGCAATTCAGAAGTTAAGGTTCTAAGTTAAACAACCTAAAGATGAAATTGGGAAACTAAATTGTTTTATAACCTTGATGTTGTGATATAATACTTCAAAGCAGCCTTATACAGCCTTTGTTTTGCTTCAGTGAGAAATTTGACCCTGTTCAGAAAAAAATGGTCTTTGGCCCATCTGTTTTGAGGCCCATAGAGTTACAATGGAACCTAGAGTATAAGTGATTTTTTTTCCTTCAAGGTGCCAGCATCAAACAGACCTGCCTCTTCCCATATAGACGATTAAAATAATGCTGTCAGCATCCTCAGGATGCAATTTTTATCTTTAACTGCTCATTAAATGAATGCATGTTCCTGGGAAACTCAAACTCTGCTGACCTCTTTAAGCCTTTGTTCAGATTATAGTCAGTAGATGCATTCATTCAGGGAAAATAGCATGTGACATACCAGAATAATGACAATTAACCAACACAGCATTAATTTGGATTATCTAAGACTGAAATATGATTGAATGATCAATCTCTTGTGGGGAAATGCTCATCAAATAAGTATGAAGTACAGTGAATAATGAATAAGTAAAGGAAATTACCATTTAACTAATAAACAGCAGGTGAGCAGAAAAATATGTTTGGCATGTGAGACAGTAAATAATTCATTTGGGAAAATGGATGTTTAGGGAAGTCTGAATATTTCTAAACAAAAAAAAAATCAAACTATCCTGTCTGTGCCTTGTTAGAATACCTTGTATTTAAAGCAGTGATTTAATTCTTCTCTTCTTAAAAATAATTTTTCAGTACAGTATTCTAGGTAATAAAATTTATTGTCTTTATTTAGTCTGACAATATTCTTTTACTGTCAAATCTCTGAAAGAATTGTGGAGAGGAAAGGTGTCATGTAGAGAACTTTAATTTTGGCATTTTGAGACTGAAATACTCTTTCTCTGCTAGAAGATTTGGTACAACTGGTACAAGATATTTTCTAGTGCTTGGCAAAGGTGGCAACTATGGAATAGTAAGTTCATATCTTCAGTCTGTGGAAATAAAGGCATTATATACAATAATAATACTTGATCCTTTTGTGTACGTTGCGTTGCTTACATTTCTGCCTGTGTAAATTGTCTCTTCTCAATATCACAATTAAAAAAGTGAACTTTATCTTCTCTCAGAAGTTCATGTGGCTCCCATATCCAAAAACATGCCACTTTGGCTTTAGGTCATTTCTCTGTTCAGCAATTATTTATTTTACTTTTGAGTTTATTGTGCTAAGAATTCATTATGGAAAAGAAATTTTGCTCATTACTCTCAGTTTTTTAATATGATTAGTACTGACTCCTGCTAACCATGGATTGCTTATTTATGCTTATAAACTCCTCAAAAGTATTCTTAGCATTCCTTTGAGTTACAAAAAACAATTAAACCAAGTAGCCTGATGCTGGTACCTTTAAGTTTTGCTTAAAAGTGACATTCATTGCCTCTCAAGCAAAGAAATACATCACAAATGGTACAGTTGTATTTTATGGGTAAAAACAAGGACAGTCCTTCTGGGTGTAGGCAAACCTGTGTCTTCTTTGAGTCATGGAGATCTGCCCTCTGGGACTATGTTTTGTGATGAAGGACAGAGGGGGTAAATGAATGGGAGAGGTCATCAGTTGTGCCCACCAAGGCTTAGCTACTAAGGTATGTGTTTAAGAGACATCCAAGTACTACTTTACTGAGCTGCATTCCAAGTCATATGCCCAGGGCAGGGTGAAGACCACACCATGAAACATTCATGTTTTGTGTCCTAGTCTGTAGAAGAAAGCAAATCCATAAAGAATTTGTATGAGACAGACAACTATTGTATGTATCTAGTTCCAGGCACATAGCTCACGCTTACCTGCCTAGCAGCCAAAAGTAGCAAGTTTGGAATTAAATAGCATTTGAAACTACAAGAGGCTGACTACTTTAGAAATACTTTTCAAATTAAAGGTTCGAATAAGTTTGAATCATGTAAACACTTGCAAAGGAGAGTTTCTTCAATTTGACCCTTGAATGCTGCCAGGTCCTTGCCTGTGAAGTCCTAGTCCTGACTCCTTGTAGTAACCAAGGAAAGGCAGCACTTTTAGGAAAGAAAAGTAATTGACATTTGCTTAATGACAGGTATGCATCTGGCCCTCAACACTCACTCTTTGCTTTTTTATGGTTTCAAAATTCTATAGCCATGCACCAAATTCTGACCAGAACTGTGCTAGCCCTTTTCAGGGGTACAGTGCTGAGGAAACTGGAGAACGCAACAAGTCTATCTTTAGACTGACATCACAGGAGAGGACCTTTTACTTTCAAAGCTGAATTATTTGAAATGCAATGAAAATAGGTAAAAATAAGATTATATCGGTCTTTAAAAGTAGTGCTTATTTTGAGCTTAAATGAAGAAAACATGCATGCTGTGTGGTGCACCTCTTCAGTGCTGAATCAGCTTTTATCAGTTTTTGTTTAAAAAAACACACATGGTGCCAGTTTCTTGAGACAGACGTCATTGGGGTCTTTAGTTTAGTAGGGTACAAATATACCCTAAAATTAAAATCCAGTGCTCTGTTTATTTCTGCTGTTCATGAAGCTGTCAATAAACTCACAACAACATGGTCTCTCTAGTAATGTTCCAATGTCAGCTGCTGCTGTAGCCAACTTTAACCTACTGTGAATGGGTTTCATTTAGTTTCCCCATCCTCTGTATACAGTAGGCTGACTATCCAGGAACCATATTTTATTTTCAGCTTCAGTTTCTTTTCCACTGAAAATAAAAAAAAAAAAAAAAAGTATTCATTCCTCTGGGTTCCAGTCTTAGCATGCTTTAAAATAATATAATATTTTGCATTTATATAATATCAACCAGAGGGCTTTGCAGGATCTAATACAGAAGTACCTCTTTACACCTCTCAGAAGAACAACCAGTAAGCTGAGAACCAAGAACTATTTAACTGGGCACAGCAATCCTATACAATAGTTCCACTCATTGCCTTTCACACTGGGGAGAGTATGAAGTCTTAAAACAAATGAATCATATGGAAAAACACTGTATCCTAGGGGGAAGCTAAATCTACAGGGCTATGAATAGAGAGCAAGTGCTGTGGTATCAACAAGGACAATGTACTTCAGGCTCATACTTCAGAATCCTTCCCTGTGACCCCTATTCTTGCTGGCTTCCTCCTTTCACTATGCATCATTTAGGCATTTCTTAGCTTTCCTTTATCTGGAACTGTTTATTTCAACTTTACACAGCTAGGTCTCTGTAGCTGGTTCTTGCCTCCTAACTCTCCCTTTAAGCTAGTAAGAATTAATATTTATGTATGCATTCCCTTCCTTATATTTTTAAGAGAGCTGTGTTCTCTTAGCAGATCTCACTTGTGCCTCAAATTATGAAAAATAAATACAGAATTAGAACAATAGTTTGAGGGAGCAATGGTACGAGATACAGTAAAAACCTTTTCACTGTAAAGCCTGTCTCAAGGCTACCAATACTACTCTTGGCAGCTACCAATAGCAGGCTCTGATGTATAAAAATACATAATACATGGAAAATAACATCACACTAGTATAGATGTGCACAACTCCCATGTTTTGTCGTGGTATTTCCTCAGTTCTTTCATGACTGTTGTATCTTTTCAATACACAGACAAACTGTGAAATTCATCTTGTGCCCACACCTTGCAACACAATCCTAAAGAGCAGAAGATCTTCTTAGGGTTAATGGGGACTGTTTTACAAATCAAAGAAGCAGCAAATACCCCATGGTCCTTTGTATTTACAGAAAGATACCTCGTGGACAGGTTTATGGTGGCAGCAGGTGCTGTGATAGCTGACAAGAGGAGAGGTGCATGGGGTTGTGCTAGGAGTGAGGGGCTGAAACCTGGGATGATTGAAGAAAGCTCTTCACTGTGCAGGGCTGTATCTAAAGGTGCTAGAACAAAGGAAGATTTCTATGGATGACTTCTGCTAGCACTGACTCCTTACCTGCACACCTGCTCATTGCCATCCTTGCCCTTTTGTGGCCCAAAAGGCAGAGGAGGTAGAGGCAGAGGAGTAGACACTGCGGCTGCCAGGCCAAATGCTGCCACAATCTTTCACAGGTGGCAGAAATCTCTGCTGAGTGCATGACAGGATAAGCAGGAAGTGAGAATAAGGAGAGAGATTGTTGCTGTCATGCAAACACTTGGCAGCCCTGCACATAACACAGAGGCAAGGCAAGGATTAGGAAGAAAAGCTGTTACTAAGTGGGAAAGGAAGAGCGCTTCTGACCAAGATAGTGAAATATGGCCATGGCAACAAATCCAGTATCAGGGAAGTAAAAGTGACTCCTCCTTAGTCTTCTTAGTGATTAATGCCTGTACCTGAAAGATTAGACACTTCTGTATTGATCCTCAGTGACCATTTTCCCCTGTCTATGACAAAAAGCTCTCTGAGCTGCAGAAACAGAAGGTCACATCTGTCCAATACCATAGAAAGCACAGAGTCTTTACTGGTTCAGAGAACACAATGCTGCCTGCAGTCACCTAAGCCACTTCCTGCAGCCTTCCCCAAGTGGACCTAAAGGTGACATGTTTTCCATGTGCTCCTGACTCACACCACCTCTTGGCTGAGAAACCTTGGCTCTGTTTATACTCAGCTTCATCCTTGCCTAAGAAAGCCTATTGCATTGTACCTGGTAGCCAGCAGTCACAGATCTGAATGATCTCTGGCCTTCTGGTAAAACACTAAGACATGTAAAACCGCATGACTGATTTAGGCAAGCTGTGTTTGGAATAGTGCTTTTACTGCTAGGAAGGGAGTGATGATGAAGATGCATAGCTCTGAATCTCACAAAATTTTAATTAAGTGCAATTTTCCCTACACACTAACATCATTATGCTGATTAACTTTGCCAACTTTTAAACAAGTGCTTTCAGGCTTTTTTTCCTATCAGAGAGTAGCACAACAGGCATTTGTTGACTGAATTTTAACAAGCTATATGCACATTGCTGTGTATTGCCATTTGATTGTTTATATTTTGATCATTGATACGGTGTCAAAGAACTACAGAAAGATGCTATAAGCAAAAAACCACCCTTATCTCTTGTTGCTGCAAGATAGATGAGAACAGTAACATATGTTTCAAAAGAATAAAGGAAGTCTGGCATAAAGGGCTCAAATTGCTTTCATTGCATTAAAAAGCCCTGTCCAAAGATTTTGTTCTAAACAAATATGACTTGCTTTACATAGAATTAAGGATTCTTGGCAGCAGTATGGATCTCTAAATATTTTTGGGTTCCTTCTGTTCAGTAACATCTATTGATACAACCTTTCATAAGAGTGAAGAGGGAGAAAAATGCAGTATATTTGGGTGCAACCTAATAATTAAACTGAGAAAAGGTTCTGGTAAAACCTCTGATGGAAACTGATAAATCAAAACAACATTAAAACACTTCCCCCAGTATTTCTCATTAAAACTTGTATACCTCTCAAAATGAAATTTATATCGTAAAAATGTTGGAAATTTGATTATTAAACCTTTGATTCCAGAAAGAAATAAAAGTTTTTTCTACCATGTATTTTCTGTGAAAAAGATAGCTGTCCTTTCCTGACCCTTTTGACAGGATATTAATCAATTAAATATCTTGGTGACAAACTGCGTTTAACAAGCCAGCTTGCAGGCATAGTTGGGAATAGCCATGGCTAAAAATAAAAATGGCACATCAAGTATTCTACAAAGACAACATAAGGAATGGGTGTGAGTTCTTGCAGACTTTTCTTTTAGCTTTGTTTCAGTTCCCTCACCAAATATTTTATATGTAGAAATATTCTACATTTAGTGGCTGAATTTCCTCTCACCTTTTTCTTCCATCACAAAGTATTTTGTCCTTCATCTCTATAGGTGGTTTTTAATTCCCAGTGTTAATTTAATTCTTTACACTAGGAAATATTAAATCTGTTTTGATGGACTTTTTTTCCTTTGTTCATTTTAAATTACTTTAGAACAATGGTCAGGTAAGGACAAATGCGAGTTCTTCAGTGTATTTTCATCTTGATCTGATTCATTCTTTTTCATTTTTATTCAGCTATTTCTATTAATATTATGAAAAAATAGGAAAGGGCAAATAAGTTTTATGATTTGTCTATATTTTAAGTTTAAAAACACTTTAATAAAATATCTCAGCTATGAAAATCTCATCTCATTGTGGAAAACTCTTTTATTTTGAACTACATTTCCATCACTTGTAATAAGATATTCTTAGGCAGAAAGGCATTGAGAGAGCTTCTCCTAAGTCTTTGGAAAAATATCTTGTGACTTTAGATTTGATTCTTTCAGAATGCCTAATGGTAGTTACTGGAGATAAAGTGCAGCAAAAAAAAGGAAGAAAAATTTCTTCTTAATGCTTACCAATATTCATTGTGTCTTCAAGAGATTAAAAAAATATTTTCTTTTCTACCTGAGGGAAATTTTAATACTTTGAAGATTAATGCTAAAGCTCTTGTTAAATTTTCCTCTGTATTTCCTATTGGCATATCTGAGATTAAATTTTCATGTCTAGAGGGTTAATGAAATTTGCAATAGGAACAGTAGGTTGGACATGTAATACTGGGACAGCAAAAACTTATGCAAAGTTCTGTAATGTAGAGTAATTGAAATACCAATGAAACTTACATTTTTTTTAATCTAGCTTTTTTTTTTTAAGATACCTGTGAAAGATTGGCTAACCTGAAGTGCTGAGTATTTTAACTGCATCTATAAATGTAATCCTCAGAAAAGGCTGCCAACCCTGAAGTTCTGGTCAATGATTAAAATTCAAAATCATTGTTTAGAAGAAAAAATGGGCTCCACAGTCTTACTTCTCAAATTAATGCCTCACTCACTATGCAATTCACTCCTCTGACTTCATTATGACAGGAAGAGTGGAGCCTCAGGCCAACCTTGAACTGCCTACAGGTGGAGAGTGACAGGACCACCTCACATCAGAAAGTGCTGTTGGTGTTGATGGGATTTTCCTCAGAGGAAATGAATGTTATTCTTTCACACACAGCCTGACATAGACCTTATATGGAGGAGACCGACAACATTTATGGTATTTCTTCTACTTGTGTTTTAAAGAAAGTAGGTTAAAATGTTTCACTAGGCAAGGAATCCAGCCTTATTCCTGAATTCAGTTATCTCCAAAGGACACACAAATCATTCAGGGAAGTCAGGTCCGGGAAGTCTCATTTTGGGGCTCCAGTTAGGCTTAGCCTTCTGAGCAGAGTGCAGAACTGTCTTTTCTTCCCACTCTAATAAAGGGACTGGGAGAGTAAAATGCTTCCCACTCTAATAAAGATCAGGTTCATGACGACCTGAGGAACCTGTATATACATAAGTCTAGGGGACCTGATGAGATACATCCCAGAGACCTCAGGGACTTGTCTGAGGGAGTTGTCGTGACACTCTCCATGATGCTTGAAATGTCAAGACAGTCAGGTGAAGTCTCAGGTAACTGGAAAAAAAGGGAAACATTGTACTTATCTTTTTAAATGGTAGAAAGGAGGAACTACTGACCTGCCAGCCTCATCTCTGCCTGGGAAGGTCATGGGACATATCCTTCTAGAAGCTATGCTCTGGCACATGGACAGGGAGGTCATTCCAGACAGACAGCACAGCTTCACCAAGGGCAAGTTCTGCCTGACCAGCCTA
Source organism: Campylorhamphus procurvoides (assembly GCA_013396655.1). Lineage (NCBI taxonomy): Eukaryota > Metazoa > Chordata > Aves > Passeriformes > Dendrocolaptidae > Campylorhamphus > Campylorhamphus procurvoides. The sequence goes on along the minus strand of WBMV01003601.1, from coordinate 125,342 downwards.
GTGGCCTTTTGTGGTAGGGTGACTACCCTTTGTTGGACAAGGGAAAGGTTGCAGGTGTCATTTATCTGGATTTCTGTAGAGCCTCTGACACAGTACCCAAAAACATCCTCCTTCTAAATTGGAGAGAGATGGATTCCATGGGTGGACTGCTAGATGGATAAGGAACTGGTTGCAGGGTCAAATCCAGAGGGTAGTGGTCAGTGTCTCAGAGTCCCAGTGGGCATCAGTGGCAAGTGGTGTCCCTCAGGGATCCATACTGGGACCACTGTTATTTAGTATCTTCATTAATAACAGACAAAAGTTGAGTGCACTCTCAGCAAATTTGCAGATGACACCAAGCAAAGTGGGGATGTTGACACATCTGAAGGGGGACCTAAACACAGGATTTGAGGTGTGGCCTCACAAATGCCAAGTGCAGGGGATGATCACTGCTATGGTCCTGCTGAACATGCTATTTCTGATCCCAGCCAGGATGCTATTGGCCTTTAAGCCACCTGAGCACACTGCTGGCTAATTTTGCTGTCAACCAGCAACACCAGATCCTATTCTGCTGAGCAGCTTTCCAGCCAGTCTTCCTCCAGCCTGTAGTGTTGCGTGGGATTGTTCTGACCCATGGGCAGGGCTTGGTACTTGGCCTCCTTGTACCTCATACAATTGGCTTTGGTCTATTGATCCAGTCTGTCCAGATTTCTCTGCAGAGCCTTCCTACCCTCCATCAGATTGACACTCCCACTCAACATGATGTGATCTGCAAACTGACTGAGGGGGCCCTTAATCCCCTTGTCCAGACCATTGATAAGATATTAAAGAGAACTGGCCCTAATACTGCAGGGAACACCAGCTGTGACCAGATGCCAAGTGGATGTAATTCATTTCAGCACCACTCTTTGGGGTCAGTTGTCTAGTCAGCTTTTACCCATTCAAAGATATATCTGGTTTACATGAGTCCCTTAGGGTTAGAATGAATTCTATGTGAGAATGAATTCTCACATAGAATGAAGCAATCAGAACATGGTGTTATACAAATACCTGGTGTAGACTTCTGCTGCAAAGTGAAAACTGAAAATAATGTTATGGTCCTTTTAAACTGAAGTTTAACTCTACCTCTTTTAAAGGTAAAGCCACCCCATTAATCTGCTAAAACCTTTTGCTTTCTTTGCCATCATTATCCCATAGGAAAGTCTTCCATTGTCAGATGAGCTCACAATATTCATCTGTACTGTCTATCACGATGGTTGTAGTACAGGAAATGAGAAAGGAAACAACAAAAAGTAGGAAAAAAAATTGTGAATCACTCACTCTGTAATTATAGGGAGCTCAATGCAGAAACACTTAATCTTTGCAAGATCTCCTTATCAGTCTTAATCATGTTCTCATCAGTAAATGGAAAGATTTTTGAAAGATCATAATCACTATGACTTTAGTTTTTTTAATTTTTATTGCTCTACCTAGATCCTACTTAACTGTGCAACAGCAGAAGACTAAACAAATGAACCCAACTCTGTGACAAAAGTCAACAAGAGAAATCTGAAAAATGAAAATGAGCAAAGCATACACAAAATGTTATAATAGCCAGGTTTGCATTTGTTTTTCAAATTATGTTTCCTGCTTCATCATACTGCAGTATTTTTTTAATGCTATAACAATAATTATTGTTTCTGAATGTTGGGAGAAGAGAGAAAAGAAAAGACGGTAGAATAATACTCATGAGTCCTGACATTTGGGGAANCTTTAGGTTTTTAATGCATTCCTCCAATATCTCAATGTGAGTTCCCCAGTATGTTCTTTTTTTTACCCCTCCTCTAAAAGCTTTATATAGAAGGAAAAAGATATTTCAAAGGGAAGAATTTCATGCTCTATGAGATAAGACTTCTGTTTTATGGGTATTTTTCAATCAATATTCAGCATTTTCTTACCCTCTGCCTGCCAGGTGGTCTTTCTTTTCAAACCTGTTTAATCATGTATGACAGTTTATTAGATGAGTACTTTTGCCTTTCCAATGAAGTGCTCTGACTTCATATTTCAATCTTCAAATCTCCTGTAAGCTCTCTTCAGTGATTGATTAAAACAGATATATATTTATGGCCTACATAAATGATAACTGATTATTACATTCTAAAGTATCTCAAGCATGCAAAACCAAGGGTGACATTTTGGCCTCACAACAGCAAAACTGTTATTATTTCTGTGATGCTGACATTTCACCTTAAGGATGAAGAAAAATTATTTATGGCGGCACAGGGGAATATAACTATGAATAATTTTATGAAATTAAGATGGAATAAATTCCTATCAGTGAGATATATTATGTCAGGGATCAGTATATCAAAAGAAGTAATGGAAGATCTATAGATTCAGACATTTTAAACTAGCTTTGAAGAAGGACGAGATAGTGATGCAGTGAGAAACTTACTTAATGGATTGCTTAATAAATACAAACTCTCTTATAGTTCAAAAGAGCTCTTATTGCTGCCTGCTTATCCCATTTCTGTTAATTGTCCTAATAAAATACTAGTCTTAGTCTGCCTGATGCATTTTTGTACATGTTTATTGGAATTAAGTGATCAGATTGAATCCTATTGAGAGAGGGGTTTAGGTGTTCAGATACTTGAGACTTACTATAGGTATTATGGAAAGAGGCAGCTAGACAGAATAAGACAGATCTAATTAATACCCTTGATAAAAACCTAATAGGACATGGGAGAATACATAAAGCAGAGACATTCTGGTAGCCAAGTTTCATTCATTCACAGTTTTTTGTTGTTGTTTTTTTATTCCTTTCTGTATTCCTTTCTAAATGTCTTAAGAATATAATAGAAAAAAAGGAAACATTTCAAGAATACAAATTCAGGGTCATCCATTTAAGCTTGCAAAAAAGAATTCATGCTGTAAGCTGGGATCTTCTCAATTAGAAACGATATAGGAGAAGAAAGGCCCAGACGCATCAGATGATATGAGCATGGGATATCAGTGTGGTGTAGAAGGGAAATGTCACTCTAGGATATATTATTTAACAAGTTTTAGTAGATAAACTTCTGGTCTTCTCTTGTTATAATGCCAAAAAAACTATCAAACTTTTGTGGAGTCTCTGTGAAGGTCAGATCTCACTCAGAGCTGCCAGAACAGAACAGCTCTTAAGAATTATCAAAACCTTCTTCTAGTCTGGCTTATTTTTTCCAATGTTAGTCATATACTGGATATTCAGAGCAATTAAAACCAAACCTTCATTTTGCCATTACATTTTTAATGGTTTAATATCATATTGAATGGCCTTTCTTTGCAGTTTAAGACACTTTTGTGCAATGAATAGAAGCAATTTCCTGATCCAAATTAAATGCGTTATTTTACTGAAAACACTTCAAAAAAGTGCGATCTGCTTATACATATCTCAGATAGGCTTTTGACCTCTAGAAATTTAGGTTTACTTTGTCCTGCCAAATTTGTATTTGTATAATGATATCAAAGGAGTGGGGGTGGGAAGGGTGGGGAGGGTAAAAATCAACTAAATCAATGAAAATTAAAAAAATTTGCTAAGAAACGGGATGGTTTATTCCTCATTTTTTCATGAAGCAAATGTGTCCTATCTTGGAAAGAGGTAATTAGCTGAAGCCATCTCTGTTTCTCATTTCTTTCTGTGATTTCTCAGAAAGTAGGGGGTTCAGTCTTATTTTTTCCATACATTTACAGCCACTGAAGAAATATAGCCTGAAAAGGTAAATCTCCTTGGTGAAGTATCACCAGAAAAGATGGGTATACCACTGAAACTCCTTCAGTGGGTTTTGGATCTGTTCCTAGTAAAGAATAGATGAAATTTTTGCCATTGCCTCTTTCTAATCTCATGAATCAATGTTATTACCAGAAAAGACCAGTCTTAGGGCTTAGTCTTAGGGCAGTTCTCTGTCTTATCTAGTAACATAGGCCAGGAAGCATGAAATGAAAGCAGAAAATGGAAGCTTCACAAAAAACAAGAAGGAATATTTTTTTTCGTATCTGTGGAACAACTTGTGACAACATAGGTTGTAGATCTGTAAAGTGACCTGACAAATGTATGGGAGAGAAATGTGCTGATGTCTTCTACATGCCAAGATACCCCTTTGATTCAAAAATATCACATTAAGGGTCAGTGACCTTCTGTGGAACCACCAGCAGTATGAGTCCTTCTCATACTCTCTTCTGGGCTTCTGTTACTGGCCTGCACTGGAGACAGAATACTGAACTCAGTGTATGCATCTGACTTCTAACAATCCTTGCAAATGTATTTATGTTCTTCTTTTCCTTCTTTGTCGTCCCCCCAGGAATGCTGCTAAAGTTGTGCTTTATAATTATCTTAACAACTGCATGAACACATAATAAAACAGTGTCCAAGAACACTGTGAGACCCCTTCAGGAAAAAAATAAATGAACAAATAAAATAATTTAAATCCAACTTCAATCAGGAACTGCCAATTGAAGTTTGTCTATGTCCAAAATTTCATATACTGATTCTCAGATAAGTACCAGAAAAAACCAACAAACAATTTTTCAGCCTTCTCATTCTTCAAGGAGTGACAAAGAAGAGAAAAGTCTCTAGTGGTTTAATCTGCCTTATACACTATTCTTTTGCTGTAAAAATACCACCAGGACATTTCTGATTTCCGGATAATAAGGACTATATAATTGACTCATACCAAATGAAAATGCTTTTATTTCTCACAAGGAACTTTTTGAAAAAAAATGTAAAAAATTATAAGATGAAAAAGTAAGAATAGTGGAGGATCCCACCAAAGTCAGATATTATTTATCATGTCAGCACTATAAGGAACTCATCAAACATCAAAACCTAATTTCAAGCCAAGACAGATTCCAAACTCTAATTCTAGGCCCCCAAACAACAAATAACTCAATCCTTTGCTATTGTGCTCTAATATAGACTTCCAATACTAAATATGAACATATGCATCCTCTGCAGTCTTTATAATTTGTATAGTAGGCCTAGCATTTTAAGAAACAAAAAAAAAAATCCCGTTTTTCATTCATTGTATTACACAAGAAACAGCTGTGGGTGTTGGTCAGGTCCTCTCTGGTATACATGTCCCCACAACCAGCCTTTCAGCCTCTAGGAGGCTGAAATAGCACTGCACATTCTGCACCAATGGAAGGTCACTGAAGAATCTGAGTCATTGATGACATAAAGCAATCTTTGAAAATATGGTTGTTCTACTCCTCAGAGTAATTGTATTTTAAAATGAGTGTCAATAGAACCCTACTGTAAAATACTTGAGAAATTATAAAATTAGCAAGAGAAAAAACTGATCCTCAGTAAATCTATACCGATATAAGCAGGACCTTATATAAGCAGTGGAGACATTGAAGTGTTTATCTTCATAATTTTCTCTCTTATTTCACAGAAATTGTTAAATCCTCCTTCTTTCCATGGAAGTTAGACTGAGTTTCATAGCCCAGGAATACTGAAAAATTGTCTAGGACAACTCACAATTGGATGACAGACGGAAATAGACCCTTATTCTTTCTTTTGACTCAGGCATTAACATTTCTCATCACCAGGATGTCGCAAGACCTTCTGCCAAAGAACTACTGAAATTTCTTCCATGTCCCTTTTTTTTCCAGTTTCAAATATCAGACAACTGTTATTCACATTTGGGTTGGTTTGTCGCATCTTGTAGTTTCTCAGCGTTGACTTTTTTGCACATATGGCTGTCATGATCCAAATACAAAATGTGAACGCTTGTAGGTTCAACTTCCAGTCTGCAGTATGTCTGTTCTCCCTAAAACCTCACACTGTTTGAGCATATCTTTGAAGTATAAGACTTGCACTATAGAATTTGCAGACTCAACATCAAGAACATACTGTGGAGTATTTCCTATTTCAATACTCCTTTGTTGAAAATTATGTCTGGCATGCATACAATCTAGACAAAGGCTGAAAATGGAAGAGGAGGAAGGAAATTGTAAAGTAACCAATATTTGAAAAATCTGCAGAAGTCTGGATTTTTTATACCACACATAGAAAATATGAGATGCATGTTCCTTCATTTCATTGCTGCATTGGTACCTCTGACAACAATAACCACATAAACCTCAGAAAATAAATGGCAAGTCTACAATTTCTATGAATAAACTTTGGAAAAGAGAAAAACAAAACTGTGGAGATACATATGTGTGTGTGCGTGCACACATAAAGACATGTTGGAAAGATCCTTTGATCTTAAAGTATGGTTTTTTACTAAACTATGTATCCCTTACCATAGAGGTATGTAAGTAAAACTTTAATTGAAAGACAATCTTTGTGAAAACTGATATTTCACTTACAGAGTGACTCTTCTGATACCTCAGGTTTATTCAAGAGTTTTAAATTCCATATGAGGAATATTTTATTTTGACCTACTAGAGCAGTGTGTTGAGAATAATTTCCTTCTTTTACTATATTTTGCATAAAACAGGCAGTGCTATCAGTTTTTTAACTTTGCAGGACTGATTTCAGAATTTCTGTTTTAGTAAACTACCAATTCACTAAAACTTTATTATGATTACTAGCACTACTACACTAGTAGCCATTGCCTTTGTCTGACTTATCCCAAGGAAAATTTATGTGGAGAGGAAAGATTTCTGCCTGTTTAGGGATTGAAGGATTTTGTTTCTCTTATTAAAAAGTCATTTATAGACAGCTGTAACTGTACACATCATTTTACAAACGTGGTGTACGATACATTCCTTGCCCTGAAGTGCTTATAGCCTCTAAGATAGGAGAAAGATAAATGGAGACCAGACTCAGGAGAACAATTTATGCAGTGTGATGTGAGGAATAAGAATGAAGTAAATAGGAAGGGAATTCTTTTAAAAAACTGTTCCTTGCTGGAAGAAGGAGATGGTGATGAGGATTTGAAGACCAACTCCGTGCACAATCTGAGCAGTGACACATGCTTCTACCTAAGTAAAAGGGAAAATAAAAGTGGAAACAGGAGAAGAAGCCAGGAATATAAAGTAAAATGCCTTGAAAAAACACAGTTAGTGAGTGAGAATGGCAGACCTTGGAAGTTTGGTCATGCTCATTTCATGTTGCTTTGTGTCCGTGATGACAACACATAGGGCTTTTCACCACCCCACCCACTCATGCCCCGGAATATTATCTAGGGAAGTGTCACATCATTTTTCCAGATTAACAATAGAAATTGAGGTGATAGTGTTCCTTACGATGTCACTACTTCTTACATTTTTACCAACCAAATTATTTTGATCAATATGATTTAATTTTTCCAAAGGATATATAAAGTCATCACGTTAATTGCTAATGTGTCTTTTCCTCCCATCATTGATGATTCCACCTTTAAGACCTGATGCTGAAACTTTCCTTCAACAAGGTTTTAGCCAGAAAATCAGGGTGCAACCTCTAGCCTTCAATCCAAAAATAAATGCTAGCAACTTTTCTAACCCTTGTTCCTGTCAGTCAGTCCCTGTGTTTGGGTCCAGAATATTATTGAACCTTAAAGGACGAAACACGAAACATGCCAAGGTGTTTCGGTGACATCTTACTCCAACAATGCGTTGTGCTCATTCTGGAGTTCCCACAGACTATCCACTTGTGGCATTCAGCTGTGACTGTGCTGCAGAGTTGTCTGCTAACCCCAACACTCAACAGCATTTTGAGCTGTCTGCCATCATTGCTGCCCAAGCATTACTCTGCACGTCACATATGAGCTAAATGTGAGCCTCTTACACAGTCCACAAAGTAGCACCAACATCTTCTCAGGAGCTGAGAGTTGGACTCTGCAGGAGCACAGCTACTTCCATGGACTGTGGCTGGAGTAGAGGCTCCCTTATTTAGACTCACATCTGAAATGCAGATAGCCTGTCTGCAGAAATACCCTGCTGCTGTGTAAAATAGTCAGAGCTATTGTGGCTTTCTCTTCTGCCTGTTTGTAATAACTTGATGTATAATTAATAAGATACTATTGCTACACTTATTAGTGTTATTACAGTTTCATGAACTTATGAATGAGATATTTACTGACAATGTAGAAGATTTAACATTCCTACATGCCTAATCTTCTAGAAAATGTTAGATTTAAGCAAAAAAATGTGCTTGTTCATGTAGATGGAACACAAGAAGGGTATTTGAAATATAAGTCTAGACATTTTTGCAAACTGTTAAAGAAATGGACAAGCAAAAATATTGATTTTGGAATGCAAATGGTCTTTGAAGAAAGCTAACCTGGAAATTATCTCAAGGAACAAAACTGCAATCTGCCACCACAAATACCAATTATTATATTTTTAACCCATTCAAGCAATACTTTTGAGTTGTGGTACAAAGTTAAGAATGGTAATCAGGAAAGGAATGTTTATAACTTACTTTGCTATTTAAACTGATATTCAAGACACTTCATTTTCCCTTTCATTTTTGGAAGCAATAGTTAGACACAATGTCCAAAACTGTATTACAGTTTTATTTTTCAGATTCGCAACTTATCATATAAAATAAGAACCTGATCAAAACTTATGAGATTCCATCCCTGATTTTGAATATTTAAGTTCTCTGAATTAAGCTTTTCTTATTTTGTAAAAACACTACTGTGAAAGATAAGAATATTCCCATTTACTTTCTTTCCCACATGGTTTTTTTTAGCTTAATTTTCCAGTTATCAAAACCAATTGTTTTCCTGGCAGAGAGACTGAAAAACACACATTGCTAATTTTATGGTTGTTAATAATAAAGTAATATATGTTTTCAGAACCTTTAAGGTGTTTTCTTCCCTGGCATCTGATTTGTGTTTTTAAATTAGCTTTGCCCAGCAAAACTAAATTCTAAAACAAAGAGAAACAATTTAAAAAAAAAAATATAGACATGTACTGTTTAACCTGGCTATATTTCTCACTAGCAAGTAAATACTATTATAAAGAATTACTGTTTACATAGCTGACTCCAAAATGAAAACAAACCAACTCCTGCAAAACTGGCAGAGACAGTAGTTACAGAGCGATCACTATGACTTGAAAACACACAGTCTCTGTTTTTTCTCAAAATAATTGGCTTTGAATCAACTTTTACTCTTTGTCTCCGCTATCAGCTAATACAGCAAGGAATGTCTGTAGTTTGCTTTTTAGTTTTTAACAAAACAAAATGCCTTCAAAGACAATATCTTAATGCTTGCAGGATCTTCATACAAATTACCAGGTTGCACAAACTAAATCACAAACTGGATTTTACTTCTGGCAAATTGGTGGAACTATTTTCTCAGCAGTGACTGTAAAAGCAAGTATTGCAGCCATCCCATCAAGGATGAAATAGTCTTTCCTCAAATCTAATTCTGGCAGCAAGACTACTTGAAATGTCTGCAAGATTCAGTTGCTAGAGGGTTAAAGGCTGTGCTGCACTAGCATAACTTGATCTCTTATCCAGACACCAATTCCAGGCACACCCAGGCCAAACTGCAGCATACAATGAAACAGACACCAGCAATTTGTATGTGCATGTGTTTGCTTTAAGGTAGTCACTCCTGAGTAATAAACATTACATTGGTGGTAAGATCAGCACAAATGGCGAATTTGCCTGCAAACAAGGCCCTTCCATACATCTGGAAACCACCCTGGTATGTATTCTAAGTACTGAAAGATTTGAGTCAAGTTTCACTGTTTGTATCACAGTCACAAACTGTATCACAATCACTGTTGTTTTAACTTTGAATGAAACTGGACAAGAGAGTGACTCTAAACAAATCACAGTCACATTGAATTATATACACAGGAAGAGGACAGTAGCTAGTTAGGCAGTCCTTGGGAAAGAATATCCTTTTCCAGTATGCATAGCTATCATTTGTAGCCATGGTTGTAAAAGCTTATAAATAACAGTGATATGATAAACTGCAACAGCAAATCATGTATATTTTCAAATTATATAGGTGAGTAGTGATTATTTGAAGAACATTATTTTGTCTACAGTATCCCGAGCTGCATTAGGAAGGCAATCGAAACCAAGTGGAGATAAATTATACTGGCCTTCTCTGAATTGGTGAGACCACGCTGGGAGTGCTGTGTCCAGTTCCGAGCTTCTCAGCACCAGAGACGGGCACATACTGGAGAAAGTTCAGAGCCGAGACACAAACATAATCAGTGTGCTGGAGCTTCTTTTGTATAATTAGAGGCTGAGGGAACTGAGACAATTCAGCCAGAAGAGAAGGCTCAGGGAGAATCTTATCAGTGTGTATAAATACCTGAAGGGAGGGTGAAAAGAAGGTGAAGTCAGGCTCTTTTCAGTGGTGTCCAGTATACCAGGACAAGAGGCAATGGGTGCACACCAAAACACAAAATTCCACCTCAGTGTAGGAAAACACTTTTTCCTGTGAAGAGGTTGAAAACTGTCACAAGCTTTCTGGAGAGACTGTGGAGTATCCATCTTTGGAGATACACAAAACATACCTGGACATGGTTTTTTAGATTCTGTAACTGGTATTATCTGGGTATATTCATAGGAATGCTTCAGGTAGCACTGCTTGGGACTATAGTTACACAGTGCAGGATAGTCTTTCTCTGTTCTATTAAGATCCTAATATCTCTAGCAGGCCAACCACATTGAAACTACCCTTTACTAATGGTCTTGACCCATACAGACCCTTACCTTTGTTGTAAATTGCCTGGGCGATTGCCAGTTGGCTCAGATCAAAAGTGGATATAAGGACATGACTGTTCTAATAATTTTACAACACAGGCAACAGGAATAAAGGGCTCTGCAAGCAAAAAGGAGATGATTTTTTAGTAAATATTTCAGTCCAGAAGTTCAAGTCCTTGAAGTCAATATAAACATTAAACTGTCTGTGCCTACCTTTGTGAAGAAATGTGTCAGAAGTCCATTTCCTGCTCGTTGAATATCCAGGGCCACTTGGAATCAAGACACCCACAGGAGAACTTAAATGGGGAATTCATGCTTACAGATAATGTTCTGTGCAGAATTTCTTCACTGGATTCAGTAGTCTTTGTTGTCACCTTAATGTCTTCACTGAATAAGAACTGTCCCAGGATAAAAGAAAAAAAATCTTCTTTTAGTAAGAAAGTACTAAGATTGTCATTGCTTTTACATCAGGGAAGCTTTTCTTTGTCATACAAAGACTCAGTGGTTGCCACAGGAAGGCAGAAAATCTGGGAATAACTCCAACATGCAAAATCTTTCAAGGATATAAAACGTGGATTGAGATACAGATACTGTGTCAAAGCAAAATAGCTGCTGAAATAACAGTGCGGTTATTTTTGAAGGCCGACCCAGTAGAGTTTATAAAGGGATTTCAGCTAGATACCCAAAGATGAGCATGAAAAAATGCATATCAGAGAATTAAAAAAGCATGACTCTTGAATGACCAAAAGATTTAACTAATCCAATATTTATCAGCAAATTGAGATCAATAATTCTTAAACTTTCTGAAACACAGTCCACAGTCAGCCCTCTACATCTGCTGTGGAATGTGCAGTGCCACATGACTCTAGTTAAGACCTGGTGGGAAAAACTACTTGTCTTTCTCCCACCCTAGAGAGGAAGGAAAGTTCCTGCTCTCATCATGATGAAGCCACAGAAAAACGGCCTATAGTTATGAACCATAATGGAAAAATCCTAAACACAATGCTACGATATTCCTGTGGGCTACCTCAGATGAACACAAGAGTACTGAGACGTGTGACTATAGTTTGAGCCTTAGTGTCATACAAGTTATATACAGGCTGCAAGACATTCCCAGGTTCATGACTAGAATTAGCTCAAATGAACTTCTAGGGTAGTGGCAACTTACCTTTCTTCAATATACAGTGGCAACACAGGAGGCTGGTTCATCAAAGTTTATAGAGAATGGGCCAAATATTCAGCCATATCCCCCAACAGATTCCTGTGTTACATTTCATTCTTTGTGATTTAAACTAACTTGCTAACATAAAGGCACTCATTCATATGCTCTGGTTTTGGTCTAACTAAAATAAGCAGTTACCCTAAGTTTTAACCAGGCAAGAGTTGGACACATTTTTGCCTAGGGATAAGGTCCGAGCAGTTTCTTTTTCCATAATTTTCTCGGCCAGTCACAGTCATTTGAAAGAGAACAAAACCCAAACAACTTCCCTCCCAACTCCCATACAGATTCCCTTCTTCCATACCATTTTATGGTGACATTTTAAGCATCAGCTACTGATAGCAAAATTTTATTTTGATTTTGTTTCAAAACAAAATTTTGTTTTGTTTTTATTTTGCAGTTGTTTCAGTCTCTGTGGAGTGCTTCATTCCTAGTTTACTGGGCTGCCTGTGGAATATATGTGCAGTTGAGGCATGAAAAAGGAATGTGTGTTTTTATGTTCCTTCTTCCTCTATAAGTTGCAGAAAAAAATATCTGCAGAATCCCAAGTATCTAGGAGTGGTTCTTGCCCACAAACACCACCAGGGCAAACAACTGGTTAATATTTCACTGTCTTCAAAAATCCTCTGTAGATACAAGGGGCTATTCCCTCATTAAATTTAACATTCTATTCTAGGTTTATATCAGATCGCATCATCTGGACCTGAGTTGTGAAGTACAGAGTTGGCAATTCAGGGATGTTTGAACTAAGTTAACAGGATGCAAGCCTTTGCAGTAAATAATGTCTTTGAAGAGTATAGGAAAACTGATACCTAACTTAATCCTATTGGAAACAGTGAGGCAGACAAGATTTTGGCAAACGTTTTCTTTAAGTGGTAGGAATATTGGCAACCCCCACTGTCTGAAGAAATCAAGACCATTCTGAGAAAGTCTGAGCTTTGCTGTGCGTGTTGTGCTTTGTTTAAGCACATAGCCAGATTTCCTTCCGTCATCCAGCATAACTATTACCAAATTCTTTCAGAATTCAGATCTTCATTACTTTACTATAGCCTTATGAAACTCTGTGCTGAGGAATATGCAAGCACAGACAGACCATGTGTATAAAGGCACCTAACAAATAGAGAATAAGATTTTTCATTCCTTTGTCAAGGCTATTACAGGAGGAGACTAATACTCTCTATTGTAAAGACCACTTCTATTACTCATTTAAGTAATGTCTTTTGAGAAATGCTTTTTTTTAAAAGAAAGCTTATTTTCCAGAAAATGGCCAAGGTGATGATGCAGTATTTTCCTGGTATGGTTACTCGCTTAATACTTACTTTGCTGTGGTTATGCAATGCTTGTTAAACATGAAAGATGTCCCTCTTTCAAAAACCTGCTATCTACTAATGTATGACATCAAACGAATGGCATAAAAATGATGAATGATGTGATGTGCAGTAATCTGCTAAATCTACTAAAACTGTGGGATTTTTAGTTATCTCATTAGTGTTGTGACTGAAGAGTTGAAAACAATAAACCTCAAAAAGCCAGTTTTCATGAAGAGATTGACTTACCTTATAGGAAATTCAGTTTGACTTTGAGGCAACGTATTCTTCCAAACAACATTTATCAGGAAAAAGTTTTCGGGAACCTCAATGTATGTTTCCGAATGCCTTCTGCAAAGTTGTTTTTGAGAGACTATGTAAGGATTACTCGAAAATTATGTTCATTCAATATGAACTATCAGCATATTGTCTTGCTGGGAATAGTCTGCAATAATTGTAATTCTTGTAGTTATTTATTCATTGCTGGATACAACACTTTTTAAACCATACTCAGTGCAGTTTTATATTAATTGCTTTATCTATCCCACACAGTAGTGAAGGCTCAGGTGCTGGAAACACTGAGCACAGACTAATGAGTACTCTCTGCCTTTGGTCCCTGGGGGCTTGCTTTTCTGTCTGCTAAATTTCTTGAACAGGCATAAATTTGGTTTTATTTTCCTGTACGCTCAGGAAAAGAAAAAAAAAAAGAAAATCAGAGAAATGGAGAACCTGCACCAGTGTGCTACATATGATGCAGAGCCCCAAAATCACAGCCACGTTGTTTCAAATTTTTTGTGTGGCGATAAGTTTTTAAAAGAATGATGTACAAGGTTGTGAAAAAGAAGAGATAAAAAATGGGCACAGCATGATCTTGATTTTAGACCATGAATTAGTGAGGAATTGGTGCGAAGTTAATAGGAGACTCATTCTATAATATATTGCAATTTGTTTATGTTTGCAAAAATAACATTTTGTGACAATAATATACCTTTCATAAGTATCAGATTATAATGAAAAGTGAACTATAATTTTGAAAAAAACCCATACAATGGAGTATATATCATAGACTGCATTTATTTTGTAGTTTCACAGAAGTTTTATAATGAATTTGGAGGGAGGTATTTAATATCTTCTTGAAAATAGATATACAAAAAGATAGCACAATAATGAATAAAAAAAATAGAGAAAAATTTATTCCAGTTCTGAATGGTGAGTCAAAAGTCAAGCACTGATGTTCCATAACCATTTAAAGTTGAGTATATTTTAACCAGTGTAATGTTTGAGGATTCAAAATCAATAACGAGGAATTATACATGAACTGAAAATTTAAATTACAGTTATTTTCATGGTGATTTTGGTAGTCTTTTGTCTCTAGAGAGATCCTTAGGTAATGCACTCTGGCTCATATGGTCTCATGAGTAGAGAAAAAAATACAGACTGCTTAGTTGAGAAGAAAAATCTTTAAAACATTTCTTTGTATCAAGAAGACAAATGCAACAGAAGAAGCATTAAAGTCAAAATACTTAGCAGGTAATAAAAAGTGAAAGCAGTGAAATAAAAAAAATAAAATAAATAAAAATAAAGTAAAATTTTTTTATTAAAAAATAAAATAAAAATAAAAAAGTGAAATACAAAGTTGAAATTCTATTTTTGTAACAAGCAAGGAAAACATCATTGAAGAAATAGGCAATACTTAAATATACAGAAAATACTTGATATAGTGTAGTTTCAGAGATTAGTGTTTTAAAAAGCACTGTAAATCCAAAAGTTATCTCAGTGGAGGGTAGATTGGTTGAAGGACAACAACCATAAGGGTTTTTCATAATGTTGAACAAAGGCATTGAAGTGCCAGTGATATCTGGGTGAGCCAATAAGATGC